>CM068968.1:75055642-75072308 GCA_035128595.1 Eptatretus atami | reverse complement strand
CTGTTTGGTAACCATTGTCTGGTGACCATTTATTCAGCAAGGCAAAACATGGCTCTTTTCGATTTCCCCCCTCCCCACACCGCTTCCCGAGGCTGAAAACAACATTCTAAAACAAACCAAAACCTCTCCATGTTGCAAATTTGAAGTCCACAAAAGTCCATCTGATGTCATGATAGGTGACTCAGGACTGGCTGATATCTTCTCTGGTATGCAACTGAGGAAAAGATGCCTCAACAGCACATTAGTGTTGGAAGTAACGTTCACTGCCCGGTGACCCATGAGACGTTGAGCTGTAACTTTCGTGTCCGTGTTCTGAGATTGGAGAAAGTGTTCTTCGGTTCAAAGCAAATAGGCAAAGCATTCCGATTTGGATCAAATGACGTCTCCAAGTAGCTGCGGCAATCTTTATGATGGAACATCCTCACGCGGTCTTTCTCAAACCCCCCCACATTACCGAAACCACTGATGCATTCTCCGGATCCTGGCAACACTACTTGTAAACAACATCACCAAACTAAATGTGGGTCAGACGGGAGCCTGTTTCACGTCCTTTTCGAGGGACGTGCCTTGCCTGCCGAAACACCAGGATGGGACGTTTATATAGTTGGGCCGAGATTCAAACTCAGGATGGACAGCTCAGAGGCGAGTGTGACCGTACCTCCGCGCCATCCTGCCACCCTGTTTATGTCCTGAATCTTCACTGTTTATTTACGACTCGTCTCCATGAAACACCCAAAACAACTTTACATTTTGTAATTAAATGAATGTCTGCCTCTGAATTTTGTTATTTGTAATTTAGCAGTTCATTTTTCACTATCCGATTTATTCATTTGAAAACATCAGTTGCTGGAGCTGAGTGCCCCTCACAACCTGACCACACCACCATCTCCTACCTCCTCCATGAACTTCAAAGAAGAGTGTGGAACTTTTTTTCTGATTTTAAAACGAAGTTTATTGTACAGATTTGGACATTGCATCGAATTGATGTTCAAGCTTTTTTCTTTCTACAGAACCCACACTCAACCTCTGCCTGAGCATTGTGCTTATACCTATGCGGCCGTCATCCAATCGGGTTGTACGTCGAATAGAATCAAATTTAAAATTTGTTTTGCAAGCTTGACATAGAAATGTTAAAGGATAAAACATTCCCAATAAACTTTAATGTAACCATTTGTTATTTTGATTCAATACTTCCCCTTAAATTCATCTCGATCCAATTGGTAATTTTATATTTTGTGGATGTCCTCGATCATTAAAGTGTACTCGATACGGCTGTTTGTTTAGACATTGTAAAAGTGTGTAAAAAAAAAAAAAATTAATCACACCTGTGTCTAGGAAGCGGTTCAATTTGGTATTTTAATATCAAGTAGGTAAAGCCTAGAAATGAATGACCTATTAGAATTACCCTTCTAGAACCCATGAGAAACATTTACCGTCAATTACTATTCCATGGGGCGCATTTTTGTCGTGGGTAATGTTGATGTTTTTTTTAGTTTTTATCATCATTGTGATTTGCTGTTTCTGTACATTCATGCTCTTTTACACCACACAAATATTAAATTGTTGAAACACTTTGGTCTGACTGCTTGTATCACGACAGTGCTAGCGATTTGTGATTGACAACGGACACTGGTTGCTCTGCAGCTATAAGATCTGTTCCCAATGTTCGGCCTCGGGCAATCACTCGTTGAGCACAGTGTTTCCAATCGACACCTTGGTAACACGACTGCGAACCCCAACGAGAGTCTCTGCGGGTGGAGGGGACAGCCGATAGTCGCTACGCAACTCAGCGGAGCGACCGTTCCGATATTTTTATGGATATAGCTTAAGGGGTAGTTGGGGGAATATTGAATAGTTATTTTGGCCAATTATTAGCATAAGCCATGATGTCATTAAAGAATGGTGTTAAGTCTTGAAGGGACTATATTAATAAACGAGACATTCTGACAGGCAAACTCAAATCACTCAAGAGGTACCAAGTGGACTTCATGCGGTGTATTAATAAGTAAATGAGGGAAGAGAGGACAAAGGACACTAAAGCATTTTATTTACAATTTATTCGCAGAGACACACTCGGTTTATCGGCACAAACGGGAATCTGCGGCTCCGCCCCCCCCCCTTCCTTTTTTTTATTTTTTTTTTTTTTTTTTTTCCCCCTTTTGCCTTTTCCCCTTCCTCCGCGCTTTTTTTCTGGCTTTTCCTTTTCTTTTCCTTATTTTTCTCCCGCTTTCTTTTTCTTTATTTTTTCCCTTTTTTTCCTTTTTTTCCCTTTTGTACAAGTCAATAATGGCGGATTTGAGAGTTGTGTGGAGATTGAGGCTTGGGGTTTGAAATCAAATTTTTACATTGCGGCAGATGTTCCTTATTTATATTACGAGCAAATACAACCCGTCGCTTCGTGATGGGTAATATTGAGGGAGTGGGAGCGAAGGCGAAGCTAGGAAGGGGAGTGGGACGAGCTATGCCTCACAATCGTTGCTATACCCCATGGAGGGGAGGGATGCAAAGAGGAGGTGAGAGAAGAGAGAATGAAAAAAAGAAAAAGAAAGGTGAGGGGTGGAGGTGGGTTAGTAAAGGAGAAGATATGGTCTGCTTAATGACCGAAACACACACAAATACAAAACTATTGTCAGAACAGCTGTACATACGACGACACAAACAGTTTGTAAAGTAATCGCTGAGACATCTGCAAAAAGTTTGATATTCCAGTTCCAAGGAGAATTTGTGGGAACATGAACCAAAAGTAATCACTGAAAACATTTGAAGTTACCGACCGATCACGTACACCTAATGATCCCATCGAGCCGTTAAAACATCGAAAAACAAGCTTGCCGGACCAGATATTCATTACTTGGTACAAAAAGAGAGAAGGCATTTCGATTTGAGGTGTTGATATCCGTGATTTTGGACTGACGATGCAGGAAATCAAGAAAATGACCAAACACCAAACCTCAAGAATTGAAGTTGAGAAGATCCTGGAAGTTGAAGGAATGCCAAAAGTTGTTACCAGTTGATAGCTGACCTGCAGGAATGATGACAAAGGAAATCACCAGAGATATTAATACAGGGGCAATTACCCTGGGTTGCTCACCTTGGTCGTGGGCTGGATTTAAGATAACCAAGCAACCGTTGGTGGAAACATGGATGAACCCACAAAATATATAATGCGAGAAGAAAGTAAATTCCTATGGCATTTTTTTTTTAATGCCACACGAACAAACCTTGGTACATCACAGGTGACAAAGGATGTGGTTCAAGGTTCATCGAAATTGTTGTGTTGTGGTTCAGGAAAAAGATAAGAAATTACAAGATTTTGGAGTAACCCCCCCCCCATAAAACCCCTTTGACCCCAATTTTTTTTAATGTCGTGAGCAAACTTTTGGTACATCACGGGTGGGTGAAATGGTGGTCGTTTCATCGGAATTGTATGTATATTTGTGGAAAATAAAGCAAATACATATTTTGGGAGCAACCCCCCTTAAAGGCCAGATTTTTTATCATGTCATGAAACAAACTTTTTGGTATGCCATGGGTGGATGAAGGTTGCCGTGAAGCTTCAGACCCTGTTATTTTTTTATGCCATACGGGTGATGAAGGTTGTGGTTCAAATTTCATTAAATCGTTATGTGTAGGTTCTGAGAAGAAGTTGCAATGTTTGTGACGGACAGGACAGAGACGGACGACGCGCCATCCCATAAAGCTCCCCGGAACTACTTTACAGTGAGCTTAAAAAACCAACCCTGGGAATATTATTACAAACAAACTGCAGTTAAGAAGCTGTCCAGGGCTCAGAGATGATCCTGAATTATTTTTGAGAACCAGTCAAAAGCACAAAACTTTTGAGAACAGAGAACTTCACAGCTTGGTCCATGAATCGTGACCCCTTACCAAAATAATAAAAGGTGGACTACTTTTGAGCCTTGCCCTGGGAGGCTTCCATTCCACATTCTGAACCCGAATATGTAGATACTGATGAACGAGACACATTACACACACACACACACACACCACACACACTCTGAGACCTGTGCATGAGCATTTAAAATCCACGCTATCTTCCCTGGCAAAAATCTGCCGCATGCATGCATTGCTCGTACATGCAGTGACTTGCACCACCACTGGTCGGTTCACTCGAATCTTATTCGTACATGCTAGTCCCCTCAACACGAGAGGAAGGTTTGCAGCAGGGGAGGGATGGGAGAGAGAGAAAGGATAGGAGGAAGAGGAGAGGGGTCAGAAAGAAGGGAGAAGTCGGGATCGGAAAGAGGGAGAGGGGTGAGATAGAGGGGTAGGGCTGGGAGGGAGAGAGCCGAATTGGGAGAGAGAGAGTTGGGAAGGAGAGAGAAGGAAAGAGAAGGAGAGAGGTGGAGGGGGAAAAGGGAGGGAGCAAAAAGAAGGGGGAGAGAGAGAGAGGAGAGGTAAAGGGAGATGTGGAAGAAATTCAGTTCTCTAAGCCTGTGTTGGCTTCGTGGTTAGGGGGGGCTTGGGATCGAGGGTCCTGAGTTTCTAAGCCCCGTTGGCCGCGAATAAAATACACCAGGAGTTGACTCAGCCTGTCATCCTCTGAGCTCGGCAAAATGAGTACCAGTGTACTGGTAAGGGGGACACTGCATCAGCGGCATTGCCGTGTTCCACCAATGATGCAACCAGCAGCCACAGGCTGCACGAGAGAGAGAGAGAGAGAGAGAGAGAGAGAGAGTTTTCTCTTGGAGGTCTGAGACCATTTTAACAGCAAACATCTCAAATACAATAACAAACATGACACGGGAAAGAAGGATATACGGGACAAGCAATATCAAACACGATCCTCTTCTCCCCAAAATGCACACAGCATCCTCTTTTATACTGTTTTGGACAGACAAAAGACAGGGGGGGCTAGACATTATGGCAAGGGTAAATGGAGGGAGGGCTAACAAGCATGAAGTAGTGTGAACACCAGTTCAGCCTTGAGGAGAGGGTGATAACAGGGTTAGAACAAAAACACATAGACAGGGTGGAATACTTTCTGCTAAGGCGCCAGCAAGGTGTTCTCTTCAGCACCTGGGAAATTTCATTTAAACATTGGAGATACCAGTCTTGGTTTATGTATTTCAGTGAGATAAAAGCACATGAGATTTAGTTAGATACAATTCTATTTTATAATCTTATTTCATCTACATCCACTATGGAGATCAAAAGACTGTAAAGGAGATTTACTGACAGTCAATTTGATTCCAGTACAAAAGTAACACCTTATTCTATACTGTTAAAAACAGTAGTCGCAGTAGCAAATTAAAACAACTAAAAGCAGCAAGCGAATGTAATTGAGAGAATACACAAATATAATTAATTTATTTCCTTCCACAGAGGGAAGGAGAGAGGAGGGGGGAGGGATGGAGAAAGAGAGAAGGGGGGAGGATGAGAGAGAGAGAAGGGGGAAAGGATGAGAGAGAGAGGAGGGAAGTGAGGGAGAGGAGAGAGCGAGGAGGGATGGTGGAGAGAGAAGGGGGAGGGATGGAGAGAGGAGAGAAGGGGAAAGGATGGAGAGAGAGAGGAGGGAAGTGAGGGAGAGGAGAGAGCAAGGAGGATGGTGGAGAGAGAAGGGGTGGGGATGGGATTTGGGAGGAGGTAAGCATGAGGGGAGGATTTTTCGACTTGTGTTTGGTAATAGGGCTTGTGGAGAAGGGGAGGGGTATACAGGATTTGAATGAAATAGGGTATGTTACTACAGCACACAGAGACCGCGGGAATGTCCATGGTGAGGTGGAGAGGGGAGGGGGTAAGCGTAGAGGGAGGTGGAGGAAAGGGAGGTAGGCAGCATTAAGGGGAAGAGAAGGTGGCATGTGGAGTGGGGAAAGTGTGGAAGTAAAAAAATTATATTCATTTTATTCCCAATTATATTCATTTGTTGCTGATACCTTTAAATTGAACACAGTATAAAACAGGTTCTTATTTTTGTACTAGAGTCAAATGACTGTCTTTAGTAAATCCTCCCCTTCCCCAACAGTCGTTTGACCTCCATATTTAATGAACAAGCACCTCATTGTCTGGAGGAAATTAAATAACTTAGGAAGGCTACTGGAGCAAACGTCTTTGTCTCAGATAAATTAAATAACTTGTTTGGCTTCTGGTGGCAGGGGCCTTACTAACTATGTGGAAGCAGGCTGGGTGTTTGAGAATCTCACTATCATGTTGGTAAATGGAATGCATGGTCAAGTATTGGCTCATGTTTCCCTCCACCCTGTCTTCTGCTTCCTGTCCTAATTCTGTTATCACCCGCTCACAAGGCTGACCTGGTGTTGATCCTGCAAACTGCTGCCATGAGTGTGTCTATCCTCCCCTCCCTCCCGAAGTGGCCATGCGTTGCAGTTCTTAGTTCTTTTGCTTGTGCCCATTCAGCCCTCCCCTTAATTAACTCTTGCCAAATGTCTCACCCTCCCCTGTTTTGGCCCTCAACTTAGTATAAAGGGATGACTGTGTGCATTTGGGTAGAAAAGAGGACCTTGTTTGATATTGATTGTGTCTTGTTTTTGTTTTCTTCCTTCTCCATGCGCATGTTTGTGTTGTTTGTTGTTAATAAATGGTCTCAGACTCTGACAGAGAAGAAAATGAATTCTTCCATTAAAAAAGAAGGGCCATGAAATGCACCCAAACAGCAGCATTTGCTTTTAACTGCAGGTTCTACATAAAGCCAGGTGGGAGCATTTAAAACCCATGCTGTCTACCTCCCAAAGGCTTGCCTGCATACATGCATTGCTCGCACATGCAGCGACCTTTGCACCCCTCCGATCGAATCACTCCGAAATCTGATTCGTACATGCTACCCATGGGGAAACATTTTAAAATTCAAAACTAAAATGTCAGTTGTTAACAGTTCCCTTAACAAAGGGTGAGGGAGGGGTAGAGACAGAGGTGGAGAGGAGGGGCGATTCCGGCAGATGTAATGCCCAGTTTAATGTTCATTGGAGACACTGCACACACATTTATGAATCACCCTGCCTGTGAAACACCGGGATGACAGTTCTATAGCTGTGGTCGAGATTTAAACCCAGGCTAGACAGCTTAGAGCGAGCGTGCGTACCTCTCGGCTCTCCTTCCATCATGTGGAGATTCATTGCTTTGAAAAAAATGAAACATTTTTACTCATTGTAATCATCCAATTTATTTTCCCTGCCTCACTCAATATCAAACAGCGGTATCGAATCGAAACTTGGGAGAGTGCGCGCCAAGTGGCTGAAACTAGCATCCGCGAAACGGTTTAAGAAGCCTGCAACGCCCGTTTTTACCGCAGAACAACGTGGGGCCAAATGCTGGTGAGTGGCCCCTGAACTTCATTCAAAGTTGATCAATATGCAGCATTCAGTGACAGTGTGAATGTTGTAGAGCACTAGTCAAGTGGCTGAAGCACTCAACGAAACAGTTGATAAGGAACGGCTGGCTTGGCAAGTGATTTCCGAATCCGTCATTATTTAAACACCTCCAGGAGACACCAAAATATCAAACTATGTTCAACTTCGACAAATGAACACTTCAAAACTGCTGCCAAGTTCAATTCTCGAGTTAAATTTTGTAATTCGGCTTGGTTTAAGATATTCTAGAGGCTATGGCATGTGTGGAAATGATATAAAGCCATGACGCAAGCATCTACACGCGTTATAAGCATTGCAATGTATCCAGCAATTCGTAGGCATGATCATCAGGCATTTGATGATATGAGTGAGGAAAGTGAGGGGGGGGGGGGAGACTATCGTTAAGAATCATTGCAGCCTGTTCGAAGTCAAGGCATTGTTGAGAAGGCCAAAAAATGGCACATTGGGACCTCATCGAGGGAGAGTGAGGTAACCGAGGATGAGGGCAAGATAGCCCAGGATGCATCTGATAAAGGAAATAATTAAATAAGGCCGTTAATTATCTTCAAAAGGGGGTGCCGAGTCAGTGATCTGCGATTCCAGTAGGAAAGCGAATCCGGTATGATCATACCAGTACAGCGTTCCGTGATAGTCATACCGGTACGGCGATAGCGATGTATACCGACCTGGTGCCAATTACCAACACTGATCGCGCTTAAAACAAAATCATTTTTAATACAAGTTGAAGTTGAAGAAAAATAACCATTCTCATCATGGGGGGGGGGGGGAATAGCCCCGTGTGGGAATACTTGAAAAATTAGTGTCAATGATGTGTATGTCATATATTGAATATGGAATGGACCATTGGACCGTTGCGTTATTTTTGGAACCTGCGTTTGAAAAAAAATATATATTATTTTTATTTTAATAATATCGATATACCGGTGTGACCCCACTGATATATAAACATCGACAAAGCCTACTTTATCGTTAAAAAAATCGTTGCAGGCTGTTCCAGTCAAGCATGGTTGAGCAGGCAATAATACACGGCGGGCTTCAGACACCCAGCGAAGTTACCAGAAATGCCTTAAGACCCCATATTGAGCGATGTGGCTGAGGGTCACCTGATAAATCTTATATATTATTTCCGAGTTTGTGGTTTCGTGTCGTGCTATCTTCGACTTTGTTCTGCGCTCGAGTAACGTGATATTCGGCTTACATTATCTCAAAGACCATATGAGGTGCATGGTACAAATTAAAAGTAAATAAAAGGTTCTGAAACAGTGAATCGTATTCCACTTTCTGCATAAAGTAAAATTACTACTGATACTCTGCATCAGTTCCTTTCTCAAACACACCCACCCCAACATGTCGCGCAGAGCGCGGGTTATGCTAGTGATATAATTAAACAAGGCCATTAATTAACTTCAAATTGGGTGTTTTAACTAACCCAAACACTCATTTTTCACTCATGCACTTCCTTGGAGTTCCCCGAGTATGCAAGCAAAGTTTCAGGCTGCTCCGTTTCATGGTACATACATTTATTAGTATAGATATACTCGTGGGGTATGCTTACACAATGTAAGCAATAACCAACCGTGCTTCCCAATGTCTCGGGTCGCTCACCTGCATTTTATTTTTCATTTATTTATTTTCATTTGTTTATTATTTTCATTTACGAATGTTGTCTGATGCTTCTGTGATTTCCCCCCCCCCCCCCCCCCCCCGTGTAGTGGCTTCGATGTCCATCGGCACACAAAATTTTAGCTTTCTATGTCACCCGGAAGGTGCTGATCTTTAATATCAGTCAGTGAGTCAGTCAGTCAGTGGTTAGAATGAACTTTATATATTAGATAACTAGCAAATTACAACCTGTCGCTTCGCTGATGGGAATATTAAGAAGGGGAGTAAAAGGAGGAGAGGGGAGGAGAGAGAGGGAGGGGGAGGGAGAGAGAGGGAGGGGGGAGGGAGAGAGGAGGAGGAGGGAGGAGGGAGGGGGGGGAGGGAGATCGAGGCAGGGTGGGAGAACGAGAAGGAGGAGGAAGTGAGGAGGAGTGGGGAAGTGAGGAAGGAGGGGGGCAAGGAAGGAGGGGGAGCGAGGAGGGATGGGGAGTGAGAGAGGTGGGGAGTGAGGAGAGGTGGGGGAGTGAGGAGAGTGAGGAGGGTGCAGAAAGGGAAGCAGCATGAGGGGAGGGCAAGGGAAGGCAGTGTGAGGGAAGGGTCTGTCCAGAGATAACCACCCTTCAGATATGTGCGGACATAACCACCGTCTAGATACATTCAAGAGAGAGAGAGAGAGATGAGAGAGGGAGAAGGGTAGAGAGGGAGATGGAGAGAGATGGTAGGGGAGGAGGAGGGGGGGAGATTCCGGCAGATGTGACGTCCAGTTTTAAACGGCACACACATTGATGAATCACCTGTGAAACACCAGGATGACAGTTTATAGCTGGGTCAGGATTCGAACCCAGGCTCGACAGCTTCGAGTGAGCTACGTACCTCTTGGCTATCCTGCCGTGATGTTTATGAAACATTTAATTTTTTATTTGTATTTGTCTATGCCGAAGTAACAGGTCGTATAATGAAGAATATCGTACAAAAGGGGAAATTGTACAACCCCGGTCATTGGGAATAAAGAAACTCACATGAATATGATTGGCCAATTCGTGGAGGCCTTTCAGAGAGCCAGCCAATGGGCGTTGTGGATATTGAGAGATCCCAGAGCTCATCTTAATGACACGTCAAGGGTACCCTTTCCATG
This sequence comes from Eptatretus atami, assembly GCA_035128595.1. Classification (NCBI taxonomy): domain Eukaryota; kingdom Metazoa; phylum Chordata; class Myxini; order Myxiniformes; family Myxinidae; genus Eptatretus; species Eptatretus atami. Next base: position 75,062,222 of record CM068968.1, on the reverse strand, counting down.
CAAGAACATCCTCGTTTTATTTCAGGTGTCAACAGCATGTCAATATTTAATAGCATTTTTTTTCCACACTCCCATGACCATGGAATGAATAAACCAGAGGAAAAGCAAGATCGCCATACTTTGGCAAGAAAAAAACGTACAATTTCTGGACCTACGCCATAGTAGCTGAATATCTCGAAGAAAAAAAATCGTACAAACTATGGACAAACCGTATACTCTGACATGCAAGTTACCATTCTGTTTAACCCACCGGGATCTTTGCCTGGTCGAGGGTTAAACCAAAACATCACCGCCGCGCCTCAACACAGAGCGCCCTTCCTGTGTGTTTATATTTCCGGCGATGGCCCCGCTTCACACAGGAGCGACAAAGGTATCATCGGCTGGAGCCCTGACCTCTTGAAACCAGAATGGGCGGGACGGCTGACTGATCTACAACATGATGACTGGGAAATCTCATGTACGAGAAGGCAGAAAAATCCGAACACTGAACCCAAAACATATTCAAACTAAATGTAAGGGTGATGGAAAGGGGAGGTCACTTTGAGGGGATATTCTCTTGCAGACCACCAGCCTGCACTATGACGGCCCTCAAAAAAATCACGGAAAGAGAAAGGAGAAAAGAGGCCGGATAGGAAAGTAAGAAGTTTGGATGATTGAAAAAATGTCTGGAAAGGGAAAGAGGAAAAGAGGAGAAAAAGGGGAGCACATAGTAAAGTAAGATGTTTTGATGATTGGACTATTGGAGTTCCTTTTCTATCTTGTCAGCAGCTGTGGAGTCATTTATTGGATTCACCTGGAAAGTCGGGTAAGATTGTCAGACATATGAGAGGGCAAAGGGGAGGTTACATTGAGGAGATACTTCTCTGAAGACGACCAGCCTGCATTATGGGGGCCCTCAAAAAAAATCATGAAAAGAGAAAGAGGAGAAAAAGAGGATGGATAGGAGAGTAAGAAGTTTGGACGATTGGAGTTCCGGGTCAGCAGCCATGGAGTCAATTATGTGAGTCACCTGAAGTCGGGTAAGATTAACAGACATATGAGAGGGCAAAGGGGAGGTCACATTGAGGAGATACTTCTCTGAAACGACCAGCCTGCCATTATGGGGCCTCAAAAAAAATCATGAAAAGAGAAAGAGGAGAAAAAGAGGATGGATAGGAGAGTTAAAAATTGGACAATTGGAGTTCCGGTCAGCAGCCATGGAGTCAATTATGTGAGTCACCTGGAAAGTCGGGTAAGATTGTCAGACATATGAGAGGGCAAAGGGGAGGTCACATTGAGGAGATACTTCTCTGAAGACGACCAGCCTGCATTATGGGGGCCCTCAAAAAAATATCATGAAAGAGAAAGAGGAAAAAAAGAGGATGGATAGAGGAATAAGAAGTTTGGACGATTGGAGTTCCGGGTCAGCAGCCATGGAGTCAATTATGTGAGTCACCTGTAAAGTAGGGGCAAGATTGTAAGAACATTTCTCCACCTGAAGAAAGACCTCACATGGTGGAGGAAGTTTTCCATTAAGAACAAGGCAGGTATGGGGGGTTATGAGAAGGAATTCAGTTTGAGTTTGGGTTCAGGTTCGGATTAGGTGCCCAAAACTACCCAATAATTTAGAGTTCCATTGCTGTATATCAGAATGATTTCCAGATGGAACTTTCTCAATGTAATAACCAGTCACACTACTTTTAACGCAACATTTCCTGTCAACTCAGGAGACTTTCTCAGGAATATGCTGTAAACTTCAACCCAATTTATTCTATTTAATGGGTGGAATTTCAAGATGACGTCATGGCCCCGCTCGAAACGGAAGGGCGACGGATCTCTTCCTGCGATTTTATCCATTCAAACCTGCTCAGGGGTCTGCAAAGAGGTTCCTGGATTCTCTCAGAGGTCTAGTATCCCTGGTCAAGCCCTGTGGACAGTTTACGGGTTTCCCACAATGAGTTTTCCGGGTCCCAAACGGATTCTCCCTGGGGCCGGTTCTCTATTTCGTTCCAGGGCAGCACATATCCAGTCTTCAAAATCAGAATCCATCTGAAAGGAAGAGATCAAAAATATTGAAACATGGAGACAGATTGTGATTGTTAAGACTTTACAATTTTGAGTTCAATGCTTTGTCATATTTCCAAACAAGTCAATAACATCACACTGAGGCTGAAAGCTCTTTCAGCTCACCTGTACCATGAGGGGCCACGTCTCTTTTTCAAAATATTTATCCCACAAAGCAAGTTGGTAATCGAGTGAAAATGCACACATCGAACAAAAAACATACAATGGTAAGCCAATGAGAATTTCTCGGGTTCCCACCAGACTCTCCGGAATCGAAGGCCGTCGCACACGAATGACTTCGTGACGCAGCGGGTCGCTAATAGACTGTGAACGCCAATAACTCGACACGTGACTTCGGGTCCTCCGTCTAATAAATACGGTTTACCTAATGGTCACGTGATCTAATTACCAGGGGACTCGCCCTCAGTATGCCCTGTTCAAACCAGATCACCTTACCGGATCAGATGCAGCCAAGCGTAAACTGCCCAAGAACGTCGGCTAGAAAAACAGATCGTTGGGGGATAACGTCCTGGCTAGGCTAGGATACGAACCATGCTGGACCAATGAAGGAAGATAAAAAAACGAGCTGGGAACATTTTTATACAAAGCATTTATTTACAATCAAGCGATGAAAGGTATGTGGCACAGTAAATTGGGTTTATTCGTATGTACAAGCAGGATAGCAAAAGAATTTGTGGGTGTCGACAAAAGTCAAGCAATTTACAAAAGCAGGCACAGAGCAGACTTATCCCTTATCACTTCTACAATCTTAACTTATGCTATGACAGGCGCATTCACACACACACACACAACACACACACACGCGCGGAAGATTAGTTAGCCAGAAAGAAAGAGAGCAGATGAGGACTAACGGCCTCGCAATACCTGGTCAGCAACCAACGCAACCGGTACGCTTTTGGGGAGGTAGGGGGAGAAATACTGTGTTCTAAGGTGTGGGAGTGGGGAATGTGGTGAAGTGCAATATGGGGTTCGGTGTCATGCTAGAGGAAACTGTGATTGCGAGTCAGTAATGGATGCTCATGTGTGCGTCCAAGGCGACGAGATAGAGGGTGGAAAGAGATAGAAGAAGAGAAGATGCGTGAGGCGACAGATCCCTAACCTAGTCGTGCATAGGTCTGTGAGTGTAGCGTGTACTCCGTGAGATGCTCTGCTTGAGCATTCTCACCTCGAGAGTCGGCACGTTATCTCTGGCTTAGTCACTTTGCCGGGGCTCGTGGCAACGTGCGCTCCGCACTGGTCCTCCGCAATAAGCACGTCTCAGTCGCACACAACCGCAAGTGAAGAGCCAGTGACGGGCAAGAGCGAAGGGGCAGTGAAGAAGAGGGCAAAGCAGAGAGGGCAAAGGAGAGGCCGAACGGCTCCGCAATCCGCCTTTTATAAGCCCCGGCGAAGGTGGGGTGACGACACGAAACGACGTGCTGTGACCCGAATCTCACTTCTCCATTGAGCCCCAGCGGCCCGAGCCACACCCACCAGGCTTCCGGCGCCGGAAGTGGTCTCATTCGCACATCCGCGCGACATGGCCCGGAGCTTCCGTACCAACTCCCGTGACCCTCCTTGCCGCCCATCTGGCCGTGTTCTGGTGACTGGACGAGGGCCGCATTAACCCCGAGTGTTCACCCGGCACCCCTGCCGAGATGCAGCTGGTGCTATCAACGTCCGTTGCTCGTCCCCGCACCACGTGGCTCGATCCCAGCCTGGGTTATGTCCACGCCTCTGTTTATTGGCAAATTTTGTATCGGTACAGAGGTACGAGGAGGAATATTTTTCCCGTGTGTGGGAGGTGTTGGTGGTCGAAGTTGGTGAACGAGGGTGGCAAGGTGAGATGCCGTTGGAATTGGTGTGCAGATTTGAATGAAATGGCGTGCCATACGTGTCCCGTATAGCGAGTTTGTTCTTTAGTGATTCTCTCACGGGAGGCTGTTGTGGTGTGTTTGCTTTCATATCTGATGTTGCTTGCTTGCTTGATTTGTACCATGGCTAAAAGAAAGGGATGAAATAGAAATCAGAATAGAAGACAGAGATATAGTTATTAGACCTAGCTATTTGACCTAGCTATTAGACCATGCAATGCACTTCATCCTGTTAACCCACTAGACATAAGGGGAAGGTCTAACTGCACAAAGACTAACAAAAAAACTGGCTGGGGATCACTATATGTTGGGTGCCATTCCCTTTGAGGCATGTGGTTTTGCAGAACTACAGCAATATATATATATATACACATATATATGCTTGGCCAATATCGGCAATTTTTGGGGAATCGGCAGACTGGAGTCAGTGTGATTACCGACTGTTAACAACCCACAAACCTTCAGTAGCTTTCACCTTTGTTTTGGAGAATTTGAAAAACAACGTCACATTATAGATGTTTTAAGATGCATAAGCATTAATCTTTAGAAACAGTTGCGTGTGACGGTGGGAGAAAATTTGGCTCTGTAATTTAGAAAACATGTTAATATGGCAAACGGCTCGGAAATCGGATGTTATCAAATATATTTTGCTTTGAAACTCACAAAGAGAAACCATATAACTTTGTAAAGCACATCCGGTTCATATAAAATAACCAATTGCCTTGAGAAACAGTCAGGAGGACAAGGAAAACAAATCGCTCGTGCGCTGCTGAGGTTAAAAAAGTTCAAATCTTCACCACGGATCTTTATCATAAGATACAGATGAAACTTTTCCACCACGGCACCCATAACCAAGCATACAGGCATGCACACACACCTGTGGAAGTCCCTTTGCAGATCTAAATCCACCCATATGTATCTCTCTCTACTTTGTAGCAACTGCCGAATGTTCATCCCAGTCAGGACAAGAAATGTACCACTATCGACTGCAGGGGACTTGGCAAGTGGCTAAAGCACTCAAGCAACACTCCAATTAAATGGTTAATAAGGAACGGCTGGCTTGGCAAGCGAGAGCAGATTAGTAATGGCACTATCCTCCAAACTTAATGGCACTACCCTCGAAGAGTTATTTAGTCCACGTGATCTGATCCTCCAAACTCAAATTATATTTCTTTTATACACTTGAATTAGTCCATGAGAGTAGATCGTGGAAAATCTCATCATATAATGCATGAAATCACTCCAAGCTCCTAACTTGCAAACGATAGCATTCCGAAAGTGATGTACACAGCAATTTGTTGGTATGAAAATCAGGCATTCAATCATATCAGTGGGGAAAGTGGAAAAAAAAACATTTCAGCACTTTATTGTTAATAAACCGTTGCGGCCTGTTCCAACTCAAGGCTTGTTGAGCAGGCAAACAAAATGGCGAATTAAGACCCCAGCGAGGTAAGGGAAGATGCGCCTTAATACGCCATCAAGAGCGAGGTGTCCGAGGATGTGCCTGATAAAGGATATTAATTAAATAAAGCCGTTAACTATCCTCAAAAGGTGTGTTTAAATTAACCCAAACACTAAATTTTTTACTCATGCATTCCCTTGGAGTTCCCTTTGTATGCAGAGTTTCAGGCTGCTAGGCTTCATACTTTTGGAGTTATGGAGAAGACATACCCACGCACGCATGCATACACACACTAATTATTATAGATGAGTGCCTCAATGGTGGCAACCAGCGGAATCTTGATTTGGAAGTGGGGTGGGGGGGGGGGGTCCAAAGGTCACAAATCAGCAACAACAAAAATAAAAATCCACTTGGACACATCCAGCGACGAATGCCGCCCGAACACGTCCATAGACAAATGGCGCCCGGACACGTCTGGAGACAAACGCCGCCCGGACCCGTCCAAAGAGTGTCACCCATCTGGACACGGCCGTAGACAAACTCCCGTCCGGACATGAACACCACCCAGACACGTCTGGAGACAAACACTGCACGAACACGGCCGGAGACAAACTCCCGTCGGGACATGGCTGGAGACCAACACCACCCAGACACGTCTGGAGACAAACACCTCCCAGACATGTACGGAGCCAAGCCGTCCGTAGACAAACACTGCCCGGACATGTCAGGAGACAAACACTGCCCGGACACGGCCGGAGACAAACTCCCGTCCGGACACGGCTGGATGCAAACTCCGTCCGGACACGGCTGGATGCAAACTCCCGTCGGACATGGCCGGAGACAAACTCCGCCGGAACACGTATGGAGCAAAGCCGTCCGGAGACAAACACCCCGCCCGGACATGGCCAGAGACAAACTCCCGTCCGGACACGGCAGAACAAAACTCCTGTCCGGCACGGCGGGAGACAAACTCCCATCCGACATGGCGGAAGACAAACTTCCTATCCAGACACGGCGGAGACAAACTCCTGTCCGAACATAAACACCACCCTGACACGTCCATAGACAAACACCGTTTGTCGAAGCAGGTTTTCCAGCTACCTCAAAATAGTAAAAAAGAGTAAGTTTACATGCAAGCCGTTTATTCGATAAAACAAAAGAACACTTCCGTGCACAGGAAGGACGGCCTCAACTCTCAATGATATTGTGAGTCGAAGACTTAAAACTTACATAGAATCTTGAGTATATATACAGTTTTTAT
>CM068968.1:75025404-75047631 GCA_035128595.1 Eptatretus atami | reverse complement strand
AGGAGATATCAAACCGACCTATATCATATTAAAAATGTCTGGCTTTTTACATCACTCCTCGCTCGTGGGGCCTTATATATATATATAATACATACACACATTTTAACATGGTGGTCATCTGTCCATTGATGTTTGCAATACAATAACTGTTTTAGAGTCGATTTCACCTCATCTTTCTAGGCATATCTCAACTGCCTCATGAAATGATATGCATGATCGCATTCTTTGAAATGGAGGATGAAAGAAGGTCGGGTCCATGCCCTTGGTAACACAACATTGAATTGCCTACATAATAATTATTATCAAATTGTTTCCTCCTTTTTCAACGTCAGTGAATTTTTACAGTAGTTGATGTTGGGGTTGGCAGAATTCCTGGAGGGTAGCACACTCTCTTTGGAGCTGTTTATTCCTGGGTTTGAATCTCAACCCAGGTATAAATTGTCAATCATCGGTGTTTCACAGGCAGAGGTGATTCACAAGTGTGTCGGGCAGAACAGCAAAGCATTGCTTTACTAAGAAAGGTAAGATGACTGTTAACGGTCTGTGATCCTCTTCTCTTCTTCTTTTTCTTCTTCTTCTTCTTCTTTTTCTTACTTTTTTCCCTTCCTCTTCCCTCCTCTTCTTCCTCCTCTTTCCCTTCCCTCTTCTTCCTCTTCTTCATCCCCTCTACCCCTGCCCCTGAAAGTTTGATGTATGTTGGTTTGACCCAAGAATTTGAGATTCTGTGATTGGCTGTTTGTGTGGAAGGAAAGGGATGGTGATGAGGGAGATTAGGTTGTTCCCATTTTGGAGAGTGCTTTTGAAGGTGACTCGAAAGCCCAAATAAAGGACAAGAACCTGAACGCCTGACGTTTTGAGAAGCAAAAAGAGATTTGTGGCCTCTTGGATGGTGGGGGTTTGATGACTATTTGAGGCAGCGACGAAAGACGCGCCAGAGAAAGGCCTCATTCAACCTCTGCTGCTTGTGTATGCAGTGAGGCCAGGTCACCACTGTACTGTGCTTGACTCCGGTGGGGAGTTCACTGATTGCGGAACGCTTTGAGCTGAGACCTCGGATGTCAGCCAGAACACAAAGCCATAGAGGGACCTCGGGGTGTGGATCGTTCCATCCTCCATCACCATTGTGTGCACACATTGGCTGCTACCTTCCTTGGGGCATCGGCATTAAGGACCTGCTCCGGCATAAAATCCTTCACATCGATTAGTTCTATGAGTTGCGTAACTCTTGGAAAATAAGGGTTTGATAATGGGTGTTGAGAATGGAGGTTTGAGTCCAGGTGTCGGAAAATAAGGGTTTGAGAATGGGCATTTGAAAACGTAAGTTTGAATATGGGTGTCAGAAAGTGGAGTTTGGGAATGAGGTTCGAATACAGGAGTTGGGAAATGTTTGGGAATGAGGTTTGAAGGCTATTGAAGGTTTTGGGAATTGAGGTTTGAAGGAAAATGAAGGTTTAGGAATGAGGAAGGGAACGATGGGGAAGGTTTTACTCTTCAATCATTGGACCCCGTAATGGCAGCCCACAGATGCTGCATTTTCACCTCGAGCCAACCGATCTAACAAGCTTGATCTTTTCGCTCAATGTCATAACCTTTCCTCTGCCTTTGACACAACTAAATTTGTCCATCGCTTACATTTGGGCTCATTAAAAAACGGTGCATGAGGAAAAAAACACAAGACTCGTAATGGTAACGTCCATGAACAGGATACAAACGATGACTCACTCCTTATCTCAAAAACTAACGATTGGCCGAAATGAAATCCCACGATAACGAAATCGGAGTACAATAGTTGCCCGCGATGGTCGAAACCCAACTCATATTACAAATGGGCTGATATGTACAAATCGCTGGAACATTGTAATGCTTATAAATGCCAGAGACGCCAGCGTTTAGTGACTTAATTTAATTTCCACACATGCCATAACCTCAAGAATCTCTTAAAACTAAGCCGAATTACAAAATTTAAGCTCCAGAAATGAAGTTAGCAGCAGTTCCAACTGCTACAAAAGTATTCATTTTCGAATTCGGACATATTTGACATTTCAGCCGTCTCAAGAGGTGTGTGTTTAATATGATTGTTCGGTGATTTGTATCGCTTGCCAAGCCAACCATTCTTTATCAACAAATTGAATTGGAGTACTTGCTTGAGTGCTTAAGCATTATTGGAGTACTTATCCGGACGTGTCCGGGCGGTGTTTATGTCCGGACGGAAGTTTGTCTCTGGCCGTGTCGGGCGGTATTTGCCTCCAGAACATGTCTGGACAGTGTTTGTCTCAGGACGTGTTCGGGTGGTGTTTATGTCTGGACGGGAGTTTGTCTCCGGCCATGTCCGGAAAGTGTTTGTCTTCGGACGGCTTGGCTCTGTACGTGTCCGGGCGGGTTTGTCTCCAGACTTGTTTGGGTGGTGTTTGTCTCCTGGGACGGTGTGGAAACTGCGTTATTAATTGAATTTATAATCATGTAAAATACAAAATTGTCTTAGTTTAGTGCTTTGAAAATAATTTAATAAATGTATATGCTGAGAAATCTACTTCAGAGCAGACTCACAATTTCTCTGTTCAAGTCGAAAAACAACTGTAAAACCTATCTGTTTGGTAACCATTGTCTGGTGACATTTATTCAGCAAGGCAAACAATGCTCTTTTCGATTTCCCCCTCCCCACACCGCTTCCCGAGGCTGAAAACAACATTCTAAAACAAACCAAAAACCTCTCCAGTTGCAAATTGAAGTCCACAAAAGTCCATCTGATGTCATGATAAAAACTGTATATATACTCAAGATCTATGTAAGTTTTAAGTCTTCGACTCACAATATCATTGAGAGTTGAGGCCGTCCTTCCTGTGCACGGAAGTGTTCTTTTGTTTTATCGAATAAACGGCTTGCATGTAAACTTACTCTTTTTACTATTTTGAGGTAGCTGGAAAACCTGCTTCGACAAACGGTGTTTGTCTATGGACGTGTCAGGGTGGTGTTTATGTTCGGACAGGAGTTGTCTCCGGCCGTGTCTGGATAGGAAGTTTGTCTTCCGCCTGTCCGGATGGGAGTTTGTCTCCCGCCGTGCCGCGGACAGGAGTTTTTGTTCGGCCGTGTCCGGACGGGAGTTTGTCTCTGGCCATGTCCGGGCGGTGTTTGTCTCCGGACGGCTTTGCTCCATAACGTGTTCCGGCGGAGTTTGTCTCCGGCCATGTCCGACGGGAGTTTGCATCCAGCCGTGTCCGGACGGGAGTTTGCATCCAGCCGTGTCCGGACGGAGTTTGTCTCCGGCCGTGTCCGGGCAGTGTTTGTCTCCTGACATGTCCGGCAGTGTTTGTCTACGGACGGCTTGGCTCCGTACATGTCTGGGAGGTGTTTGTCTCCAGACGTGTCTGGTGGTGGTTGTCTCCAGCCATGTCCCGACGGGAGTTTGGTCTCCGGCCGTGTTCGTGCAGTGGTTTGTCTCCAGACGTGTCTGGGTGGTGTTCATGTCCGGACGGGAGTTTGTCTACGGCCGTGTCCAGATGGGTGACACTCTTTGGACGGGTCCGGGCGGCGTTTGTCTCCAGACGTGTCCGGGCGCCATTTGTCTATGGACGTGTTCGGGCGGCATTCGTCGCTGGAATGTGTCCAAGTGGATTTTTATTTTTGTTGTTGCTGATTTGTGACCTTTGGACCCCCCCCCCCCACCCCACTTTCCAAATCAAGATTCCGCTGGTTGCCACCATTTGAGGCACTCATCTATAATAATTAGTGTGTGTATGCATGCGTGCGTGGGTATGTCTTCTCCATAACTCCAAAAGTATGAAGCCTAGCAGCCTGAAACTCTGCATACAAAGGGAACTCCAAGGGAATGCATGAGTAAAAAATTTAGTGTTTGGGTTAATTTAAACACACCTTTTGAGGATAGTTAACGGCTTTATTTAATTATATCCTTTATCAGGCACATCTCGGACACCTCGCCTTGATGGCGTATTAAGGCGCATCTTCCCTTACCTCGCTGGGGTCTTAATTCGCCATTTTGTTTGCCTGCTCAACAATGCCTTGAGTTGGAACAGGCCGCAACGGTTTATTAACAATAAAGTGCTGAAATGTTTTTTTTTTCCACTTTCCCCACTGATATGATTGAATGCCTGATTTTCATACCAACAAATTGCTGTGTACATCACTTTCGGAATGCTATCGTTTGCAAGTTAGGAGCTTGGAGTGATTTCATGCATTATATGATGAGATTTTCCACGATCTACTCTCATGGACTAATTCAAGTGTATAAAAGAAATATAATTTGAGTTGGAGGATCAGATCACGTGGACTAAATAACTCTTCGAGGTAGTGCCATTAAGTTTGGAGGATAGTGCCATTACTAATCTGCTCTCGCTTGCCAAGCCAGCCGTTCCTTATTAACCATTTAATTGGAGTGGCTTGTTGAGTGCTTTAGCCACTGCCAAGTCCCCTGCAGTCGATAGTGGTACATTTCTTGTCCTGACTGGGATGAACATTCGGCAGTTGCTACAAAGTAGAGAGAGATACATATGGGTGATTTTAGATCTGCAAAGGGACTTCTCAACAGGTGTGTGTGCATGCCTGTATGCTTGGTTATGGGTGCCGTGGTGAAAAGTTTCATCCTGTATCTTATGATAAAGATCCGTGGTGAAGATTTGAACTTTTTTAACCTCAGCAGCGCACGAGCGATTTTGTTTTCCTTGTGCCTCCTGACTGTTTCTCAAGCAATTGGTTATTTTATATGAACCGGATGTGCTTTACAAAGGTTATATGGTTTTCTCTTTGTGAGTTTCAAAGCAAAATATATTTGATAACATCCGATTTCCGAGCCGTTTGCCATATTAACATGTTTTCTAAATTACAGAGCCAAATTTTCTCCCACCTCACACGCAACTGTTTCTTAAAGATTAATGCTTATGCACTCTTAAAACATCTATAATGTGACGTTGTTTTTCAAATTCTCCAAAACAAAGGTGAAAGCTACTGAAGGTTTTGGGGTTGTTAACAGTCGGTAATCACACTGACTCCAGTCTGCCGATTCCCCAAAAATTGCCGATATTGGCCAAGCATATATATGTGTATATATATATATATTGCTGTAGTTCTGCAAAACCACATGCCTCAAAGGGAATGGCACCCAACATATAGTGATCCCCAGCCAGTTATTTTGTTAGTCTTGTGCAGTTAGACCTTCCCCTTATGTCTAGTGGGTTAACAGGATGAAGTGCATTGCATGGGTCTAATAGCTAGGTCAAATAGCTAGGTCTAATAACTATATCTCTGTCTTCTATTCTGATTTCTATTTCATCCCTTTCTTTTTAGCCATGGTACAAATCAAGCAAGCAAGCATATCATCAGATATGAATAGCAAACACACCACAACAGCCTCCCGTGAGAGAATCACTAAAGAACAAACTCGCTATACGGACACGTTGGCACGCCATTTCATTCAAATCTGCACACCAATTTCCAACGGCATCTCACCTTGCTCACCCTCGTTCACCAACTTCGACCACCAACACCTCCCACACACGGGAAAAAATATTCCTCCTCGTACCTCTGTACCGATAAAAATTTGCCAATAAACAGAGGCGTGGACATAACCCAGGCTGGGATCGAGCCACGTGGTGCGGGGACGAGCAACGGACGTTGATAGCACCAGCTGCATCTCGGCAGGGGTGTCCGCGGTGAACACTCGGGGTTAATGCGGCCCTCGTCCAGTCACCAGAACACGGCCAGATGGGCGGCAAGGAGGGGTCACGGGAGTTTGGTACGGAGCTCCGGGCCATGTCGCGCGGATGTGCGAATGAGACCACTTCCGGCGCCGGAGCCTGGTGGGGTGTGGCTCGGGCCGCTGGGGCTCAATGGAGAAGTGAGATTCGGGTCACAGCACGTCGTTTCGTGTCGTCACCCCACCTTCGCCTGGGGCTTATAAAAGGCGGATTGCGGAGCCGTTCGGCCTCTCCTTTGCCTCTCTGCTTTGCCCTCTTCTTCACTGCCCCTTCGGCTCTTGCCCGTCACTGGCTCTTCACTTGCGGTTGGTGTGCGACTGAGACGTGCTTATTGCGGAGGACCAGTGCGGAGCGCACGTTGCCACGAGCCCCGGCAAAGTGACTAAGCCAGAGATAACGTGCCGACTCTCGAGGTGAGAATGCTCAAGCAGAGCATCTCACGGAGGTACACGCTACACTCACAGACCTATGCACGACTAGGTTAGGGATCTGTCGCCTCACGCATCTTCTCTTCTCTATCTCTTTCCACCCTCTATCTCGTCGCCTTTGGACGCACACATGAGCATCCATTACTGACTCGCAATCACAGTTTCCTCTAGCATGACACCGAACCCCCATATTGCACTTCACCACATTCCCCACTCCCACACCTTAGAACCAGTATTTCTCCCCCTACCTCCCCAAAAGCGTACCGGTTGCGTTGGTTGGCTGACCAGGTATTGCGAGGCCGTTAGTCCTCATCTGCTCTCTTTCTTTCTGGCTAACTAATCTTCCGCGCGTGTGTGTGTGTGTGTGTGTGTGTGTGTGAATGCGCCTGTCATAGCATAAGTTAAGATTGTAGAAGTGATAATGGGATAAGTCTGCTCTGTGCCTGCTTTTGTAAATTGCTTGACTTTTGTCGACACCCACAAATTCTTTGCTATCCCTGCTGTACATACGAATAAACCCAATTTACTGTGCCACATACCTTTCATCGCTTGATTGTAAATAAATGCTTTGTATAAAAATGTTCCCAGCTCGTTTTTATCTTTCCTTCATTGGTCCAGCATGGTTCGTATCCTAGCCTAGCCAGGACGTTATCCCCCAACGATCTGTTTTTCTAGCCGGTACGTTCTTGGGCAGTTTACGCTTGGCTGCATCTGATCCGGTAGGTGATCTGGTTTGAACAGGGCATACTGAGGGCGAGTCCCCTGGTAATTAGATCACGTGACCATTAGGTAAACCGTATTTATTAGACGGAGGACCCGAAGTCACGTGGTCGAGTTATTGGCGTTCACAGTCTATTAGCGACCCGCTGCGTCACGAAGTCATTCGTGTGCGACGGCCTCGATTCCGGAGAGTCTTGGTGGGAACCCGAGAAATTCTCATTGGCTTACCATTGTATGTTTTTTGTTCGATGTGTGCATTTTCACTCGATTACCAACTTGCTTTGTGGGATAAATATTTTGAAAAAGAGACGTGGCCCCTCATGGTACAGGTGAGCTGAAAGAGCTTTCAGCCTCAGTGTGATGTTATTGACTTGTTTGGAAATATGACAAAGCATTGAACTCAAAATTGTAAAGTCTTAACAATCACAATCTGTCTCCATGTTTCAATATTTTTGATCTCTTCCTTTCAGATGGATTCTGATTTTGAAGACTGGATATGTGCTGCCTGGAACGAAATAGAGAACCGGCCCCAGGGAGAATCCGTTTGGGACCCGGAAACTCATTGGGAAACCCGTAAACTGTCCACAGGGCTTGACCAGGGATACTAGACCTCTGAGAGGAATCCAGGAACCTCTTTGCAGACCCCTGAGCAGGTTTGAATGGATAAAATCGCAGGAAGAGATCCGTCGCCCTTCCGTTTCGAGCGGGGCCATGACGTCATCTTGAAATTCCACCCATTAAATAGAATAAATTGGGTTGAAGTTTACAGCATATTCCTGAGAAAGTCTCCTGAGTTGACAGGAAATGTTGCGTTAAAAGTAGTGTGACTGGTTATTACATTGAGAAAGTTCCATCTGGAAATCATTCTGATATACAGCAATGGAACTCTAAATTATTGGGTATGTTTGGGCACCTAATCCGAACCTGAACCCAAACTCAAACTGAATTCCTTCTCATAACCGCCCCATACCTGCCTTGTTCTTAATGGAAAACTTCCTCCACCATGTGAGGTTCTTTCTTCAGGTGGAGAAATGTTCTTACAATCTTGCCCTACTTTACAGGTGACTCACATAATTGACTCCATGGCTGCTGACCCGGAACTCCAATCGTCCAAACTTCTTACTCTCCTCTATCCATCCTCTTTTTTTCCTCTTTCTCTTTCATGATATTTTTTTGAGGGCCCCATAATGCAGGCTGGTCGTCTTCAGAGAAGTATCTCCTCAATGTGACCTCCCCTTTGCCCTCTCATATGTCTGACAATCTTACCCGACTTTCAGGTGACTCACATAATTGACTCCATGGCTGCTGACCGGAACTCCAATTGTCCAAATTTTTACTCTCCTATCCATCCTCTTTTTCTCCTCTTTCTCTTTTCATGATTTTTTTTGAGGCCCCATAATGCAGGCTGGTCGTTTTCAGAGAAGTATCTCCTCAATGTGACCTCCCCTTTGCCCTCTCATATGTCTGTTAATCTTACCCGACTTTCCAGGTGACTCACATAATTGACTCCATGGCTGCTGACCCGGAACTCCAATCGTCCAAACTTCTTACTCTCCTATCCATCCTCTTTTTTCTCCTCTTTCTCTTTTCATGATTTTTTTTGAGGGCCCCCATAATGCAGGCTGGTCGTCTTCAGAGAAGTATCTCCTCAATGTGACCTCCCCTTTGCCCTCTCATATGTCTGACAATCTTACCCGACTTTCCAGGTGAATCCAATAAATGACTCCACAGCTGCTGACAAGATAGAAAAGGAACTCCAATAGTCCAATCATCAAAACATCTTACTTTACTATGTGCTCCCCTTTTTCTCCTCTTTTTCCTCTTTCCCTTTTCCAGACATTTTTTCAATCATCCAAACTTCTTACTTTCCTATCCGGCCTCTTTTCTCCTTTCTCTTTCCGTGATTTTTTTTGAGGGCCGTCATAGTGCAGGCTGGTGGTCTGCAAGAGAATATCCCCTCAAAGTGACCTCCCCTTTCCATCACCCTTACATTTAGTTTGAATATGTTTTGGGTTCAGTGTTCGGATTTTTCTGCCTTCTCGTACATGAGATTTCCCAGTCATCATGTTGTAGATCAGTCAGCCGTCCCGCCATTCTGGTTCAAGAGGTCAGGGCTCCAGCCGATGATACCTTTGTCGCTCCTGTGTGAAGCGGGGCCATCGCCGTGAAATATAAAACACACAGGAAAGGGCGCTCTGTGTTGAGGCGCGGCGGTGATGGTTTTGGTTTAACCCTCGACCAGGCAAAGATCCCGGTGGGTTAAACAGAATGGTAACTTGCATGTCAAGATAGTACGGTTTGTCCATAGTTTGTACGATTTTTTTTTCTTCGAGATATTCAGCTACTATGGCGTAGGTCAGAAATTGTACGTTTTTTTTCTTGCCAAAGTATGGCGATCTTGCTTTTCCTCTGGTTTATTCATTCCATGGTCATGGGAGTGTGGAAAAAAAATTGCTATTAATATTGACATGCTGTTTGACACCTGAAATAAACGAGGATGTTCTTGCATGGAAAGGGTACCTTGACGTGTCATTAGATGAGCTCTGGGATCTCTCAATATCCACAACGCCCATTGGCTGGCTCTCTGAAAGGCCTCCACGAATTGGCCAATCATATTCATGTGAGTTTCTTTATTCCCAATGACCGGGGTTGTACAATTTCCCCTTTTTGTACGATATTCTTTCATTATACGACCTGTTACTTCGGCATAGACAAATACAAATAAAAAATTAAATGTTTCATAAACATCACGGCAGGATAGCCAAGAGGTACGTATGCTCACTCGAAGCTGTCGAGCCTGGGTTCGAATCCTGACCCAGCTATAAACTGTCATCCTGGTGTTTCACAGGGTGATTCATCAATGTGTGTGCCGTTAAACTGGACGTCACATCTGCCGGAATCTCCCCCCCTCCTCCTCCCCTACCATCTCTCTCCATCTCCCTCTCTTACCCTTCTCCCTCTCTCATCTCTCTCTCTCTCTCTTGAATGTATCTAGACGGTGGTTATGTCCGCACATATCTGAAGGGTGGTTATCTCTGGACAGACCCTTCCCTCACACTGCCTTCCCTTGCCCTCCCCTCATGCTGCTTCCCTTTCTGCACCCCTCCTCACTCTCCTCACTCCCCCACCTCTCCTCACTCCCCACCTCTCTCACTCCCCATCCCTCCTCGCTCCCCCTCCTTCCTTGCCCCCCTCCTTCCTCACTTCCCCACTCCTCCTCACTTCCTCCTCCTTCTCGTTCTCCCACCCTGCCTCGATCTCCCTCCCCTCCCCTCCCTCCTCCTCCTCCTCCTCTCTTCCCCTCCCCCCTCCCTCCTCTCTCCCTCCCCCTCCCTCTCTCTCCTCCCCTCTCCTCCTTTTACTCCCCTTCTTAATATTCCCATCAGCGAAGCGACAGGTTGTATTTGCTAGTATATCTAATATATAAAGTTCATTCTAACCACTGACTGACTGACTCACTGACTGATATTAAAGATCAGCACCTTCCGGGTGACATAGAAAGCTAAAATTTTGTGTGCCGATGGACATCGAAGCCACTACACGGGGGGGGGGGGGGGGGGGGGGGAAATCACAGAAGCATCAGACAACATTCGTAAATGAAAATAATAAACAAATGAAAATAAATAAATGAAAAATAAAATGCAGGTGAGCGACCCGAGACATTGGGAACACGGTTGGTTATTGCTTACATTGTGTAAGCATACCCCACGAGTATATCTATACTAATAAATGTATGTACCATGAAACGGAGCAGCCTGAAACTTTGCTTGCATACTCGGGGAACTCCAAGGAAGTGCATGAGTGAAAAATGAGTGTTTGGGTTAGTTAAAACACCCAATTTGAAGTTAATTAATGGCCTTGTTTAATTATATCACTAGCATAACCCGCGCTCTGCGCGACATGTTGGGGTGGGTGTGTTTGAGAAAGGAACTGATGCAGAGTATCAGTAGTAATTTTACTTTATGCAGAAAGTGGAATACGATTTCACTGTTTCAGAACCATTTTATTTACTTTATTTGTACCATGCACCTCATATGGTCTTTGAGATAATGTAAGCCGAATATCACGTTACTCGAGCGCAGAACAAAGTCGAAGATAGCACGACACGAAACCACAAACTCGGAAATAATATATAAGATTTATCAGGTGACCCTCAGCCACATCGCTCAATATGGGGTCTTAAGGCATTTCCTGGGTAACTTCGCTGGGGTCTGAAGCCGCCGTGTATTATTGCCTGCTCAACCATGCCTTGACTTGGAACAGCCTGCAACGATTTTTTTAACGATAAAGTAGGCTTTGTCGATGTTTATATATCAGTGGGGTCACACCGGTATATCGATATTATTAAAATAAAATAATATATATTTTTTTTCAACGCAGGTTCCAAAAATACGCAACGGTCCAATGGTCCATTCCATATTCATATATGACATACACATCATTGACACTAATTTTTCAAGGTATTCCCACACGGGGCTATTCCCCCCCCCATGATGAGAATGGTTATTTTACTTCCAACTTCAACTTGTATTAAAAATGATTTTGTTTTTAAGCGCGATCAGTGTTGGTAATTGGCACAGGTCGGTATACATCGCTATCGCCGTACCGGTATGACTATCACGGAACGCTGTACTGGTATGATCATACCGGATTCGCTTTCCTACTGGAATCGCAGATCACTGACTCGGCACCCCCTTTTGAAGATAATTAACGGCCTTATTTAATTATGTCCTTTATCAGATGCATCCTGGGCTATCTTGCCCTCATCCTCGGTTACCTCACTCTCCCTCGATGAGGTCTCAATGTGCCATTTTTTGGCCTTCTCAACAATGCCTTGACTTCGAACAGGCTGCAATGATTTCTTAACGATAGTCTCCCCCCCCCCCACTCATATCATCAAATGCCTGATGATCATGCCTACGAATTGCTGGATACATTGCAAGCTTATAACGCGTTAGATGCTTGCGTTCATGGCTTTATATCATTTCCACACATGCCATAGCCTCTAGAATATCTTAAACCAAGCCGAATTACAAAATTTAAGCTCGAGAATTGAACTTGGCAGCAGTTTTGAAGTGTTCATTTGTCGAAGTTGAACATAGTTTGATATTTTGGTGTCTCCTGGAGGTGTTTATAATATGACGGATCGGAAATCACTTGCCAAGCCAGCCGTTCCTTATCAACTGTTTCGTTGGAGTGCTTCAGCCACTTGACTAGTGCTCTACAACATTCACACTGTCACTGAATGCTGCATATTGATCAACTTGAATGAAGTTCAGGGGCCACTCACCAGCATTTGGCCCCACGTTGTTCTGCGGTAAAACGGGCGTTGGCAGGCTTTCTTAAACCGTTTCGGCGGAGTGCTAGTTTCAGCCACTTGGCGCGCACTCTCCAAGTTTCGATGCCGATACCGCTGTTTGATATTGGAGTGAGGCAGGGAAAATAAATTGGATGATTACAATGAGTAAAAAATGTTTCATTTGTTTCAAAGCAATGAATCTCCACATGATGGAAGGAGAGCCGAGAGGTACGCACGCTCGCTCTAAGCTGTCTAGCCTGGGTTCAAATCTCGACCCAGCTATAGACTGTCATCCCGGTGTTTCACAGGCAGGGTGATTCATAAATGTGTGTGCAGTGTCTCCAATGAACATTAAACTGGGCATTACATCTGCCGGAATCGCCCCTCCTCTCCACCTCTGTCTTCTAACCCTCCCCCTCACCCTCTGTTAAGGGAACTGTTAACAACTGACATTTTAGTTTTGAATTTTAAAATGTTTCCCCATGGGGTAGCATGTACGAATCAGATTCGGAGTGATTCGATCGGAGGGGTGCAAAGGTCGCTGCATGTGCGAGCATGCATGTATGCAGGCAAGCCTTTGGGAGGTAGACAGCATGGGTTTTAAATGCTCCCACCTGGCTTTATGTAGAACCTGGCAGTTAAAAAGCAAATGCTGCTGTTTGGGTGCATTTCATGGCCCTTCTTTTTATGGAAGAATTCATTTCTTCTCTGTCAGAGTCTGAGACCATTTATTAACAACAAACAACAACAAACATGCGCATGGAGAAGGAAGAAAAACAAAACAAGACACAATCAATATCAAACAAGGTCCTCTTTTCTACCCAAAATGCACACAGTCATCCCCTTTATACTAAGTTGAGGGCCAAAAACAGGGGAGGGTGAGACATTTGGCAAGAGTTAATTAAGGGGAGGGCTGATGGGCACAAGGCAAAAGAACTAAGAACTGCAACGCATGGCCACTTCGGGAGGGAGGGGAGGATAGACACACTCATGGCAGCAGTTTGCAGGATCAACACCAGGTCAGCCTTGTGGAGCGGGTGATAACAGAATTAGGACAGGAAGCAGAGACAGGGTGGAGGGAAACATGAGCCCAATACCTTGACCATGCATTCCATTTACCACATGATAGTGAGATTCTCAAAACACCCAGCCTGCTTCCACATAGTTAGTAAGGCCCCTGCCACCAGAAGCCAAACAAGTTATTTAATTTATCTGAGACAAGACGTTTGCTCCAGTAGCCTTCCTAAGTTATTTAATTTCCTCCAGACAATGAGGTGCTTGTTCATTAAATATGGAGGTCAAACGACTGTTGGGGAAGGGGAGGATTTACTAAAGACAGTCATTTGACTCTAGTACAAAAATAAGACCTTGTTTTATACTGTGTTCAATTTAAAGGTATCAGCAACAAATGAATATAATTGGGAATAAAATGAATATAATTTTTTTTACTTCCACACTTTCCCCACTCCACATGCCACCTTCTCTTCCCCTTATGCTGCCTTACCTTCCCTTTCCTCCACCTCCCCTCACGCTTACCCCCTCCCCTCTCCACCTCACCATGGACATTCCCGGCGGTCTCTGTGTGCTGTAGTAACATACCCTATTTCATTCAATCCTGTAATACCCCCCTCCCCCTTCTCCACAAGCCCTATTACCAAACACAAGTCGAAAATTCCTCCCCTCATGCTTACTCCTCCCAAATCCCATCCCCACCCCCTTCTCTCTCCACCATCCCCTTGCTCTCTCCTCTCCCTCACTTCCTCTCTCTCTCTCCATCCCTTTCCCCCTTCTCTCTCTCTCCATCCCTCCCCCTTCTCTCTCCACCATCCTCCTCGCTCTCTCCTCTCCCTCACTTCCCTCCTCTCTCTCTCCATCCCTTTCCCCCCTTCTCTCTCTCATCCCTCCCCCCCTTCTCTCTTTCTCCATCCTCCCCCCCTCCTCTCTCCTTCCCTCTGTGGAAGGAAATAAAATTAATTATATTTGTGTATTCTCTCAATTACATTCGCTTGCTGCTTTAGTTGTTTTAATTTGCTACTGCGACTACTGTTTTTAACAGTATAGAATAAGGTGTTACTTTTGTACTGGAATCAAATTGACTGTCAGTAAAATCTCCCTTTACAGTCTTTTGATCTCCATAGTGATGTAGATGAATAATGATTATAAAATGAATTGTATCTTACTAAATCTCTGTGCTTTTATCTCACTGAAATACATAAAACCAAGACTGGTATCTCCAATGTTTAAATGAAATTCCGGGTCTGAAGAGAACTTTGCTGGCCCTTAGCAGAAAGTATTCCACCCTGTCTATGTGTTTTGTTCTAACCCTGTTATCACCCTCTCCTCAAGGCTGAACTGGTGTTCACACTACTTCATGCTTGTTAGCCCTCCCTCCATTTACCCTTGCATATGTCTAGCCCTCCCTGTCTTTTTCTGTCCAAAACAGTTAAAGAGGATTGCTGTGTGCATTTTGGGGAGAAAGAGGATCGTGTTTGATATTGCTTGTCCCGTATTCCTTCTTTCCGTGTGCATGTTTGTTATTTGTATTTGATGTTTGCTGTTAATAAATGGTCTCAGACTCCAAGAGAAGAACTCTCTCTCTCTTCTTCTGGTGCAGCCTGTGGCTGCTGGTTGCATCATTGGGTGGACACCGGCAATGCCGCTGATGCAGTGTCCCCCTTACCAGTACACGGTACTCATTTTGCCGAGCTCAGAAGGATGACAGGCTGAGTCAACCTCCTGGTGTATTTTTAATTCAGCGGCCAACGGGGTTAGAACTCAGGACCCTGGATCCCAAGCCCCACCCTAACCACGAAGCCAACACCAGGCTTAAGAGAACTGAATTTCTTCCACATCTCCCTTTACCTCCTCCTCTCTCTCTCTCCCTTCCTTTTTGCTCTCCCTCCCTTTCCCCCCTCCACTCTCTCCTTCTCTTTCCCTTCTCTCTCCTTCCAACCTCTCTCTCTCTCCCAACTCTTTCGCTCTCTCCCTCCCAGCCCTACCCCTCTATCTCACCCCTCTCCTCTTTCCGATCCCGACTTCTCCTTTCTTTCTGACCCCTCTCCTCTTCCCTCCTATCCTTTCTCTCTCCCATCCCTCCCCTGCTGCAACCTTCCTCTCTGTTGAGGGGACTAGCATGTACGAATAAGATTCGAGTGAACCGACCCAGTGGGGTGCAAAGGTCACTGCATGTACGAGCATGCATGCATGCGGGCAGATTTTTGCCAGGAGTAGCGTGGATTTTAAATGCTCATGCCACAGGTCTCAGAGTGTGTGTGTGTGTGTGTGTGTGTGTGTGTGTTGATGTGTATGTCTCGTTCATGGTATCTACATATTCGGGTTTCAGAATGTGGAATGGAGCCTCCAGGCAGGCTCAAAGTATCCACCTTTATTATTTTGGTAAGGGGTCACGATTCATGGACCAAGCTGTGAAGTTCTCTGTTCTCAAAGTTTTGTGCTTTGACTGTTCTCAAATTTCAGGATCATCTCTGAGCCCTGGACAGCTTCTAACTGTGTTTGTTGTAATATATTCCCGGGTGGTTTTTAGCTCACCTGTAAAGTAGTTCCGGGGAGCTTATGGGATGGCGCGTCGTCCGTCTCGTCCACAACACTTGCAACTTCTCTCAGAACATACACATACGATTTTAATGAAATTTGACCACAACCTTCATCACCCGTATGGCATAAAAAAAATAAACAGGGTCTGAAGCTTCACGGCAACCTTCATCACCCATGGCATACCAATTTGTTCATGACATGATAAAAATCTGGCTTTAAGGGGGGTTGCTCCCAAATATGTATTTGCTTTATTTTCCACAAATACATAATAATTCGATGAAACGACCACCATCTTCACCACCCGTGATGTACCAAAGTTTGCTCACACATTAAAAAAATTGGGGTCAAAGGGTTTTATGGGAGGTGGGGGGGGTTCACCCCAAAATCTGTATTTCTTATCTTTTCTGAAACCACACACACAATTTGATGAAACTTGACACATCCTTTGTCACCTGTGATGTACCAAGGTTTGTTCTGGCATTAAAAAAAAAATCCATAGGATTTACTTTCTTCTCCATTATATATTTTGTGGGTCATCCATGCCCAAACGGTTGCTTGGTTATCTTATCCAGCCACGACCAGGTGAGCACCCAGGGTTATGCCCCTGTATTTAATATCTCTGTGAGTTCTTTGTCATCATTCCTGCAGGTCCAGCTATCACTGGTACAACTTTGGCATTCTTCAACTTCCAGGTTCTTCTCACTTCATTCTTGGGTCTTGGTGTTTGGTCATTTTCTTGATTTCTGCATCGTAGTCCAAAATCACGGATATCAACACCTCAATCAGAAATGCCTTCTCTCTTTTTGTACCAAGTATGATATCTGGTCGCAATGCTTTGTTTTCGATGTTTACGCTCGATCGATCATTAGGTCGTACGTGATCGGTCGGTACTTCAATGTTTTCAGTGATTACTTTTGGTTCATGTTCCCACAAATTCTCTGGAACTGGAATATCAAACTTTTTGCAGATGTCTCAGCGGATTACTTTACAAACTGTTGTGTCGTCGTATGTACAGCTGTTCTGACATGAGTTTGTATTTGTGTGTGTTCGGTCATTAAGCAGAAC
The DNA here is from genome assembly GCA_035128595.1 of Eptatretus atami. Classification (NCBI taxonomy): domain Eukaryota; kingdom Metazoa; phylum Chordata; class Myxini; order Myxiniformes; family Myxinidae; genus Eptatretus; species Eptatretus atami. Next base: position 75,030,856 of record CM068968.1, on the reverse strand, counting down.
ATATCATTCTCTTTACTAACCCCACCTCCACCCCTCACCTTTCTTTTTCTTTTTTTCATTCTCTCTCTCTCTCACCTCCTCTTTGCATCCCTCCCCCTCCCATGGTATAGCAACGATTGGTGAGGCATAGCTCTCCCACTCCCCTTCCTAGCTTCCCTTCGCTCCCCCCTCCTCAATATTACCCATCAGCGAAGCGACGGGTTGTATTTGCTCGTATATAAATATAGGAACATCTGCGCAATGTAAAATTTGATTTCAAACCCCAAGTCCTCAATCTCCACACAACTCCTCAAATCCCATTATTGACTTGTGACAAAAGCAGATTCCGTTTGTCCGATACCCAGAGTGTGTCTGCGAATAAATTGTAAATAAATGCTTTAGTGTCCTTTGTCCTCTCTCCTCATTTACTTATTAAATACACCCATGAAGTCACTTGGTCTCTGAGTGATTTGAGTTGCCCTGATCAGAAATGTCTCGTTTATTAATATAGTCCTTCAAACTTAACACCATCTCTTTAATGACATCATGCTTATGCTAATATTGCCAAAATAACTATTCAAATATATCCCCAACTACCCCTTAAGCTATATCCATAAAAATATCGTGACGGTCGCTCCGCTGAGTTGCGTAGCGACTACGGCTGTCCCCTCCACCGCAGAGACTCTCGTTGGGGTCCAGTCGTGTTACCGTGTCGATTGGAAACACTGTGCTCAACGAGTGATGCACCGAGGCGAACATGGGACAGATCTTATAGTCTGGCAGAGCAACCAGTGTCCGTTGTCAAATCACCATTCGCTAGCACTGTCGTGAACAAGCAGTCAAGACCAAGTGTTTCAACAATTATATTTGTGTGGTGTAAAAGAAAGCATGAATGTACAGAAACAGCAATCACAATGATGATAAAAACTAAAACATCAACATTACCCACGACCAAAAATGCGCCCCATGGAATAGATCATTGACGGTAATGTTCTCATGGGTTCTAAAGGGTAATTCTAATAGGTTTCATTCATTTCTAGGCTTTACCTACTTGATATTAAAAATACCAAATTGAACCGCTTCCTTTAGACACAGGTGTGATTTTAATTTTTTTTTTTTTTACCAACTTACATGTCTAAACAAACAGCCGTATCGAGTACACTTTTAATGATCGAGGGACATCCACAAATATAAAATTACATTGGATCGAGATGAATTTAAGGGGAAGTATTGAATCAAATAAACAAATGGTTACATTAAAGTTTATTGGGAATGTTTATCCTTTTACATTTCTATTCAGCTTTGCAAACAAATTTTAAATTTGATTCTATCGACGTACAACCGATTGATGACGGCCGCAGTAGGTATACACAATGCTCAGGCAGAGTGAGTGTGGGTTCTGTAGAAAGAAAAAGCCTTTGAACATCATTCGATGCAATGTCCAAATCTGTACAATAAACTTCGTTTTAAAATCAGAAAAAAGTCCAACTCTTCTTTAGAAGTTCATGGAGGAGGGTAGGAGATGGTGGTGTGGTCAGGTTGTGAGGCACCTCAGCTCCAGCAACTGATGTTTTCAAATGATAAATCGATAAGTGAAAATGACTGCTAATTACAAATAACAACAATTCAGAGGCAGACATTCATTTATTACAAAATGTAAAGTTGTTTTGGGTGTCATGAGACGAGTCGGTAAATAACAGTGAAGAATCAGGACATAAACAGGGCTGGCAGGATGGCGCGGAGGTACGCACACTCGCCTCTGAGCTGTCCATCCTGAGTTTGAATCTCGGCCCAACTATAAACCGTCATCCTGGTGTTTCGCAGGCAAGGCACTCCCTCGAATGGACGTGAAACAGGGCGCCCGGTCTGCCCACATTAGTTGGTGGATGTTGTTTACAGTAGTGTTGCCACAATCCGGAGATGGCATCAGTGGTTTCGGTTATGTGTGAGAAGGACCGCGTGAGGCATGTTCCATGCCATAAAGATTGCCAAGCAGCTACTGAGACGTGTCATTTGATCCAAATCGGATGCTTGCCTCAATTTGCTTGACCACAGAAACACTCCAATCTCAGAACACGGAACACGAGTTACAGCTCAACGTCTCATGGGTCACCGGGCATGAACGTTACTTCCAACCACTAATGTGCTGTTGAGGCCATCTTTTCCTCAGTGCATACCAGAGAAGATATCAGCCAGTCTGAGTCACCAAGCACACCACAACAAAGGCTCCACCGTTGATCTGCCTCCTGTAGTGCGTGATCCATCTATGTGCATCAGACTGGCCAGTCATTGCAGAGAATGGAGGCTATTTACAGTTGTGCACGCCGTTTCAGAATGGTCGTACAGTCAGATGAAAATCTGATGGCCACGTGCATCATCCGAACGGACGGCATCTCTGGCAATCGAGAGAAGGGTTTGCTGTCATTAGTTCAGGTGATGTCTTGTCTGAGGTTTGTCAGCCTCCTGCAGATGGTGGTGTAGCTGATGGTGTGACCAGCGGTTAGCCACCCCCCAATCAGGGGTGAATGTGAGGCATTGTGCTTCCAGGACTCAGTGATGTATAATCAAATCACGAGGGAGACACGGCCTGGCAGACTTAAACACAGGCCCGTTAGGCTGAATGATTTTGTGTACGATCCATGATAAATGGGACTTTGAACTGTTTCGTGGATCTTCTATGTATTTCTTTGTTAAATTATTGTTGGTACTCAAGAATTGGATAAAACTTGTGGACATTGTGGTTCATTTGTGGTGATAACCCAGTGGCAAGGTATAATTTCAACACTCATGTTGGCTGTTGTACCAAGTCAATGACACGTGTGAGCTTTAAAGGTAAATAAATGTTCCTCTAGTGTTGTCACAAGCAGAAGGTGGCGCCAGTGGTTTAGGTTGTGTGCGCGAGAGGGACCACATGGGGTATGCTGGGAACAGTGCGACTTGAGTGTCCCTCAATAAACCTGTTTGCTTTCTGAAAGTGCTGCTTATTATTCCAACACGTTTAAGCATGAAACAGTCGTTAAAGATCCCACAGTGTCCTTCGTGAAGAGTGTGCAATCTATTGCCAGCACCGTGAACAAATTCCAAATTCCTGCTCTAACCTACTGGGGCACTGCATCAACAGTACAGTTGCACCCACACAGCAAATGCTGCTGCCCTCAGCCATGTGCTGCATGTATAAAAGAAGAACTTCTACAAATCCACAGGTGACCACAAGCAAGAAAACAAAAAAGAAAAAACGAGACTTAAATGTACAACAAATTTATTTTGGCTGTTCAAGTCAACACTTGAGCAATTTTGGCTCGGGTTTCACGTCACGAGCAGCATCAGCAACTACCTTCGCGGTGGCTTGGGTGCAACGAGGACGCGAGTCGACGCGCACAGAGGGAGGGAACCCTCTGTTGCAACAGTCCCAATAAACGGCAAGGATGAAGACTCAAAACTTTCAGTGCAATTGGCAGCCGGAGAGGCACAGGATGGAGGAGAATTTGAGTTGTCAGTGGAGTAGGTGAGCAGCAAGGAGATTTCAATCTCGCACGGCTCTTGAGGGGAGGAATTGAGGGGGAAAAATAAATAAATAAAAAGATATACAGTGCGAAAACATTCATTATTGTCGGATAAGAGGTAGAGACATTGTTGGGGCTGGAGGGGTAGGGAGGAGCATGGAGAAGTATCTGATACGAGCTCTTTGGAACATCTCCTTTATGGACTCATAAGTCCATTGGACCTCGCCGCTGTCAAATGCGTGAAGATTCGCTCAGGCCTTCAAGTGGCATTTCTGGTCAAAGTGCATAAAATGACCGACTATTGCATTTGATTGGCTCATTATCCAAATTTATTCCAACATATAGGTTGCAAAGAAAACTTTTTTTTTTTTTGACTTCAATATCCCCACCATTGTCATCGATGCGCAGCAACACAAATATCATACATCGAGCGCCCCACAAAGCAGCGCATGAAGTAAATGAAATCTTTTCCCACCCTCCTTCCATAATGTGCATTTACACGTCGATGAAACTTCACACTATTTACAAACCAACATAGCTCGGCAGCTTACCCGTCCATGCAGAGTGGGAGAGATACACTTGGGTAATGAGCCGATGGAGGCCAGGAGAAGGATTCCGGAAATCTGCAGCTCTGGGATGAATTATTTGAGATTGTCCATCAGGATATACTACCTGGAAGAGAATGTGCCAAGTCAACGAAGAAACACACACCCAGCCTCCACACACTCCCCGGGTATGACCCTATACCTGAACGCGTACGCGGAGGTGTGGCTCAGATACGTGATGGATGGAAGCATCCAGGTCCAGACCCAACACAAGTCCTGCGGTAAATTTTAATGGGTTGTCCGACTCTCCAGAGGGTTCAATGATCTCTGCAGAAGCACGCTTCGCCTGTCAAAGAAAGGAGGATATAGCAGTGAAAAAAACAACCTCGACATAAATAAACGATGAAATACACGACCATGAACCAAGAGAGGCCATAAATCTAGCTCGAGGAACTGCATTTAACAGTGGAACAATGAAAGTGTCCGAGGAAAATCAAGGTCTTCAACCAATGTCTTAAAGGTATTCACAACCTCCATCGGAGGCTCCAGTGGTATGAAGTGTGCCTGACGAAGTAGGGAGCTGAGGGTCCTGATGATGTCATGTGGCTTGCTTGTTGAGAGAAAAGGCATACTCTCAAACAGTCTCTCAGCAAAACCCCCTGGGAGGGCTCCAAGCTGGGGCTCCAAGCATCTAACAGCACACAGGAAGGATACAGACCTCAAGGATCAAACTCACACGCTTGAGGCATCAAAAAAAAGAGGACAAGAAAGATTAACGCACATGTGCAAGCGGTTACCACACTCTAAATATAATTTGTATGTCTAATGTGCATTCCTAAACTGCTGCATGGAATGAGGTGAAATTTGTTGCTTGCTGGAGTGTGGGACCAGGGAGGTTTTAGGTATTCAGGTCAGGTCAGGTATGGGAGCATACGCCGGAGCAGCGCGTCGCTGCGTCCACTTTCCGTGGGTACTCCAGGGGCCTCAGTCTGGCCATCCCTCAGGCAGATGCCTGGCCCATCCCCATCTCCTTGAAATGCCGATCAACCTGCTACAACCATGAGGCACGTGGTCGGCCCATTGGCCTCCTCCACTCACGAGGCTCCCTCGCTGAGAGAATCTGGTGAGTAGGATCAGCGTCAGGAAACGAGCCACATGCCCAAACAGCCGCAGCTGACGCCTCAGACGACTATGCAGGTAAAATCTCATTTGAGTCTCTCTCAGCAACCGCTCGTTGGGCACAAAGTCCGACCAGCAATAGCCAAGGATTTTCCGGAGAGACCCGGTACCAAAGGAATTAAGTCTCCGTCTCAGATCCCTGATCAGAGTCCAAGTTTCACATCCGTAGAGCAAGAATGGAAGCACCAAGGACCTGAAGACTCGGACTTTCGTCGTCCTGCACAGGTACTGGCAGCGCCACACCCC
>CM068968.1:75006105-75018700 GCA_035128595.1 Eptatretus atami | reverse complement strand
CTCCCCAATGCAAAAAAACTATAATGCAAATAATTCTACTGAAGTGTACATCATACGAAAATACGCAATTTGGTGTGTCTGTCTGTCTGTCTATGCTACATTTGGTTGTTACTTATCCAATCTGAACCAAACTTGCCAGGGGAACGACAGATCTCAAAGGAAGCGTTAATAAAAAATAAAAAAACAGCCTTTTTATAGCCATTTTTCACTGCTGAGCAGGGGTTAGCTTTTTGCAGGTTCCATGCAATCATGGTTCCCTTCTTGAGGCAATGTTTTTGGCCGGATGCCCTTCCTGACACCAACCCTGGTCACCTCTTACGACACACAGGGATATGGTACACCTATTCTAACTGGGGCATCCACTGGGACAGTACACTGGTACTACATTTCGCGAACCTAGAAGGATGACAGGCTGAGTCAACCCCCTGGTGTTAATTCAGTGGGAACTGGACTCGAACTCAGGACCCTAGGATCCTAAGCCAGCCACCCTCACCACGAAGCCAACACCAGGCTCAAAGGAAGCATTAAAAAAGATTAACTGTTACAAAAAAATAAAATAAATAAATAAATTACTTTGCATGACCACATCAAAACCGTCTCGGTGGATTGGGCATCAGCAGACAAGACATGTGGAAAGAGAGAAACATCCATGAGCAGACAACGCATCGGTTTGACACACATCACATTGTATATGCACAGGGAAGTAAAAATGCCTCAAAATGTCCTCTCTTGTGTGGCTCACCGGTGAAAGTCTTCAACTTCTTGCAGAAACCTCTCGCATCTGGCTGGCAGTGGCTCCTCACTGGTGAACACGTGTACAAAGTGACTGGGGCACCTAGACTCAAAATACTGCAGCAAAGAGGGAATTCTACCCATTTATTAATTTATTTTACAAAAATGCTGGTGGAGGAGCTTCACAATAATTGCAATGAAGGTTGTACACTAATGTTCAGGCGAGCTGGGCAACAACTGACAACACCGACTGTAAATGGTTAATTGTGAATCCCCCACCCTCCCCTCCCAAGTGGGCGTTAAATGGAAATTATCCGCCTGATCATAAATGACGGGACAAATTTAAGGCGAACTTGCATACAATGAACAGATTAATATGAATTTAAGCTTACTTCAGCAACTCTCAGAAAAGGAGGAAATACAAATACAAGAAAAGGATATTTTAACATTATCCAAATAATAATAATGGTTAAAATAAAAACGATATTTAAAGAAAAGAGAGAGGAATAACTGCCATCATCAAAATGACTTGATGTACATTAGCAACAGATACATGATTGGGGTTTGTGAAGTGACGGCCAAACAAGTGGACTCCCGTGTAGACAAAGTATATCTACATATCTTCTTCTTCTTCTTCTTCTTCTTTAGGCTGCTCCCGTTAGGGGTCGCCACAGCGGATCATACGGATGATCCGCATCGTGATTTGGCACAGGTTTTACGCCGGATGTCCTTCCTGACGCAACCCTGGTCGCCTCTTACGACACAGGGATGTGGTACACCTATTTTAACCGGGGTATATCTATCTATACAAGTATATCATATATCTATGTATATATATATACACTAGCGATACCCGTGCACATGCACGGGATAGCAGTACAACATAGCTGGTAGCAGACGACAGACCGTACATGGGGAATGACAAAAATACGCATTGTGCAAAATGCAAGTGGTACTATGGAAAGCCAAGACTTCCCAAACATCGTCGGCATGTCTGCTAAGTGCCACAGAAATTTCATAGGGATCGTGTGACGGCGAGCCGAGTTTTTAGTGTGCAAGCTTGTATATATATATATAGGTTCAGCCATCGTAGTCGACGGATCTGTTGTTATTCATGCCACATTACCGTGCCATGTCTTCGTTTGCCGGCATCGTCGTCACCATTGCGGCTCGTCTATCATGTGCCCGTTGGTAGCTCAGCAAACCGATGGCCGAGTGGCACACCATTGAACATTGATCGCATGGGTGGCTGCTTGGTGCAGCATCCCATTATTTCCGCTGACTTCTGCGGCACTTCAGCTCTTCCACCCGTGAGCGCTCATACCGATTCACTCTCTCTTTACACTCAGCATGCCAGAACCATATTGTTTTTTGTTTTGTTTTTGTTAAAACCTTATTTGAAACAGCAGAACAGATGGAAGCAAAACTTTATGTATGATCGCCTATCCATGAGGAACAAAACGTTCATACCTATAATGCCATAGGTCACATGGTTTGGAAGCCAAATTGGATTTACCCTAAAGCCTACAAATATCTTCTCCAGAACAGCTGAACAGATCGAGGTGAAACTTCACACAAGTTACCCAAGTCTCGAGGATACCAGAGTGTTCACAAATAATTGATAGGTCACATGATCTGACAGCCATGTTGGATTGAGCGAAAATCTTTAAAAAAAATTCTCTCTCGAACAGCTTTATCGATCGACATGTAACTTCACAATTAGGATCTAGTAGTGATGAAGAATATAGGTTTTAAATTTCAACTTGATCGGACACATGTTCTGGCAGGCAGAATTATTTAATTTTTTGATCTGGGTTTTTTTTTTTTGAATAAGACTCACTTGGCTGTGCTTGGATGTGTTTGAGGGTAGAAGAGCAGCAGCTGAAACTCAAATCCTATCCAGGTTCCTCCTGATGACTTCATCTTTGCTTCTTGCTTGTCTGTGTTCCTTCTGATGATTCCAACGCAGTACTGTACCGACAGTATTTGTTTGGTCTTCCATTTGATTTGAATTTAATTTATTTTAATCCCATTCTGAATTCCGTTGATTAATAACAAACATCATGGGTCAAGGTCAAATGTCTGATCAAAGTGGGGTGTCTTGGTATCCAATCATCACTGCCAACAGTTATAAAGTGGCAGTTCCAGTTATGTCTATTATTAATTACGTTATACACGAGTACACAAACACCACAAAAAACAAGTCCTGGTGAGGGACTGAAATCTCAGATTGCTCTTTTTGTTGTTGTAATTTGTGTTCTTGCTGGCTGGGAATAGGGGTATGCATGCATCCAAGTGTACTTGCTGCATGTGGATGCATATGGGCCCCTGCTGGCCCACCTAAGCTGACCATATCGAGGTTGAAGGGCTGAAACGGGATGATGCTGAGGACTTTGACTGAAGACCCGGTCAGCAAGGCACACCTGTGGCTCAGGTGTGTGTGTGTGTGTGTGTATGCAAATTAATATGGTTAATGTGTTGTAGCAAGATGTTTATTTGACATGTTGAGTCGAATAACAAAAAAGTGATGAGTATTTTTTTTTTGTCGTTCAATTTTAAGCAGTTTCAGCATCAACAGAAATTTCCAGTTAATTCTGGATATTGAACCATCTCGTGTTAACGAGCAATTTCTCACGGCATGGTTATAGAACTGTCCAGTATTTGTGAGTCATTTGTAGAGGGATAGGGTTTTGTGAATTTTCTTGGAATATAAAAGTGGAAAAGTAGAGTGAAAGGGGAACGGAGAAGAAATAGCCAGCTATTTAGTTGCTTCGTCGTGTATCGCTTGTGCTTTGTCCTTGCAATAAACGCAAGTTTTGAGTACATTCGCTTGCCGGTTAGACATCGGTTGATTAAAGAAGCTTACAGTTTGTGACATCTTTACCTGTAATGAGTTTGTACTTGTATCATACTATATTAAAAAATAACCCCGAGCGGAGTGCCGGTCATCTCTGCCAGAGGTCGACAGAAGCAAAATCAAATTAGGGCATCTATAATCGAAAGGTGAATTTCAGGTCGAATTCGCTTTATTTCAGTGTCGATCAAGTCGTATCTCGGCCACAGAGTAGAGGAGCGCGATGACGTCAGCTGCACACGCAAAACCTTTACGTGACTCAACGACGCGTCTGTTCTCGCGCGTGTGTCACGTGACGAGCCGTGACGCGGCGGACGAAATATTTTTTATACAATCATAAAACGTCTCTTTTGCACCGGAATTTTTACAGAGACCTGTAAAGCATGTTCTGAAACCCTCAAAATGTAAACATTAATCTCCCAGACCCCAACAGTAAGCATTCCCTCGAGGAGACAATTCTAGACCATCCCGTGCCTGCCAGAATCCGCGGCATCTCGGCACCCACACCCACCCACCCAACGCATTCGAAGCATTTCCCTCATTAAAGGTGAATTTCAGGTCGAATTCGCTTTATTTCAGTGTCGATCACCTTATGCAGTGCGAAAGGTGAGGCATGATTGAATTTGAAGTTAAAATCAGCGCGGGAGACCGTGTTGAGGTCTCCGGGCACCACGAGGCGGATAAAACTATAAAATCGGAACGAGAGCAAATTCAAAAAAATGGCTCGTGTTGTTCTAGATAATAGTCCATAGTATCTGAATCACTAATAACATTTGATCTCTCTTGATAAATGAGGGAGGAGATACGATTTGAAATCGACGATTTTCACAACTTTGACAGCCTCGTGACGTTGACCTCGACCTTGGACGACCTTGAAAGTTATATCGTTGTGCATGTCTCATCGACCTCTATCCATTCCACTATTGGTTATTTGTCTCCACTCGGTTTGATTGGGGACAGACGGACGTACGGACGGATGGACGGACATACGTACGGACGGGCGGACAGACTTTGAGACTGGCTTTATTAGGTCATCTCTACTGAGATGTAGAGATGACCTAAAAAGGCAATTCTCTGTATGTGTGTACGTAGTCTGAAAATCAAAGAAAAAAAAAAACATGGCAGGCCAATCTCCACCAAATTTTCTTTACGTATTGGTTTACCAGGGTGAGGTTAGGGGCAAAAGGAAGGGATGGGTAGACAACTCCAATGCCCAAAGGAGCAGGTGCTTGTAGTTGACTAAATCCTATTATTTAAAAAATCAAAAAAATCAAGTCTCGTATCATGCACAGCTGGTCAAGCTCACTATCTTCACCTGCAAGGCCACATAAAGGTATCACGCGAGCCTTCAGATGTTGTGAAATTAATAATTATGTTAAAGTCAGATGAAGCGGCACGAGCATTGTTCGAGAATCTGGTTGGGCGACAACTGGAATATCAAATTAAATTTTGATCAGCATGTTATAGAAGGCCCCCTGTTCATCCTCCTTCCCCACCCGTTGTTCCGCTCTTCCACCACCCTCCCGATGAAATGGCTTTTTCACCATCCTCCCTAAAAGTCTAACAATCAAAATGTCAGCCACACCTTCGGGAGAGAAATGGCAGTCAAAATGTCCCATGGCAGTAAACTTACTCTCATCTACTTTTTAGTCGATAAAATCCAAAGTTTGTCTCGTCTGCCGGCGTACATAGACACAAGCTTCTCCAGACTACCGTTTCATGGTGTACAAATTATTATGATGATATTTCTTCCTCACATTCCTTGTGCTTAACAAAAGCAAGGTTCTTTAGTTTCTATTAGCACACCTCTTTCCAGAGCGGGCCTGCAAGACGAGTCTCAGAGCCTGGGCTTGCACACGCAGCTGCCTGGCACCTGCCACATGCTTTGGACCCAGTCCCTCAAAAAGGAATTCCAGACGGCTACTGTCCTCCAGTACCTGCCGTGAGTAAACTACCATATTATATTTACACTGACAATGGTATCATACCCATGTGTATGATGTAATATTTGTGGTAGTCTTCCAATATCTTCACCGTAGGACAAGAAATGCAAGTGTGTGCCAGCAGCTTCAGATGAATAATCGCAAAATCAGAAAACAGCAGCAATTATGGCAAATAAAGAGCAAGAAAATAGTGGCTGATTGACCTGAACGACTCACCGTGCGAACACTGTGAGTGATCACAGCATTCTGGGGAATGAACAAAGGAGCTGCCAGAGTCCAAAGTGGGTCTTGCAATGCCTAGAAAGACAGCTGGTGTCATCAGTGAGGTAGATTCAAGAGATGCTCAGGATCAGGAACATTATCAGGAGGAGAAATGCCACCATAGGTAACAAACAAATTCAAAAGACAAGCTACTGAAAGCTGTAATTGTAAAGTTCAGGTGTGTACACCTGTGTTAGAAGAAGCTGGCAGCCTAGATAGAGAGCAGAAAACTCAGCTGCGCCCTTGAGATCAGGAACTAACTCTCCAAGGCTCTTTAGGTCTCTGCACATCACACAATAAAGAAGAGGCTACATCAGAAAGGAACAACACAGAGCATTGTAGAACCTCTGTGGGGGGGATATAGATTACAGTAGATGTAAGAACCATTAAAGACTCACTGGCCGTGAAAGCGCTGACACGATCGTTTTTCACATTGCTTCGAGAACGTGTGAGCTTAACAAGTCACCCAATAAATTCCCACATCTATACACATGTACTATACATCGGAAGTGTTTCGCAAAGAGGAAAAGTTAGCCTGTCCAATCATCATTATTAATTTACATGTGAACGAGCAGGATATCAATCACACACAGACAATCTCCTCTAAAACATGCACACATAAGAGAGGTGTGCCTCTTGACAGCATACAGATGGGTGAAGACACGGTGAAGAGATGACATTGTCGAATTGGCCAAAAGGTCGGTTGGGCATGCTAGTCGAGCTCATAGGCCTTGTGGCACACATCAAGCCACGGATGATGCGGATAAACACCTTCAGGAACAGGCCGGGATAACCGACATAATTAACTTAAGGATAAGTTAGATGTAAAAAAACATGGAATGGTTACATTGGACATCGTTTGTTGAACTCTGCTTAAGGGCACGATATTAAAGATGGCAGCCCTGGAGGCGCGATATTGAAGCTAGTCCGTCGGTCTCTGTTTCTCTGCCCATCTTTCTGATAATTACAACAACCTATTCTGTCTCTCTTATTGCAATGTATTCAAAATCATAAATAACAGATGAATGATCAAAAATTAATGAGCGACATAAGACCTGTCATGTCAATGAACATGTCATGACAATGAACGAAGGATAGTCAGCTGAGGAACGAAATGTGGATAGTCAGTAACTTTCTTTTCTACCTTATCGGCGTGTGTATGTGTGTGCGTGTGCATGTGCGTGTGCGTGTGTGCGTGCGCACCACATTTGGGTAAAAATTATTGCTATCCTTTTCCCAGGAACACACATACACTACTGCCAAAGCAACCTCCATCCATCTCCCCCTCCCAATGAGGCCATTTGACAGGGGTCCACACTACCCACACCACCCTGCAGCGGTGAAGCCAGTAGTCGTTGCTGTTTGCCAAGTGCCTACCATACATCCTGTATGCCACCGGTCTGGCCAGTACACTCGGCCGAAAGACAATGCGGGCCTGCCATCACCGTCGGTCTGTGAACATTGCCAGCCAGCTCCGCTGGTTAACTCTGCCCTGTGGACTCGCTGACAGACCAGGATGGAACGAACTGGTACAGTTTATGGCCGTGAAGGGTTCCATGTCACCTGCATGTAGACAATGCTTAAATGGGCTAAGAAATGTGCTTGCTTCATGTATTGTAGAAAATGCCATGTGTACAGAGAAATTTACTTTATTGTGCAAATACAAACGTGTTTCATTCATGTGTATGTTTTATGTGATCGTCTTTTGTGTCGGCGTGAGAATGTATTTGTGTAATAGAAACGTGTATTAAAAGTTGAGGGTAAGTTGTTATTTGAGGGACCTCAAGTGGTGTGGGAGGTTCCCACAAAGGTGACTGAGCGTCTTCCTCCCCAAGGAGGGACACATGGAACCGCAGGCGGCTCCTTTTGAGGGGAGGCGGCAGTTACGCGTACGAGTATGGGTATGACCCACCTCCTGTCACCCAACCCCTCCCCCTACCCTTTGAGCACAGTGTGCACATGCTATATAAAGGGAAAAATGTCACATCTCACCTGCCGTCTGGTGTGAGGGTATGCATGCGAGGTCAAGGATTATTATTTTCTGACAGCATATTAATCAGGATACCTGGTTTCCTTCTTCCCTCTCCCTTATTTAATTATTACAGATTCATCCCAATTATTCCCCACTGTAAACCAACGCCCTCCCATGGACCGAAGACCCTCTGTCAGATATCGGTGCTGCTTTAGCTGAGAATCCCGAACAAATATGCAAGACCGGGAGGTGGGAAATAGTCCCCAAATTATCATTCGAGCAAGTATCTAAACTTTTCTGCCTCATCAGAAGTGCACCTGATGGTTAGCCGAAGCAGTTCACAAGCACCGGGCGTATCTGGACGACGCAAACAGCGCACACGATCCAGACTGCTCTGCAAGCAATGCTGGGCATCCTGCTGTGTACTTGCACTGACCCCGGGAACCAATTGCCCCGAGTGTCCACCTTCCAGCTGGCAGGTAGACGAGTTCAAAGTTAGGTTGTGGAAGCAACAAAGGTTCCGATAAACGAGATCTATAAAGCCAGGAAAGTACCTCACCGACAATGGTGGAACAAGGTGAGAGAGACTGTCACGGAGGTAAGCGTAATGGCGGAGCGTGTGACTGGGGAGCAGCGAGCCGAGTGTGGGACAAGATTGGCCAGCATTGAACACCATCACAAGAACACCCACATCTGCAAACAGAATTAAGGAGCACAAAGCACAGGTGTGCATACAAATTCCCCACTGGTTAATGCGAGAACAACATCTGATGCATAATCACGGATATCGCTACAAGATGGAATAAAATCAGGTTTAAAATGAGGACGGCATTCAGGAGAGCACATACTTCCGCCAGGCTGAACGGTTTACGTTTTGTATCCCACCGACAGGCCGGATCTGCATCCGAACCTTAACTAAAGTCGAATCGACTTGTTCTTGTCAAATAACCAACTCGTACTCCTCGTCTTGTCAAAATCTGTCCACAACTTTTTGAAATATGCTATATATCGTTCTTGGCTCCATCTCTCAAAGGTGAAGAATTACTTTGAAATCCTTCAAATTCTCAGATCTGGATCTTCCAGAAAATCTAATCAATTCATCCTTGTCACACACCCAACATGTCTTCCAAGTTTCAGCCTAATCTGTCCATAACTTTTTCAAGATATCCTCCTCATAGACAGACAAACAAACAGACAGGGGTGAAAATATAACCTCCGTCCCACCTTCGGTGGAGGAGATAACGAGGGACCCTCAAATAGGTAGGCACCAGCCTCTTCCCCCTCTGCAGATCTTGATAGAACCACAAGCTCGTCAAACACTTTGCATATGTCTTTCAATCCTGAGAAATTTCACACTCTTTCTCCGAAAAGACCGTCTGGCTCACTCTCCCATCTACTTTCTTAACAATCCCCTTGAAGAATTTCAGTCACTAAAATTCTTGGTCTCACAATCAGCCATGCATGATCATTCTTGGGGAAACCACGCTTGTGAGTTAGCCTCCAAAGCCAGTTGCCAACTGGGCATCCTCTGTCATGCAAAGTCTTTCTTGGCACACCTGAACCCTTATCCACCTGCAGGGCCTTCATCTGCAGCTTGACTCAGCTTTATATGTTTCAGAGAGGTGTTTGCACCACCCCAAACACCTCTCTGAAACCTAAAGAGCCACACTGCTTTTTGTTCTGGGTTGGCACCCATGTATCACACTGTGCTCAGATCAACGCCATGGAAACAAAGGCCTTCAAGATCATTGGCATCTTCCATGATGATGCTTAGTCAATGGGCTCATCACTTTCCCATCGCAGACAAGTTTGAGTTGAGGTCTCTGTCTTCTTCCACCTCCTTTCTGGTCTTGCACCCTCTACTCTTTCCAGGCTTTGTCCTCCTCAGGTTTCTGCAGGGTGCACGTGGTCCACCATCAATCCCCTTCTGGTGAAACCACCTAAATCTAGGAGGATCACTGCTCATCTGCACTTATTCATTCCTCCATTTTTCCCGTCTGTGGAACCAACTTCCACATTCTCTTCAATCTCGCACTTTCCTCCAGATCTTCAAGACAGCTGTCCACCACCATCTCAGATCACCCCACCTCCACCAACCCCAAACACCTCTTCCCAGTTTTTCCTTCCTGAGAGTTTGCTTCTGTATCCATTTTGTCCACATCATGCATCCTTCTCTACCCCTCATTTGTCCAAGTCTCCCTCTATTTTGTCCTTCAACCTTCTTGTTGATATCCTCCTCCCCACCCCTCTATTTCTGCTGGTCCGTTTGTTCTGTTACATCCAAATCCATTCTATGTTATAACTCAACGAGCCTCAACTTTAATCCATAAAAAAGAAACAAAATGGAAAGAGAAGAGGTACTCAGTGATCATGAAAGGATACAGCTCGGATCATCCACATTAGGCTCTGGAGAGTCGAAATAAGGGTGAGTGCTAAGCAGGACAGGTACCAGAGGAAGCACGAGGTTTGGGTGTCTTTGCCCAAGGTGCTGGAGGCATCTGCCGCATATCAGGTGAAACATAAAGAGCCGTCAAAATATCTAGATATTCCACAACAGCTTCCACAAATTGTAAATATATTATCAACAATTACAGGAAATCAGGGACTCAGGGTAACAACTGGGAGTTTGAAATAGAAAAAGGTCAGTGAGCACATTCTGATTATGAGCTAGGCCTGGTTGTCCTTTGGCATTTGTATTGCCTCAGTGTTTTTCAAAGGTATGCTGTGGTCAAATTAGTAACAAATACAAATTGGCTGAGCAAACCAGTGTTACGTGCCACACCCTATCGTCTATCAGACCAATTAATCACTTGGGCCAATTGCCCCAGGAGCACCATCTCAGATCAAACCAGAGCAGGATAAGTCAAGACACGACAGGAACTCTTTCATCAATTTATGACACAGGAAATTGGCAGGAGACATGGAGGTTTGGGAATTAAAATGGGAAAATGGCAGGGAGAAAATAAATAAATAAATAATAAACCAGGAAAGGCAATGCAAGTGATATTCACAAAATCTACAAGCACATATATATTGTTACGGCTGTGGAAATTAGCAATACACCATAAAGGGTCTTAGATTATATGACGCTAAGTTTATGTGCAGATAGTTTCCCACCGTTGTTTAAAGGAATTTGTTGATTCATCGGGCTGCGACTCTTTGAGATAGCCGTTTTTTTCTTGTTCTATCGTTTTGGACCGTCCGAAGACTCAAACGAAGGCCCCGTGAAAGGCCTACAACGGTGCGCGAGTTTTCCTGCTTTTTGCGGCCGGGGCTGACGGAGAGAGGCTGCGAGAGCTCGCTGGCGATTGGTGGATACGGGGTGTGAGGCGGCTGAGGAGGAAACGCCCCTTTTCGAGGAGTCTCGAAAGCTAGAGGAGAGGCGGAGCCAAAAAGGGGTAGGCGAAGGGGCGGAGCCGCGCTATATAGGCGGACCGCGCGCGGGCTCGGCCTCTCCTGCCTGGATCATCGTGTTGGATTCTTCCCTCTCTGTCTGGGCCGTCGACGTCATTCTCTCTCTGGTCCATGACTCTCGTCGGGTCGAGTGCTTCTCTCTTTGGTGGCCAGGGTCGAGCTCGCTTCCTCTCCCTTGGTCGCCCAGGGTCGACGTCACTCTCTTGGTCCGAAAGCCCTCTCGCCTCTCTTTCTTCTGTGCAGCGCTTCTTCTCTTCTCCCTCTCTCGTCTGCGCTCGTGTCGCGACGCGGCCGATTTGGTCGGAGATCGGCGGACGGGAGCCGCAGCATGCCGGGCGTGGTTGGGACGCCTTCGGACGAGGGGTGCCGGAGAGGGTTCGCCGGCCGCGTGGGAGGCCGGAACCAGGCGCGACGACGCTGACGGTCGTGGGAGAGAGACTGGACGACCACTAAAGGGAGGTCTTTTCTTTTGTTTGTGTGTATGTGTGTGGGTGGCGCCGTGTCCGACAAGTAAACCTGTTGTTAATGACTTAACATCAACGTAGTCGGCGTTAGTAGCTACCTTTCTTTGTCGCTTGTATATTGCATATTCCTTGCTTTGTTGTGTGTGTAATATGTTGCTTCTATAAAAATGCCTGTGTGAAATGTATTCCGTTCGTCGTCTCTTTCCCCATTGAAAGTGCCATCTTGAATCGCGGAATAAATTAGTAGTGGGTTTTGAACACCCGGGTAAAGAAGGAGAATCTGATCCGTCGAGGTCGGCATAACACCGCTCGGTTATCACTGTAGCATGGAAACGGACCGCTTAAGCGGTTCGTGTCATAGGCCACCTGCGGCGAGGTACGATCGCCCGGTCAACCACCTCGCGCAGGTACTTAGGTAGGTCAATTTGCGAGCAACCCTATCCTGCGCGGGTGGGCAATTGGCACGATCGTGGTGAGGTTAAACCCCCACCCATGACTGGCTCCTGGCGGTAGTTCCAGGAGGGTCATGATGAATCTGTCCCGTCCGGTGGGCGACGCGGTTGCGATTGGAGTTACGCAATCGCTCGCACGCCTGGCGGTCCAGAATTCGTAACAATATATTCCCATTATCCCCTATGCGATATACCAGCCATCATAAGCCTTATAAAACAATTACTTAGCAACTCTAGACAAATGGATCCATACACCCAAAGAAGCGAGAAGAAGTGCGGGAAGGAGGTAAAAGATAGTAGTGAGAAAGAGGTAGTGAGAGGTCTTCCACAAGCCACGATGTACAGTGCCTATAGACAGTCTACACCCCCTTTCAAAATTTTCACCTTTTGTTGCCTTATAGCCTGGAATTAAATTGCCATAAATCAGACTTTTTTTTCCCCCTTTATTTACACATCGTAACCCACAACTTGCAAGTGAAAAACAAATTCTACAAATTTCAGAA
>CM068968.1:74992830-75005931 GCA_035128595.1 Eptatretus atami | reverse complement strand
CAGTCAAGTTGCGTGGGGAGCATTGATGGAGAGCAATCTTCAAGTCATGCCATAGATTTTTGATTTGATTTGATCAGGGCTCTGACTGGGCCACTCAAGGACATTTATGTTTTTGTTTCTTAGCCACACCAGTGTAGCTTTGGCTGTGTGCTTCGGGTAGTTGTCATGCTGAAATGTGAACGTCCGTCCCAATTTTACATTTCTTGGAGAGGGCAGCAGGTTTTCCTCCAGGATTTTACTGGATTTTTCTCCATCCATTTTCCCTTCTCTCCTGACAAGTGCCCCAGTCCCTGCTGATGAGAAACATCCCCATAACATCACATGTTCAACAGTAGGGATGGTGTTCTTTGGGTGATGTGCTGTGTTGGTTTTGCACCAAATGTAACGTTTTGCATTTGGGCAAAAAGTTCCATCTTGGTTTTGTAAAACTTTTTGCCACATGGCTTCAGAATTTCTGGAGTGTTTTTTTGCATACCTCTAACGGGACTCAAGGTGGGCTTTTTTGAGTCATTGCTTCCTTCTTTGCCACCCTACTGTACAAGGCAGACTTGTGGAGTGCTTGGGATATTGTTGTCACATGCACACAATGACCAGTCTTCACCATAAAGGAATGTAGCTCCTTCAATGTTGCCATTGGCCTCTTGGTGGCCTCTCTGGTCAGTCTCCTCTTTGCTTGGTCATCCAGTTTGGAGAGATGGCCCGATCTGGGCAGGGTCTTGGTGGTATTATACGCCTTCCACTTCTTAATGATTGTGTTGACTGTGCTCCAAGGGATATACAAGGCCTTTGAAATATTTTTATCCCCATCCCGTGATCTGTGCCTTTCCACAACTTTATCCCAGAGGTCTTTTGAAAGCTCCTTGGTGCTCATGGTTGAGTCCTTGCTGTGAAATGCACTACCTAACTGAGGACACCTATAGGAACAGCTGATTTTATTCTGAAATAATCAGAATCACTGCAATTTAACACAGGTGGAGGACAATTAACTTGGTGTGTGATTTTGAAGATGATTGATTACACCTGAGGTAATTTACAATTCCTATTATAAGGGGGGTGAACACTTATCCAACCAAGATATTCTAGTTTTATATTTTTAATTAATTTTCTGACATTTGTAGAGTTTGTTTTTCACTTGGAAGTTGTGGGTTACGATGTGTAAATAAAGGTGGAAAAAGTCTGATTTAATGTAATTTAATTCTAAGCTACAAGGCAACAAAAGATGAAAATTTTGAATGGGGGTGTAGACTTTCTGCAGGCACCGTACCTTCCACAACCCCGACTGTGGTTGTGGTCGCCCCAATGCTCAGAGGTTCGGATTCGCCTCCCGCGCACTCCCTCTGCTCCGTTTGTGCCCCAGTCATGTGAACATCGTCCCGTGAGCAGGAATATCGTCCGGTCTTGCAAGGCAAGGTGGGCAGCTCCGTGGTGGTATAGTAAAAGCCGGGATGAGATGAAGGTGCGCTGGGTTTGGCGTGTGCCTCTGTGAGTGAGGTGCAAAAAGCCACAGAGAGTACAAAGGAAGGAGTTGAGGAAGAAAGCTAGGAAAGGTAAAGAAAAAATAAGATAAGTTAGAAAGGAAAGTCGAGAGAAAGGCAGGAAAAAAAGCGAGCGAGCGAGAAAAGGACCGAATCTGTAATCTGTCTCTGTTCCCCACCGTTTTGTCCTTCCCTCTTCCGCCCCTCTTAGCTTCTGCTCTCCTTGTTGGACATTCTGTGTGTTCGCTCTCATACGAGCCTCGACGTTGTATACAGTCGTCGTCGTCCTGTCCCTTTGCAGAAATGCATCCCCAAAGAATGATGTTTCCACTCCATGCTTCACGGTTGGGATGGTGTTCCTGGGGTTGTACTCATCCTTCTTCTTCCTCCAAACACGGCGAGTGGAGTTTAAACCAAAAAGCTCTATTTTGGTCTCATCAGACCACATGACTCTTCTCCATTCTCCTCTGGATCATCCAGATGGTCATTGGCAAACATCAGAGAGGCCTGGACATGCGCTGGCTGGAGCAGAGGGACCTTGCGTGCGCTGCAGGATTTAATCCATGACGGCGTAGTGTGTTACTTATGGTTTTCTTTGATACTGTGGTCCCAGCTCTCTTCAGGTCATTGACCAGGTCCTGCCGTGTAGTTCTGGGCTGATACCTCACCTTTCTCATGATCATTGAGGCTCCACGAGGTGAGATCTTGCATGGAGCCCCAGACCGAGGGAGATTGACTTTTCTTGAACTTCTTCATTTTCTAATAATTGCACCAACAGTTGTTGCCTTCTCACTAAGCTGCTTGCCTATTGTCCTGTAGCCCATCCAGCCTTGTGCAAGTCTACAATTTTGTCCCTGATGTCCTTAGACAGCTCTCTGGTCTTGCCCATTGTGGAGAGGTTGGAGTCTGATTGATTGAGTGTGGACAGCTGTGTTTTATGCAGATAACGAGTTCAAACAGGTGCAGTTAATAAGGTAATGAGTGGAGAATGGGAGCGCTTCTTAAAGACAAAACTAACAGGTCTGTGAGAGCGGAATTCTTACTGGTTGGGAGGTGATCAAATACTTATTTCATGCAATAAATTGCAAATTAATTATTTAAAAATCATACAATGTGATTTACAGGATTTTTGTTTTAGATTCCGTCTTCACACAGTTGAAGTGTACCTATGATAAAAAAAATTACAGACCTCTACATGCTTTGTAAGTGGGAAACCTGCAAAATCGGCAGTGGTATCAAATATCTGTTCTCCCCACTGTAATATTATAATACCACACACACATAGCATGTTGTGAGATGGCTTCACGTTAGAGAATATGCAGCAAGAAAAGAACATGAACCTATTCCAACTCACATTCGCAATGCACATATATCCACATAAGAACAATGTATTCTTGATTATTAAACAGGATACTAAAGCATAACTAGCTTTAAACCTATATGCATGTGACTTGTCCTTCCCAGGGGTTCACAACTGTCCTATCTGGGTTTCACAACCAGCAATATATGTACAGTGCGTGCGCGCATGCACGCACACCAAAAAAAAAATGGAAGAACCTGGCTAAATGAGGGACACCAAATACATTAAAAGCAATGGCTTCCACACAGGTGTGGCCCATGTGTTAATTTAGAAAATAACATGCCAGCATACTGAGGGTCATGTATAAAAATGCTGTCCATGCCTGATTGCCTGTTATTATGGCTAGAATGGCTGCAGGAGGAGACCTCAGCGATTTTGAAAGAGGGGTGATTGTTGAGGCATTTTTGACAGGAGCTTCAGTGACAAAGACAGCTCAACTTGGTGATGTTTCATGAGCAATGGTATCTTAAGGTGATGGCAGCATGGAACTCTGAAGGAAAGACATCATCAGCAAAGGGCAACAGTGGATGGAAATGCATACTCCAGGATCGTGATATCCGTGCATTAATTTGAAGTGCAAGGAAAAGCAAGCGAGCAACTTCAGATCAATTGACTGTATATTTAAACCTGGAGCGCGAGCAGCCAGTTTCATCAAAAACGGTCCGCCGAGAACTCCATAGAGTGGGATATCATATTCGGGTTGCAGTGCACAAACTGCTCATCACACCTGGCAATGCACGTTTGTGAGTCCAGTGGTGCAAAAAGCACAGACAATGGACTACCAACCCGTTGAGAAATGTGATATGGTTAGATGAATCATTCCTCACCATGTTCTCAACAAACGGACGAGTGCACATGCGGCGCAAAACTAAAGAACTCCACAACGCTGAGTGCTTGGTTCCAACAGTGAAGGGTTCCAGTGGTTCTGTAATGTTGTGGGGCACATTTTCCTGGCATGGTTTGGGTGCACTCATTCCCTTCGAAGGCAAAGTCAATGCAAATCGCTACTTTGCGAGTGTTTGTTTGTTTGTTCCAAACGGTTCCAAAATCCGAGGCCGAATTTCCAGAAAATTTGCTGTACTCCATTATTTTCACATGCCGGTCAACTTCACAATAACATAAATAAATAAATAAACAAACAAACTTTCCATTTTGCATGAAATTGATGAAATTTTGCATTTGATGAAATTGATGAAAATTGCATGAAATTTTGCATGAAAAATATGAAACAGCAGCATTTTGAACAATCGATCACCATTTGTTGGGTGCCCCACTCGGTGGGGAGGGGCAGAGCTCGACTTGCACCTCCCCTTGAGAGATGAACCAATTACATTTAAATATACATTTTCTGTTTGCAGAATGGAAATAAATATACAAAGGGTCCTCAGTCTCTGCAGGACTACACCGATTGTAAAAAGTAATCTGATCCTGTACAACCTTAAACAATGAAATGAGGTCGTTTGGCCCATCACTGCCTTGTTGCACTCCCAAGTTAATATTTCCTGCAGCTGTATACAACACCCTTATTTATGTTTTACCGAGGTCTAAATAACCCGATCTTGATCAGGTGACCCAACTTGCGTACATGTAGGTCCCAGTTGCTTAGAAGAACCCGATTTTCTGTTTTGGGTGTGTACCTCCAAATGGAATGACGGTCAGAAGGGTACTTGTCAAGGTTCTTGAGTAGTTCGAGCAGGGCCAGGTGCAATCCAGACTTAGTGCTCACATTGGTGACACAAAGGAGTTCATGTACAGCTTCACGGATATCACGTGAAGAGTCCTGGAGGGAAGAACAACCAAACAAAGGGGAAGTGGGAAGATAGAGTTAAGAATTAAACATTTCTGTTACGAGCATGAGCACATTAGGAACATGTTAAGGCAATAAATATTAAGGGGGAGGGTTGGGAGAAAAAAAAAAAAGAATAATAAACAAGGAGGTGGGAGTAGGAGGAGAAGTGAGAGGACAGAGATAAGAACCCCAGGAGTACCTTTGGCTGTGACTTCCCCTCCTCTCCCACATCCTGTTGTCGTGTGTTGTACTGTCCTCTAAATCAGGGGTTCCCAACCTGTACGCGTACAGTGGTACATTTGGACCTTCTCGGTGTACGCGGCGTGGTACGGGCAGCGTTGTTTTTTTTTTTTTTTTAAAACGCAGTTTTTATTTTACTTCTCTCTCATGCAGCTTGTGCACAATAATTAAATTTATATCGAAAGTGGCTGTACACTGACAGCTGTTTGTTATCGGCCATTGTGCACAAGTCTTATTATTCGTTTTCTCTCTACACGCCACACTGTCATCATTGCTTATTGCCCAGTTATTTTACCGTTATCGTTCACCAGCATCATGTCAATGCGAAAATATTCGGAGAGTATCTCAAGTTAGGCTTCACTTCCATCCAAAAAGGTGAATTAGAAGCTCCAGTGTGCGATTTGTGGAAAAGTTCTCGGCAATCAATCTATGAAACCAAGTCTATTGAAGCGCCATTTTGATTCTTCATCCTGAACACAGACAAGGACCATGATTTTTTTCGTCGGAAGGAAAATGCCATGAAAAGAGCACGCTTCGAGGCAGGGCAGTTTTCAACAGCAGTCCACGGCAGCCGTAAAGGCATCCTACTTAGTTGCACTGCGAATTGCAGAACAGAAAAAAACCTCACACCGTCGTGAAAGCCTCATCCTTCCCACCACAAAGGATATCGTACGTCTCATGCTGGAGAACAAAGTGCCAAGAAGCTCAATTCTCTTTCGTGTTCAAACAACACAGTTCAGAGCGCATTGAAGAAATGTCAACCCATATTAGTGACCAGGTGGTGCAGAAATCAAGGCATCTCCATGCGGATTTTCTATGCAATTGGATGAGTCAACGACGTGGCAAATTGAGCCCAACTGTTAGCGTTCGTTCGGTACGTGCATAAAGCCAAGTTCAAGGATGAAATACTATTTTGCCGCCGCTTAAAACCACAACGAAAGCAAAGGACATTTTCAAGAAGGTGTCTTCCGTCTTTGATCAAGTTGGGCTGTCATGGGTTGATCTGAAAGGCTGTACTACAGATGGTGCTCCAGCTATGTTGTGGTGCATCAGGTTTCCAAACGCTTGTGAAGGCAGTTGCTCCTGAAGTGCGCGGGCTACACTGTACGATCCACCGCCACGCACTCGCAGCCAAGGCGCTCCCCAAGCCATTGACTGAGGTTCTCTCAACCATGATCAAAATTGTGAACCATGTGAAATCCCAGGCTCTCAATTCGCGACTTTTCAAGAAACTTTGCGAGGATTTCGACTCCGACCATAAAGTTCTCTTATTCCACACTGAGGTGAGATGGTTATTCCGTGGAAATATGGCGGAGCGCGTGTTTGAACTGCGAGCTGAACTTCGTGAATTCTTCGAAAACGATGGAAAACCAAAGACTGTCGATTTCGTCGCTGCTTTGAACGACCCCGACTGGGCATTGCACCTGGCTTATTTGGTCGACATTTTCTCTCAGTTAAACGCCCTGAACAAGTCTCTTCAGGGGACTGGCGCGACTATCATTGACTTCATAGACAAGTCAAGGGATTTCAGGAAAAACTCCGTCTGTGGAAGACGAATGTCGAAGCGGGAGTGGTGGTCATGTTTTCTTGCACGGCCGATATTCTTCAGAAGCATGAAAAGAATCCCCCAGGGAGTTCATACAACTGGTAAAAGATCACCTCGCTTATTTGGATGAGGAATTAAATTCCTATTTTCCGGATCTCAAGGAACTGGATCTGAAAATGATTCGCAACCCATTTCGCATGAATGTATTGGATTTGCCACCTGGAACAGGACTGCAGGAAAGCTTGATTGATCTCCAGAACGACTCCACAGCCCGAGATCAGTTTGACGAGATGAATCTTGCGGACTTCTGGTGTGGAATGTTGTGGTCTTACCCTAAGCTAGCTGCCCTGGCTGTTCATTCGCTCATAGTATTCCCATCTACATGGCTGTGTGAAGCTGGGTTCTCGTCAGTCGTTATTCTAAAAACAAAATAAAGATCCCTACTGGATGTCGAACATGATGTTCGGTGCGCTTTATCCAAAACAAAGCCTGACATCGACCTGCTTGTGAGCAAGAAGCAGGCAGGCTCAACCATCCCATTGACTGGACATTTTACACAATCAAATAGGTACTTACTGTATCATTCTTTTGTTCAGATCAGATTGCTCAATGTCATAGTTGTGAATTGTTAGTATTGTTTAACTCCCCATTGTCGTATCTGTATCGCAAATAAACACTATTTTAGGTGAATTTTGGTACAGTGGTACTCGGTGGGACCACAAACATGTGAAATGGTACCCCAGTAAAAAAGGTTGGGAACCCCTGCTCTAAATAGTGACGACTCCTACATAGTGCCTCTAGAAAGTCTACACCCCCTTTTCAAAATGTTCACCTTTCGTTACCTTATAGCCTGGAATTAAATTGCATTAAATGAGACTTTTTCCACCTTTATTCACACATCGTAACCCACAACTTCCAAGTGAAAAACAAATTCCACAAATTTCAGAAAATTAATTAAAAAATACAAAACTAGAATATCTTGGTTGGATAAATGTCCACCCCCATAATAATAGGAATTGTAAATTAGCTCAAGTGTAACAAATCACCTTCAAAATCATACACCAAGTTAATTGGCCCCGACCTGTGTTAAATTGTTGTGATTCTGATTATTACCTCCGCCACCGAAGGTGAAGGAGGTTATGTTTTCACCTCTCTCTGTCTGTTTGTGTGCATGACATCTCAAAAGGTTGTGGACGGATCTGGGTGAAATTTTATGGACAGGTTGGATGTGTGGCAAGGACGAACTGATTAGATTTTGGTGAAGATCCGGATCCGACTACTGGAATTTTTTGAGTGATTGTTCACCATTGAGAGATCGGACTAAACTAATATGTAGCCCGATATCCCAAAAAGTTGTGGAGGGATTCGGATGAAACTTGGTGGACAGGTTGGGTGTGTGACTATGACAAATTGATTCGATTTTGGTGATGATCCAAATCCGATCTGGATACGAGAATTATTTAATTTTTAAAGTGATTCTTCACCATTGAGAAATGGGGCCAAAAACGATATATAGCATGATATTTCAAAAATGTACTGGGCCTGATATGTTCTCGTGAATCAGGCATTACGTGGTGGAGGTGTGCGCTCTCCCGAGTGTCCATCTAGTTTCAGAATAAAATCAGCTGTTCCTGTAGGTTTCCACTGCTGGGTAGTGCATTTCATAGCAAAGATTCAACCATGAGAACCAAGGAGCTTTCAACAGACCTCCAGGATAAAGTTGTTGAAAGGCATAGATCAGGGGATGGGTATAGAAATATTTCAAAGGACGTGAATATCCCTTGGAGCAGAGTCAAGCTGATCATTAAGACGTGGAAGGCATATGGTACCACCAAGACCCTGCCTACATCAGGCCGACCCTCCAAATTGGATGACCAAGCAAGGAGGAGACCGATAGAGGCCACCAAGAGGCCAATGGCAACTTTGAAGGAGCTACATGCCTTTATGGCAAAAACTGTTCACTGTGTGCATGTGACAGAAATATCCCAAGCACTCCACAAGTCTGGCCTGTAAGGTAGGGTGGCAATAAGAAAGCCATTACTCAAAAAAGCCCACCTTGAGTCCCGTTTGAGGTATGCAAAAAACCACTGTGGAGATTCTGAAGCCATGTGGCAAAAAGAAAGTTTTGTGATTTGACAAAACCAAGATGGAGCTTTTGGCCGAAATGCAAAATGATACGTTTCGCACAAACCCAACACAGCACATCACCCAAAGAACACCATCCCTAATGTGAAGCATGGTGCTGGCAGCATCATGTTATGGGGATGTTTCTCATCAGCAGGGACCGGAGCACTTGTCAGGCTTGAAGTGAAAATGGATGGAGCACAATACAGAAAAATCCGAGAGGAAAACCTGCTGCCCTCTGCAAGAAAACTGAAATTGGGACGAAAATTCATCTTTCATCAAGACAACGACCCGAAGCACACAGTCAAAGCTACACTGGAGTGGCTAAGGAACAAAAAGATAAATGTCCTTGAGTGACCCACTCAGTGCCCCGACCTAAATCCAATTGAACATCTGTGGCATGACTTGAACATTGCTGTCCATCAACACTCCCCACACAACTTGACTGAGCTTGAACAGTTTTGTACAGAAGAATGGGCAAATATTGCCCAATCAAGGTATGCAGAGTTGCTGGAGACCTATCCCAACAGACTCACAGTTATAACTGCTGTCAAAGGTGCTTCCTCCAAGTATTAACTCAGGGGGGTGGACACTTATCCAACCAAGATATTCTCATTTTATATTTTTAATTAATTTTCTGAAATTTATAGAATTTGTTTTTCATTTGGAAGTTGCGGGTCATGATGTGTAAATAAAGGTGTAAAAAGTCTGATTTAATGCAATTTCATTCCAGGCTATAAGGTAACAAAAGATGAAAATTTTGAAAGTGGGTGTAGACTTTGTGTAGGCACAGTACATCTCTCTCAGATGATGTGGACCAACTTTTTAACCATTCATCCCAATGCTCTCTTCCTCATAGGTGATGATTTATATTGTCACCATGCAAATTGGTTGGGTGTTGGTACCTGTCACCAGCCATGGCACTTCAGCACAGGACCTTGGTGACGCTATGGGACTGACAATCTGTGAACTTTCCAACCCGGATTTCACCCAATGGCAAATCCTCCCTTCTGGACTTGGTGACGACAAACTTCCCCACATGTCTCCTGTTCCTCCTCTGCTCCAATTGGTTCATCTAATCATATGCTTGTTAGAGTCAACATCTCTCTGGCCATTCTCAGAGAGATGTTGTTCCCCTCAGCGCCAGCAAGTCTGACAGTTCACTCAGGCTGACAGGGAAGGACTGCAAGCCACCATCTCACTTCAGGACTGGTCTCCTACATCTACTGCCCCTGATATTAACTCAGCCTGGGAATTATTTGATAGAAACCTGACCTCTCTTATACACAAATCTATCTCATCTCATCTTCAATTATCCTACCATGCTGCACTGAATCCTGTGATGAGACAGTTGCTCTGAAACAACTCACATTCTCTTCCTGGAAAGGAAACCGAAGATCATTCCACAAAGCCAACAACAAGTGTTTGTCCACTCTCAGAAGAGCCAGAAAACATCTGTCCAATCTCAACCTTTAACTTTCAAACTTTTCTCCATCCTCTAAAACCTAATGGCACGTTATCAAGTCTGTCCTCGCAGAGAGATGCTGATACCCCCTGCAACCCCCCCCCCCTCCTCAAATAGCACTGTAGCAGACTGCTCGTAAGAAGGCCGAATGCCTTAATTCTGTGTTTGTTTCCAATCTTGTGTCCCAACCCCTCACTCTCGGTACCCAACTTACCAGTCGCACCCAGCTGCTCCTGGACTCTGTATTTTTCACCTGAGAAGTGAAGAGGCTTCTGGCAACCCTCTACTCTGATTCTGCAAGTAATCCGGACGACATCAGCACACGTCCTAAAAACATGCTCTGCTTTTCTTGCTAAACATGCTCTTTCTGCTCTTTTACCCTATCATTTGCCCGAGGTCATCTTCCATCTGCTTGTAAATCAGCCAAAATCACTTCATGAAAGAAACAACAAAAACCAATCACTTTAACTTCAGACTTATCAGGAAGTAATTCCAATCATAAGCAAGATCATGAAATGAATAATCACCATGGACATCAAATCCTTTGTTTTTTCCAATTGTCTGATCTCAGACCATCGGTTTGGATTCAGATCAAGTCACTCTTTCAGCAACAGGCTGAGACAAGGCTCTCAACGGGGTCTGTGTCTTGGGCCAAGTCCTATTGCTAATCTTAATCAACAACCTTTCCGACTCTCTGGAAAATTCTTTTTATCTCCTTGCTGATGACTCCACACCTCGGCTACAACACCCCCCCCATCCTTCAGATAGACAGGCAGCAGCCTCTTCCCTCTCTGCATACCTTTATGGAACCACAAGCTGGTCAAACACTTGGAATACATCATTCACTCCTAAGAAATCCCCCACACTAACTCTATCTCTGAAAAGATGGTCTGTCAATCACTCCCATCTACTTCCTTAGCAATCCTCTTGAAGAAATTTAGTCACTCAAACTCTTGGATCTCACCATCAGCCATGATCTTTCTTGAGCAAACCACACTTCTAAGTTGGCCTCCAATCCAGTCACCGACTGGGCATCCTGCGCCATGCAGTCTTTCCTTGGCACACCTGAATTCTTATCCACCCTCCAAGGTCTATATCTCCAGTTTGATGGAGTACTGCTCTACCCTCTGAGCAGGCAATGCTCCCTCACACCTTGGAAAACTAGGCCTTCAAAATCATTGAACTCTCCCACAAAGCAGTCCCTGGGCCTATTGCTTTCACATCACAGACAGGTCAATGGTCTCTGTCTTCTACCGCCTCCATTCTGGTCTTGCACCCTCAAGTATTTCCATACTCTGGCCCCTCCAGGTTTCTGCAGTCTGCCAGTAATGCCCTCCTGGTAAAACTCCTAAAATCCAGACTCACTGCTCACCTCCACTCATTTGTTCCTCTATTTTCTTCACCCATGGAACCAACTTCCTCATTCTCTCCAATCTCATTCTTCCCTCCAAGGCTTCAACTTCAAGACAGCTGTTCACCACCATATCAGGTCAACCCCCATCCACAATCATGGTCTTTTCTACCCCCATTAACCCTCCCCAAGACCACTTCTTAACAAGTTTTCAGTTTTGCTTTCATATTCTGGAATTGAGAGTTTGAGGCTGTATCCATCTTGTTTACCCCCATGTCCTCTGTTTGCAATAATTTCTCAAAGTCTCCCTCCATTTTGCCACTTAACCCTGATGTTGATGTCCCCCCCCCCACTCCTCTCCTTTCTCCTGTTCTCCTGTTCTTTTCATTCGGTTCATTCTGATCTGCTCTGAGAACTCCAAATCATCCATGAGCCTCAACTGTGTCTGTGTACGAGGGTTAAAAAAAGCAGAAAGAAAAGAGAGAGAGAGAGAGAGAGAGAGAGAGAGAGAGGAGAGAAGCCGGTAGGCAGACATGGGTAGTCGCCTACCCAATAGAACCTGACGCGATGGGCCCGTTCATGGGAATGACCTGAGGATTAAGCACAAAAAAATTCATGATTCTAGCTTCAAGGGTAATGCTGCAGATTGTTTTTTTCGTTAAAATACCCCACATTTAGAGGTTTTTTCGGCCGTTGCTAGGCAACGGAGGGGTCCATAGCAACGTTTCTTCTCACACATAACTAGGACATACCATGAACCTACATACCAGTTTCATGTATAACTGACTCATAGTCTCTGAGATATAACGAACTTCGTTTTTTTTATTGTTTTCGACCAGGGTTCATTCAAAGTCTATCTTCTCCGACAGTTTTCATAGGATTCGGCTGGAAATTTTTGACAATATGGCTGAATGTACTGCCCACAGTCGCTCGTGGCCCGATTTTTGATTTTCGAAAAAAATAATTTTTTTATGATTTTTCAAAATTTCAAAGTCCCGTTACTAGGCAACGGTGGTCTCCATAGCAACGGTTCTCATTTGCACACAACTAGGTCATGGTATGAACCTTCCCACCAAGTTTCATCGAAATCGCCATTTGTATTAACGGAGCACTGGACCGAACAGACAGCATACAAACATAGACATACAGACAGACATACAGACAAACATATCGACGGAAAAAGTGATAAGGGTAGATCAAAAAAAAAAAAAAATTTTTTTTTTTTTCGACCTTTAATGCGACTACCCAAGCAAACATATCGACGGAAATACTGATAATAAGGGTAGAACAAATTTCAAATTTTTCTTTTTTGAAAATTTTTTTTTTTCCGACGAGATCGACTCCCCAACACAAAGTGAGGGGAATAAATGAAACAGATAGGACTATTGAGCAAAGCAAAGGTGAAACAATGAGAGGGGAACACTTGATTGATGACGACAAAAAAAGAAAAGGCAAGAGGTCAGTGCTCGAGTCAAATCACCTCCAGCACGGCAAGCACGATGTCCAGCTGGTCGTCCCTCAAAGTAATGTGCTGAGAGATGAGACGGAGGGCATGGATGGACTGCAGACGAACTTCTTCAATCTCATCATTAAACATATCCACCAGGAAGTCCAGAGACTTCACAGCAAAAGATTGCGAGGCTCGTGCCAGCTGGCACAGCGAATCAACCGCAGCCATACGCACTTCTTCATCGTGCAAATACATGGGGCAGGAAGTGAGTCGGGACAAAAAAGGGAGGGGGGGGTAGGAC
>CM068968.1:74971406-74982702 GCA_035128595.1 Eptatretus atami | reverse complement strand
GAGAGAGGCGCAAGAGAGAGCGCAAAAGAGAGGCGGCAAGAGAGAGAGCGCAAGAGAGAGCGAGAGAGAGAGAGAGGGCAGACATAAGAGAGAGGAGAGAGAGGCGAGAGAGAGAAGAGAGAGGCGAGAGAGAGAGAGATCGCTGAGGCGAAGAGAGAGAGATGCGAGGAGAGAGAGCGAGAGAGAGAGAGGCGAAGCGAGAGGGGAGAGGGGGCGAGAGGCGAGAGCGGAGGCAGGAGGGAGGCGAGAAAGGCGAAGAGGGAGGCGAAGAGGGCGAAGGCAGAGAGCGGGAGGCGAGAGGCGAGAGGCGAGAGGGAAGGCGATTGAGGGCGAGAGGCCGAGAGGGAGGCGAGAGGCGATAGGCGACGAGGAGCGAGAGGGAGGCGAGAGGCGAGAGGGAGGCCGAGAGGGAGGCGGAGGGGGAGGCCGAGGTGAGAGAGCCGAGGGGGAGGGAGAGGAGAGGGAGCGCGAGGGGAGGGCAGAGGGAGCCACGGAGTGGGGAGGCGAGAGGGAGTGGCTTGAGAGGGAGGCGAGAGGGAGGCGAGAGGAGGGCGAAGATGGGAGTCAGAGAGGGAGGAGAGAGGGAGGCTGAGAGGGCGAGAGGGAGCTGCGACGTCGGAGAGGGAGGCGAGAGGAGCGAGTAGGGAGCGCGATAGGCGATGAGGGAGGCGAGAGGGTGGCGAGAGGAGGCTCTGAAAGGGAGGCTAGAGGCAGGCGATGAGGCGTAGAGAGGGGGGGGGAGGCGAGAGGAGGCGAGAGGAGGCCAAGGTGAGGCGAGAAGGGAGGACGAGAGGAGGCGAGGAGCGGAGGCGAGAGGGAGGCGAGAGCGGAGCGAGAGGGAAGGACTGAGAGGGAGGCCGATGAGGGAGGAGAGAGGGGAGCGAGGAGAGGGAGTCGAGAGGCGACGAGAGGGAAGGAGAGAGGAGGCGAGAGGGGAGGCGAGAGACGAGAGGGAGGCGAGAGTGCGAGAGGGGAGGGGCGAGAGGGAGGAGAGAGGCGGAGGGGGAGGAGAGAGCGAGAGGAGAGGGAGGAGAGGGCGAGGGCGAGAGGGAGGCGAGAGGGAGGCGAGAGGGAGGCGAGAGGAGGCGAGGGGGAGGAGAGGAGGCGAGCAGGGAGGCGAGAGGGAGGGAGAAGGCGAGAGAGAGAGAGAGAGGCGCGAAAGAGAGAGAGAACAGAGAGAGAGAGAGAGAGTAGAGACGGGAGGACGGAGAGATGGGAGAGAGAGGAGAGAGCCGGCGAGAGAGAGAGAGAGAGGCGGAGAGAGGAGAGAGCGAGGAGGCGAGGCGGAGGCGGGAGGGAGGGAGGCGGAGCGGCGTGAGAGGGAGGCAAGAGAGAGTAGGCGAGAGAGGCGAGGCGGAGAGGAGGCGAGAGGCGAGAGGGAGGGCGAAGGCGGAGGCGAGAGAGGCGAGCGACGCGAGAGGGAGCGAGAGGGGAGAGGGAGGACGAGAGGCGAGAGAGCGAGAGGGCGAGGCGAAGAGGCGAGGCGAGAGGAGGAGGGCGAGAGGGCGAGAGCGAGAGAGCGAGGCGATGAGGGAGGCTAGAGGCGCGAGAGGGAGGCGAGAGGCGAGAGGGGAGAGAGGCGAGGCGGAGAGGGAGGCGAGAGCGAAGGGAGGGGAAGCGAGAGAGGCGAGGCGAGGAGGGAGGCGAGAGGCGAGAGGGAGGCGAGAGGCGAGAGGCGAGAGAGGCGTAGGCGAGAGGGAGGAGAGAGGAGAGAGAGGGCGAGAGAGAGGCGAGAGGGAGGCGAGAGGCGAGAGAGGCGAGAGGAGGCGAGAGGGAGAGGCGAGAGGGAGGCGAGAGGCGAGAGGGGAGAGGGAGGCGAGAGGCGAGAGGCGAGAGGAGGCGAGAGGCGAGAGGCGAGAGGGAGGCGAGAGGCAGAGGCGAGAGGCGAGAAGGAGAGGAGAGGCGAAGCGAGGGGGAGAGGCGAGAGGGAGGGGAGAGGCGAGAGGGAAGGGAAGAGGGCGAGAGGGAGGGGAGAGGCGAGAGGGAGGGGAGAGGCGAGAGGTGAGGGGAGAGGGGAGCGAGAGGGAGGGGAGAGGCGAGAGGGAGGGGAGAGCGAGAGGGAGGGGAGAGGCGAGAAGGGAGGGGAGAGGCGAGAGGAGAGAGGGGAGAGGCGAGAGGGAGGGGAGAGGGGAGAGGCGAGAGGAGGGGAGAGGGGAGAGGCGATGAGGAGGGGCGAGGGGAGGGCCGAGAGGGAGGGTGGAAGGGGAGAGGAGAGAGGGAGGAGAGGAGGAAGGCGACGAGGGAGGCGAGAGGGAGGCGAGAGCGAGAGTCAGGCAGGTGACAGAGAGAGAGAAGAGAGAGAGAGAGAGAGAGATGAGAAGAGAGAGAGAAGAGAGAGAGAGAGAGAAACAGAGAGAGGAGAGAGAGAGAGAGAGAGAGAGAGAGAGAGAGAGAGGAGAGAGAGAGGAGAGAGGAGGAGAGAGAGAGAGAGGAGACGAGAGAGAGAGAGGAGACGAGAGAGCGAGGCGAAGAGAGCGAGGGGAGAGAGAGAGGAGAGGCGAAGAGAGAGGCGAGGAGAGAGAGGCGAGAGGAGAGGCGAGAGAGAGGAGGCGGAGAGAGAGGCGAAGAGAGAGAGGCGAGGAGAGAGAGAGAGGCGAGAGAGAAGAAGCGAGAGAGAGAGGCGAGAGAGAGAGAGGCGAAGAGAGAGGCGAGAGAGAAGGCGAGGAGAGAGAGGCGAGAGAGAGAGGCGAGAGAGAGAGAGGCGAGAGAGAGAGGCGGGAGAGGAGAGGGCGGGAGAGAGAGGCAGGAGAGAGAGGCGGGAAGAGAGGCGGGGAGGAGAGAAGGCAGAGAGAGAGAGGCAGAGAGAGAAGAGCGCGAGAGGAAGAGGCGAGAGAGAGGAGGCGAGAGAGAGAGAGGCAGGCGAGAGAGAGAGCAGGCGAGAGAGAGAGGAGGCGAGAGAGAGAGAGGCAGGCGAGAGAGAGAAGGCAGGCGAGAGAAGGAGGCAGGCGAGAGAGAGGGGAGGCGAGAGAGAGAGGGAGGCGAGAGAGAGAGGGAGGGCGAGAGGGAGAGAGGAGAGGCGAGAGAGAGAGGGAGGCGAGAGAGAGAGGGCAGGCGAGAGAGAGAGGGAGAGGCGAGAGAGAGAGGGAGGCGAGAGAGGAGGGAGGCGAGAGAGAGAGGAGAGAGAAGGAAGAGAGAGGGAGAGAAGAGAGAGGCGAGAGGAGAGAGAGAGGGAGGCGAGAGAAGAAGAGGGAGGCGAAGAGAGAGGCGAGAGAGAGAGAGGCGAGAGAGAGAGGGAGCGCGAGGAGAGGAGGGAGGCGAGAGAGAGAGGGAGAGGCGAGAGAGAGAGGGAGGCGAGAGAGAGAGGAGAGGCGAGAGAGAAGAGGGATGGCGAGAGAGAGAGGGACGGC
The DNA here is from genome assembly GCA_035128595.1 of Eptatretus atami. NCBI lineage: Eukaryota > Metazoa > Chordata > Myxini > Myxiniformes > Myxinidae > Eptatretus > Eptatretus atami. The sequence goes on along the minus strand of CM068968.1, from coordinate 74,979,355 downwards.
GGAGAGAGAGAGAGGAGGGAGGGACGAGAGAGAGAGGGAGGCGGGAGAGAGAGAGGAAACGAAGGGCGAGAGAGAGAGGGAGGCGAGAGAGAGAGGGAGGGGAGAGAAGAGAGGGAGGGAGAGAGAGAGGGAGGCGAGAGAGAGAGGGAGGGAAGAGAGGAGAGAGAGGGCGAGAGAGAAGAGGGAGGGGAGAGAGAGAGAGGGAGGGGCGAGAGAGAGAGGGAGGGGAGAGGGAGGCGAGAGAGAGAGGGAGGCGAGAGGGAGGCGAGAGGGAGGAGAGGGAGGCGAGAGGGAGGCGAGAGGGAGGCGAGAGAAGAGAGAGAGGGACGGCGAGAGAAGAGAGAGAGAGAGAGGGAGGCGAGAGAGAGAGAGAGGGAGGGCGAGAGAGAGGGAGAGAGAGGAGGCGAGAGAGAGAGAAGAGAGAGGAGGCGAGAGAGAGAGGGAGCGAGAGAGAGAGGAGGCGAGAGAGAGGAGGCGAGAGAGAGAGGGAGAGAGAGAGGGAGGCGAGAGAGAGAGGGAGGAGAGAGAGAGGGAGAGAGAGGAGGGAGGCGAGAGGGAGGGAGGAGAGAGAGAGAGAGGGAGGCGAGAGAGAGAGGAGGAGAGGAGAGGGAGGCGAGAGAGAGAGAGAGGAGGCGAGAGAGAGAGGGAGGCGAGAGAGAGAGAGAGGGAGGCGAGAGAGAGAGAGAGGGAGAGAGAGGGAGGCGAAGAGAGAGAGAGAGAGAGGGAGAGGGAGGCGAGAGAGAAGAGAGGGAGCGAGAGAGGGAGGCGAGAGAGAGAGAGAGGGAGAAGAGCGAGAGAGAGAAGAGGGAGCGAGAGAGAGAGAGAGGAGGGAGAGAGGAGAGAGAGGGAGGCGAGAGAGAGAGAGAGGGAGGGCGGAGGGGAGGGAGAGAGAGGAGGGAGCGAGGAAGGAGAGAGAGAGGGAGCGAGAGAGAGAGAGAGAGGGAGGCGAGAGAGAGAGAGAGGGAGGCGAGAGAGAGAGAGAGAGAGGGAGGCAGAGAGAGAGAGAGAGGGAGCGAGAGGGAGGCGAGAGAGAGAGAGAGGGAGGCGAGAGAGAGAGAGAGAGGGAGGCGAGAGAGAGAGAGAGGGAGGCGAGAGAGAGAGAGAGAGGGAGGCGAGAGAGAGAGAGAGGAGGAGGCGAGAGACGAGAGAGAGAGAGAGGGAGGCGAGAGAGGGAGGCAGAGAGAGAGAGAGGAGGCGAGAGAGAGAGAGAGGGAGGCGAAGAGAGAGAGAAGGGAGGGGCGAGAGAGAGAGAGAGGGAGGCGAGGAGAGAGAGAGAGAGGAGGCGAGAGAGAGAGAGAGGGCGCGAGAGAGAGAGAGGAGGGAGGCGAGAGAGAGAGAGAGAGAGAGGAGAGGCGAGAGAGAGAGGGAGGGAGGCGAGAGAGAGAGAGAGGGAGGCGAGAGAGAGAGAAAGAGAGAGAGAGCTGAGAGAGAGATGATGAGAGAGAGGCGAGAGGCGAGAAGGCGCCGAGGAGAGAGAGAGAGGAAAGAGAGAGGACGAGAGGAGAGGCACGAGAGAGAGGCACGAGAGAGAGGCACGAGAGAGAGGCACGAGAGAGAGGCACGAGAGAGAGAGAAGAGAGAGGAGAGGAGAGGAGAGAGCACATTCATGATGTTCAGGCTCACCAAAAGTTTCACAGCTTGAACCCGTACATCCATGCTGCTGTCATTCACCATTTGACATATCTTCCCAAACGCATCATCGACCAAGCGGATCTCCTCCAAGCAGCCTTGCACCGGTAGCATGCTAAAGATGGGTAATGGGGAGGAGGGCACGGTGAGCGATAAACATTACCAACAATGCCGGAACAAGCCAAACCGCCTGAATGATCATCGAGACAACTGACCTGCTTGGGTAAATCTGGCTCAGCAGCCACACCAAGCGAATGGTGGCAGATCGAACATGCTCATGGTCATCAGTCATTGCTTTGCAAGCCTAATGGGAGAAAAATAAATGTGGATTTAACAATTCAAGACCAAACAGGTTCACATTTATATTATTGTTTGTTATTCCACATAAAACAGGGAGGTACAATAAAGAGAACATGTAATGTAAAAAATGAAATGAAAAATATGAAACAACACATTTTATACCAGTTAAAGTAAATTAAGGCCCAATTATATTTCAAACATGCAGGTGAGATGTGAAACAAAAGACAGACAAAAAGGGAAGGGATTTTCTGATTTCCCCCTGCCAGTGTGTATATGCTTGTTGCTACCGTCTTGACGAGTCCCAAAGAGATCCTCACCATACATAGTTAAAGCCAGTTATTTCATCGTGTACTGTTTGGTTTAACTGTCTAAAGTCCGTGGTGATAGGTCTGCGTTGCGATTATGTAGATAGAAATCCCATACGTGTCATTTTCCTTTTGTACAAGCCATTTGCCACATCTCAAAGCTGCACGAGAACATTCTCCCCAGACACCTCCCCCCCCCCACCCCCAAAATGCCCGAGACCATATATCGCGGCAAAAGCCAAGGCCGCAGCACCTCCTCCGATGGACGTGGGGAGGGGAGCGAGGCTTAAACGAAAATTGGGGGGGGGGGTTTCTATAAAAAGTTGGAGCAGGAGCAGAGGCTTTTTTTTTTTGGTCGAAGGAGCAGTTTCTCTCAGAGGGAGACAGATGCTCGGACACTCGCAGAGTTGGAGACTTGGAAGTTCTGAGCTTGAGGGGGTTTCCAGACTCTTCAGTTGCTTTGCTTCTCCATATTCGCACACCCAGGAGTGTCCTTGCATTCTCGGGCCTTCCATTCACTTTGCTCACTCGTTCTTGTTTCTTTCTTTCGGGCTTCGAGTGCTTTTCATTATCTTTGGAGTGACTCGATAGCCACATTCTTTGGTGGCAGGAATCCAACCTGAAGCATTATCTATTCATTTCTCGCCACTCGCCATCTTTGCTTCACCATTTGTTCTTCATTCTTTCCTGCATCTTCTGTCTGTCATTTCATTATCTTCCTTATTTCTTCACGTTCTGCCTTTGTGCACTTTCACCTTTACACACCCAAGTCCGCGAGCTGCATCGCTGGACCTTCTGCCTCATGTACTTCATCTGTGCGTCCCACCAAGAGACGCATCAAAAACGCGCCACGAGTGACGTCACTGGCCCGAAGGGAAAGGCCAAAGGCGCGTCTGTACGAGAAGTGGGAGCGGAGGGTTCGGAAGCTAGAATCAACAAGCCACTGGACTGGTGTGAAGTATGCAGAGGCACGTACTGTCCCCATATATCTTTGTCGTCATCTCATCTTACTTGCCAAACACTAATCTATCCCTTCCACATGGGATGCATGATGCTAGCTAGCATACTGTAGAGTGCTAGTTATGGTCCCGAAGGCGGCTATGTCATGTGGGGGATAATTTGGGAATGTATGCTGTGATTAATTGTTGTACATATATGCCACTTGATTGTTTTCTTTGTTTGCAAATTTGTTGAAAGCCATTTCCCCATGAAACTGTGTCCTGACTTATTCTGTCTGTTCTGATGGCGGCAAAAGACTGCTGAGGTGTTTGGCCAGCTCGAATTGGTTAATTGGTCAGGTGGGGATCGACAACTCCCAGGTGTCGCAGGCTTCCTGCTTGTGTAACCCTCCGTTGAGGGATGCAGCAGATTCTTCAGAACCCACTGCACAAGGGCAAATAGCGGTCTCGTATTTACCCTTAATTGCATCTCTGTCAAGCGCATGCACGGGACCAAGTTATGTCACCAAGTTGACTGTACAGTGCCTTCAGAAAGTATTCACACCTTGACTTTTCACATTTTGTTGTGCTACAGCCTAAATTTAAAAGGGTTTAAATTAAAAATAAATTTTTGGTCACTGATCTACACATGATACCCCATAAAGGTCAAAGTGGAATAGAAATTTTTACAAATTAATTAAAAATGAAAAGCTGAAACGTCATGAGTCAAGAAGTATTCAACAACTTTGCTATGACACTCCATATTGAGCTCAGGTGCATTCAATTTCTTTTGAGCATCCTTGAGATGTCTCCACAACTTGATTGGAGTCAACATCTGGGGAAGGGTATAAAACAATTTCTCGAGAGTTGAAAGTTCCCAAAAGCACAGTAGGCTCCATCATTAGGAGATGGAAAGAATATGGAACTACCCATAGCTGGAACTACCCATCTTCCTATAGCTGGCCGTCCAACCAAACTGAGCAACCGGGCAAGAAGGACCTTGGTCATGGAGGTGACCAAGAACCCAATGACCACTCTGACAGAACTACAGAATTCCTTGGCTGAGATGGGAGAACCTGCCGGAAGGACAACAGTCTCTGCAACACCACAAATCACGGCTTTATGGAAGAATGGCCAGACAAAAGCCACTCCTGAGAAAAACGCACATCACAGCACACCTGGAGTTTGCAAAAAAAGCACATGAAAGACAGAGCACGAGGCAAAGTATTCAGTGCTCTTACGAGATGAAAATTGAACTCTTTGGCCTGAATGTAAAGTGCTACGTCTGGAGGAAACCGAGCACAGCTCATCATCCATCTAACACCATCCCTACCGTGAAGCATGGTGGTGGCAGCATCATGATATGGGGTTGCTTTTCAGTGGCAGGGACTGGGAGACTTTTAAGGAGAGAAGGAACAATGAATGGAATCAAATACAGGCAAATTATTGAAGAGAACGTGCTTCAGAATGCAAAAGACTTTCGACTGTGGCAAAGATTTACGTTCCAACAGGACAACGACCCCAAACATACACCATAGAAACACTGAAATTGCTTCAGAACAAGAACTTGAAAGTCCTTGAGTGGCCCAGCCAAAGCCCAGACTTGAATCCCATTGAGAATCTGTGGAAAGACTTGAAGATTGCTGTTCACCGATGCTCCACATCCAACTTGACAGAGACTGATCAAATCTACAAGGAAGAATGGGAGAAAATCCCCAAATCCAGATCTACAAAGCTGACACAGACATACCCAAGAAGACTCAAAGCTGTAATCGCTGCCAAAGACACTTCCACAAAGTATTGACTCAGGAGGTTGAATACTTATAGACGCAAGACATTTCAGCTTTTAATTTTTAATGAGTTTGTAAAAATTTAAAAACATGTTTTCCCTTTGTCATTATGGGGTATTTTGTGTAGATCGGTGACAAAACTTTTTAAATGAAGCCATTTTAAATTCAGGCTGAAACAACAAAATGTGAAAAAGTCAATGGGTGTGAATACTTTCTGAAGGCACTGTATATATACCTGATCCGTTCCGTGAGTGTGTGCGTCACGTAGTGGGTAATTTGGGGACTCATTGCCTGCTTGTTGTGTTCTTGCGTTTATTTTTTAATACATGTGCATGTATAAACCTGAATTGGTCTTTTGGCTGATCCTGTTTGTTCTGACAGTTTAGGCTGGTGACTGAGATAACCTGTTGAAGGTGGTGATTGGTTACGGTCCTGCACCGCTGGATATCCGGCATCATATAGAGTGGTTGCTCAGCCAAATATTAAGATATACCGCATGATTGCTAATGGAACAGCACCCACCCAGCTCACAAACATCAATCTGCTCGGTAACGAGGCTCCGGACGCAGGATCCGACAGGAAGTCTGAGGCAGGGGACTTTTGTCGACTCACTGGATTCGAACTAGACAAGTCTCATGACCGTAATAGTATAATGAAAACTATAGTCATCTTAGATGGGAGGGAATGCGTTGAAACATAAGTGTCTGTTTGTTTGTGGGAATAAATGCGTTGAAACTTGGTAGGTGTACTCAGGGTGTGCATGGGAATCTTCCACCAAGTCGGGATGGCCACCACCAACGTGAAGTTGAACTCCCTTTGATATAAGTTGGTGTTCTTTGGTTTTTATTTGTTGTGAACTTCTTTGTGGATCGTGTTTTGTGGCATAATTTTGACGACGAAATGATCTTTTCATATTAATAAACCTGGGTGAAACCCACTGGCTGCGATCGTGTTCAAAGGTTTATAAATAATTATTCAGCCATTTGAGCCAGTGCTGCCAGCTTTCTATCAGTTGATCTCTGGACACTTGATATTAACATAATAATAATAATAATAATAATACTAATAGATTCTTACCTGACTGTACACAGCTTGCTGAAGTTTGAGACCACGTTCATGGAGCAGCATCTGCAAAAAATACAAAAAAATTAAAAAATATTCTGAGACGAACAAAGTTAAATCAAATACCGATAAAATGCGGGAATGAGCACTGCTGGTCCACAAGCAATGGAAATTCCTTTGTTCAAGATAACGGTCCACATGTGAGAAGCAGTATCTGAAAGAAGACCGAGCAACAAGAAGCAAAATTAATGCCGCAACTACATTTGGAAATACAGGTAGTGGACAAAAAAGAAAAAGGAAAAAGGAAACACCTGGGTAAATGAGGGGCACCAAGCAACAGCTTCCACAAAGATGTGCCCCGTGTGTTAATTAAGCAAATACCATCCCAGCATGCTTAGGGTCATGTATAAAAATGCTGCACAGGCCTGGCTGCCTATAATTAGGACTCTGCCTTTGTCTAGCTCTCATCTCATCAGAGTTGTCATGTACCAAATGTTTTGTCATGAAGGTTTTGGGGCAAGATTTTCATGATTAAATGCTTCATATGATCTTCCTCAGTCTTTGCTCATCTTTGAGAACTGCACGCTGAAAGAGCATGGGACTGTTCAGTGTACTCGCTCTTCCACGAGCCCCGACTATGTATATAACCAAAAAAATATATGGACATGGGACTTTATTGGAAGAAGAAAAATCTCGAGGTTCACCCGCCCAGAGAGCACGAGTGGCAAATTTGATTGGTCGAGACGGTGTAAAATTTTGCCAAAGTACTCTCAAACTGAAGGTCTTTGGAAGTGCACATAAGGCGATTTGTTTTCTAGTGTTCAAACATAAAATTAAATTGAAATTAAATTAAGGCTTTAAAAGCTATAGAAAAAACAAACAAAAAAACAACAACCCCCCATTGAATCAGAAGATTACTACTGTTGATGCAGTGTCTTTCACACCAACTTATTTAACCCATTAAATTATTTGTGCCTGTTGTTTGTGTCCTTTGACATCTATTGAAACAATACGTTTCCTATTTGGAATGATTTTCAATTTTATTTGACTGCCAGGCAGGCAGGCAAAGTAGAAAAATTACTTCACTCTGTGCATGGGCAATCGTGATGACATTCCGTACAATTTGTCAAATTCAAAGCCAAAGTACTGTTAAACTGCAGGTTCCTGTTCCGATTTGTGTTCTGCAGTGTTCAAAATACAAAAAAACAACAACTGAAGTTGAGCAGTTCCTTTGTCATAGACTGACAGACAAAGTGAACCGATTGTTTAACCCCAGTTTGTGCTACACACGCAGGGTAAAAATGCATGAAATTTTGTCAACGCCTTTGTATTTTGTCCACCATCTACCCCCTTCCCTTGGCCACATTTTCACAACGTTTAAACTTCCTGAATACCACTCACCAATGCACCGATCGCACTGGACCGAACTCGCGCATCCTGGTCACTCAAATAAGCAGCAATGACACCTTGGACATCTCCTGCTGGTCCTTCTTCCATTCCAGCAATAACTCTAGATGCACCTGCATCTCCTCCAGCTGCTGCTTCAACAGAACCAAGATTTCCGAGGAGCTGCAAACAGCGGCTCCGCACGCTGTGACTCGAGTTGGAGAGTTGCTAAGAATGGCAGGGTTAAGGAAGTGGCCAATTGGAGAAAAAAAAACACAAAAACAACAACATTAAATAAAACCAGAAAATGCTTCAACTTTAAACTTCTACAAAACATAGGAACAGAGAAAAATAATTTAATCAAATGACATGAACGCCGAGTACTGCAAGCAGCATGGCTACCTTGCATCCCAGTGCAAGGATGCGCTGCCGAAGGGACGAACCAGCAGGCTGTTGTAATCCAATGGCCTGAAGTGCCTCCATCAACTGGGCCTTTACCTGGTGCGACCCTAGGACGAAAGAAAGGACAGGGGTTTTTT
>CM068968.1:74959936-74971396 GCA_035128595.1 Eptatretus atami | reverse complement strand
ACATCTTGAGATGTCCAACAATCATTGTAAAGCAACAAGCAACATATTTTCTCACAAAACAACTGAGAAAAACAGATATTTATTGAAAATACATGACGAATGTCAAGGCCAACAGCATGAGGTACAGGAGGTCATCTTGTCAATAATTTCAACTGTTTAAGCATTTGTTTCTGTGTTTGTTCCTCTTTTGCGGCCGAACCGTAGCAGATAGAGGCCACAAATGTTGGATGTAGGTACTTCAGAATCTGGGCAAGGTTTTAGTCTACCACACATTGGCCTTGACATCCATTTTGAGGCCATCAAAGACCACTATAAAGTGTATATTGGGATGTGGGGTCACACAGTGCTGCCACCGGACTGGAGGTAAAAGGTAACTACAACGAGGCCAATAACTCCATCGATTTTCAATGTCCAAAACGTCCCAGGAAAAAAATCTCAACTGGCTGGGCAGCGCCAGGTTACCCCCCCCCCCCCACGACTCCCCACATTATTGAAATAATGTTTTTATACGCAGCATATTTGGAGTATTGTCACGTTAGAGAAACGATTTACAATGAGAAAATAACATTTGACATGAATGTATCAGTGTATATGTATGACCTCTGCACCTCCCAATATGTATGAATGCATTAATGACATCCGCCCCCCACGAGATGTCAACCCACTGTTTTATGTTATGTAATGTCAACCCACTGCATTACATGTACACGTTTTTATATTATATGTTATTGTTATGAAATGGAAGACCAAGAAGGAACCCGAATAAATAAAGAACAAAGATGGAGTCATCAGGAGGAACCTGGACAGGATTCGGGTTTCAGCCGATACGCCACAACCCTCAAACCCATCCAGGTGCAGCCAAGTGAGCCTTACAGAAAAAAAATTCTGCAAGAATTCACTTCTCCTTCGAGCGATAGATAAAGAAAGAGAGGAAAAGAGATGTCGGGAAGAATCCGGACAGATAGATTTCAGCAGTTACTCCCCAGGCTCGTTATATAGTCCAATCACTACATCTGTACAAGCTCCTCGAGACATGCCGAGCATCTGCATGCCTAGATGTTTCATTTGAAGTCTCCTTCAGCAATCAGAAACAAAATGCAGACACAACCATCAACCAAGCATCATAAGTGATGCGATGATGGAGAAAATCCATTTTAAAATAAATACAGTATAAATTCAATGTGCTGAGTAACAGCAACGACGTGCGTATGGGAACACTCACTCTCGCTGGTAATTGCCATGATGACATCATCCAAGACAGAATCCGCAGAGAAAGCCGGTGTCTGAACCAGGGTCCCCAGCAGGGATGAAACTTTCAACCTGACTGCTGTATCAGATTCCTTGATGAAATACACGCATACGACGACAATGTGTAAAAATAACACGTTCCATCTTAAAGGTCATGTCACGATGATTTCACACATCTGTACAAAAGAAATAAAACACTGACTACAACCTTGGGCACAAACAGTAAAATCGTCAAGAGAAGCCATTGCCCCCAGGTGCTTTACCTGCCGAACAGTGCACACATCATTGCTGAAATGCAGGAGTTCACGAGATATTTTGATTAATTATATTCATTGGTGATTTCTTTTTTTTTCAATTTACACAACAGGAGAACACTACAAACCAAGAGGGCCCCACTGGGTGTAGAAGCAAATAAAGAAGAGCATAAATATCATTAGGATGGGGATGCCAGAGATGAATGACCCACAGTAAAGCAAAGAGGGGGGTGAGGGGCTTCAGAGAACTTTGCAGGCAAAGAAGAAGCATTCCAGATGGCATTAACAGTGTACAAGAGTGGCCTTGGAATGGCCTCTTGGAATCCGGTGCTCGGAGCAGCTCCAGTCACGAACTTGCAAAGAAGGGGACCCGAGATTAGGCACCAGATGAGGAGAGATAAGGTGGCAGATTAGGCCTCCTGGGGCACTACACCTGGGTTTGGACATGTCCGTCTGTCTGTCTGTCTCTCACAGCAAGCCTGTGGGAACAGACTCCAACGGTACCCTCCAACAAGCACTAGGAACGCAACCATAAGGCAGAAAGAACCCACAAAAACACACTGACCCTCCATTTCGCAGCCCACCCCAAGATCCTGTAACAGAACCAATGATCCGCTCAAGGCTCCTTCGGGATAGGTGGTGGTCAGTCTACCAGCTGAAACAGCCCGAAGGTCGTGGATTGGGAAGGAGAAAGGCATGCATGTCACCTCCGAGATATTGGGAGGTGGTTTGGGGAAATATCTACTCAAGCTCACTCCTCAAAGTCACATCATGGCTTGGAACACTCCTTGATATCCATTGTGCAAAAGAGAAAAAGAAAAACGGACTTTTGATGAGCAGCAGCTCTTTATTAAAATAATTCCAGAAGTCTGTAAAATACAAAATCTCTTTGGTAAGTTATAGTTTGAATATCTATGCTTCATGAAAAATTGAAAATTCTTAGAAATACCTAGACATTGTATATATTCCAAATGACAAATAATTTAACGACATTTTTATAGCTTAACCCGAGGCGTCCAAGGCCTTGCATTACCCCATTGTACCATTAGATGAATACCGATCAAAGCAAAGAACTTAAACCATTCACTTTATGTTCGTACAGGCATTAGTTCTGTGCTCGCTGAGATTCTAAGGAGCTGTTTACGTTAAATCAAGTGTGATGTTTGTTTGTTTGAGGCTTTTGTAACTTCGGCATTGGGTTACAAATCAGTTAAGTGTTAATTTTCATCCAGCCCACAGATTATTTTAACGAAATATTTGATGCACGCTGGCCAAAGATCTTTACTTCTATTCCTCATGAGGAATTTTTTACCCATCGCTTCGCTGACTGGTTTGAATCGAAAGATAACATGTACTTCACAAACATTCTGTTCCGTTCACCCTATCATTTTAACTGAGGACATATTCCATCTGCTTCGAAGTCAGCTAACACCACCTTCATTAACGAACTTCTTGTTCTTCTTGTTAACGGCAACAATTATTCCCATGTTCATGTGTGGTTGGAGTTTGGTTCAAGTCTTTGATGAACTGGCTGGATAGGCCTGAGGTTTTGAGCGACCAGGCATGAACGACCAAGTTTGGTGAATTTCTGTACAACCGTTTAGGAAAAGATCACATGATGGATAGAATGACAGACACATAAAAATATCCCCCGGGTTTAAAAAATTTTTTTTTTCCAAAAAGAGTGGAGATAACAATGTCTGATGACCTCTAAATAATTGCAAATAATACGAGGTAATGGGGAAAAAATAATAAATAAAAAGAATAATAAAAGAAATAATGTACTTATTTGAATTTTTTTTTTTGTCTGTTTACACATAACCACCCGGAATCATCTGTTGTGACAAAATGTCGTGGAATCGGTGGTCTCAAAAAAGTTTTGTTATCAAACTCGTTAATGGGACATATAACACAATTCAAAGTACCGTACTTGTATTGTGTTCCAATCTGTGGATGCTTAGATTGTACAAAGATTGTACAACTACTTTACAAAATCGCTGAATAAAGTTTTGACGAGAAGAAAAGAAACATTCAGCCAACAAGTAGACAAGCACTACCGAGTGAATGGCAAGCGGCAGGTCAGCACCTTGTAGAAATGCTCCAACAGGATGCGGACGACGCCTTCCACGCTCTCAGGCTCTACGGGCTTGCGTGCGAACTGCAGCAACAGCTGCAAGGCCTCAGCCGATCCTTGTGCTCGACTCAGCTCTTGGTGCAGTGCCGCCGACTTGCTTGGCTTGCTTAGCCGCAAGCGTTTCACAGTGGCCGGCTCCTCCTGCCGGCACAGCAGAGCCTTCAGTTAGTGGAAAGATTGGTTCCAGGCACAAACATTTAACCAAGGCAAATTAAAGCAATTCAATGATTATATTAGACGTGACATCTTCCAAACCTTCCTACAGTTGATGAATTGTGAAAAACATTGACAGCCTCTTACACAATCGTTATCAACCGAAATCATATCAATGCATCAAAACAGGAAAGATGCCAACTCATGTAAATATGACTCCTCAAATTGGCTCTCCTCTTCAAGCGCAATTAAACCCAGCAATAAATACTGACTTAATTGGATATTTAAATATATTCTATCCAAATGCACAAAAAAGATAATCGTGCTGTTTATCATTTTTAGCCCTATCACTCAATGAATCACTTAAATAATTCCTAGGATCCAGATCTTCACCAAAATATCTTCATTTTGGCCTTGTCGCACACCCAACCTGCCCAGCAAGTTTCATCCGAATCTGCCTGCAATCTTTTGAGATACCTTGCTCACAGACAGACAGACAGACAAACAAACAGCTGCCTCTACTCTCGGGGTAATTGTTGCTCTCTCAGCCTCTTGCTCTCTATAGCTGTAATGGTAAACCATTTCTGTGTAAGCTGTGTCGCCAAGTAACAACCGCACGTGAGATAACCGCCGATCTGGCATCGTGCGGGGCGTTGTGAGCGAGCTCCCGTGGTGAGGCAATTGCCCACTTCCTCAATGCTGTCCCCCCACTCCGACAATGAGTTCCGGCTTTCCATAAACAAACAAAAAAAATCTCACTGTATGTACGCAATGCATAGCGATTGCACAAATTGTACGTCACGCTTATCTAAACAAATGCGAAGAAACTATGGTTCTACTAAACAGTTTTTATTAACCCCTAAATATCATTCCCACAACATTACAACACTCGCAAAGTGTCCACCCTTGTGGACGGGAGGAAGAGGAAGCAAGACTTGGAGTACGTGTTTATGATAGCACCGCTGTAAAACACACAAACAAGCAACGTCCTCCCTCTCAGGGATAGTGAGGAGGTCATTGGTTGGGGGTTAAAAGATAAACTATGAGGTAAGATATGGGATAGATGGGGTTCAGGGGAAAGGTGTAAAATAATCAGATTGATAAAAACCACAAGGGATGATTGCACAGTTAATTGATGGTCTCGTGACAAACGACGTCACGTGTTTAAACATTCCCAGTGCCATGTCGAACGCTCCTGTGAACTTATCACTGTTCTGCAAATTATACTTTTGTACATTTTTAAATGTCTCTGTGTATCATTCTAATTCACGAAGTGTTCGTCTGTGCGTTTTACAGCAAAGCTCCAAGTCAAGCTTCTTCTTCCTCCCATCCATACAAGGATGGGCTCGAGACCCGAGGATGAGTTATTGTCACGGATTTGGAAACCTTGTGCACACAAACAGCCAGAGTCCCCGTAGTTGTTATTTTAATAAGTATGTGTACAGTTAGAATCCATCCCCTATGTCTAATGGGAATTTTGTGTGTGCGCTGTGAGTTATTTTATAGTTAGGTTATTTAAATATCCAGATTCCCTCCACTTGCAGCCACAGTGTCTTTCAGCGCTTGCGCCCTCGCCTCGCGGCCGTAGCATACGAGGCAAGGTCCTCGCGTGCTTGATTCGACTTCCTCGAATTGGTCTGCATTCCAACACCACGAGGCAAAATCGTTGTTTCTCTAGCAAGAGGGGTACAGACACGCGTAGAGGGGGCAGGGTTTTCCTGGCTCGGTCATAACCCCGCCCAGAAAGGGCGGATCCATGGAGGTCCCTGTCCAATCAGGGCGATCAGCGCATCAGCTCCACCAAGGCCCCGCCCCGCTCAGAGCGGTCGATAAAGGACGACGTGACCCTCAGTGGGTGTGTGTGTGGAGAGTTTTTGTGCTCGTTCGAGTTCGGAGAGTTCAGAGTTCAGAAAGTTCTTGCGTGTCCTTGGGAGTTCTTGAGAGTTCTTTGGAGGGAGCAGTTTTTGGAAGGCAGTTTGGGTGCGCTGTAGTCATTGCTGGAGGTCTCAAGCCTGGAGTCTCCACTGGCCTTCTACAAGGAGTGACCCTGGATCCGCTATTCACCATCCAAGCTCCCACGGACCACAGGTCCCACACGTGCAGTCGCACGAACGCGGTCAGGTACCCCGACAGAACTCTGACCCCCAGCTTGACTATCCCCTTGGCTGCGAGGATCGAATAAAGACCAATTGGGTCCTTTTTCTTTTGGGTGTGTGTCTGTATGTGGTGCCTTCCTCTAAGTAAAACTGTTTGTGTTTATGATCATTGTAAATATTTGCTTGCATATACTCGTTAACAAGTCTACACTTCGTCCCTTTCTTTTATTCCTGTAAATAAACTAATTGTTTAAATGTTCCAGTTCGTTTCTGTCCTTTCTTCGATTGACCCAGCATGGTTCGGACTTGAGAATTAGTGAGGCCGTTCGGGCCGGTAATTTGTTCAATTGGTCCGACGGATCTTGGTAATCCCCGCTCGGTTTACACCCGGATCGGGCTCGGTAATTATCGGCCCGTTGTCCGTCGAGGGTGTGGTTTTCCCCGGTAGTTGGACGACGTGGGTATTTAGGTATATTGAAATTAGGCAATTAACCCTACCCCACGCCGTCGAAATATTGGCGACCACGGTCCGCTAAGGGACCCGTGAACTCTCGGACTTATCCGAGAGTCACGACCTAAATTCCGGGTGTTCGGTGGGAGACGACTCCACTGCTCCACCTAGCGGTCGTTTATCGCCGCCGAACCCCGGCCCACAACATTATTTCGTTAGTCGATGTGTCGGTACACCTTTGCCCCTTGTTTAAGCTTAAGGGTGTGGAGAACTGGTTTTTGTATCCCTGGTGTGATGTCTTCACCCCTACACTCCCCCCACCCCACAGATACTTTCTCAGCATCCCCATTTCAACTCTTCGATGAAAAAAATAATCCAATGTCAGTCATCAAAACAAAGCTCGAAGCTCATCTATCTATAATTCCAGCAATGTCTGTGTGTCTGTGTGTCTGTGTGTCTGTGTGATCTGTGCGTGTGTGACCGCTGTTTCTCGACAACTCTGGTCCGATCTAATTGAAACTTGCCAGGTATGTTGCTGGCGACCTGAGGATGTGCCTTTTCAAGGTTTGATATTAATCGGACAAGTGCTTCCCAAGTTATGGCCATTATTTTACCAAACCAATGGCAAGACACGTTGTTGCGTGGGCGTGGCCGATGGGGAAGGGAACCTCAGCCGTGTTCCCATTACGGGTTAAAACGTACGGGCTTCCGGAGAGTGTGACTTCGTGTATTCTAATAATTTCTCGATTTCTTATGCGCATTTATAGATAAACACAATGGCCAAGTTATGATCGTTTTCATATTAGACGGTGTATAAATTTCGGAACATCAGAGTGCTGGTATGCTCCGAACCAGGAAGTAAATTTTTTCTCTCTTCTCTTCTCTTTTTGTTTTTCCTTGCCACGACATTGCGAAAAGGTAAAATACCTGGCGCTAATTGAATAATTGGGTATTAAAAATAAATTGCGAATAATCGTAACTGCGAATAATATCGAACTTCCGGGTCACGCACGTACGGGCACGTGAGAGCGAAGAAACGGCCTGTGTGTTTATTTATTTATTATTATTTTTTTTTTATTGTGTTTTTTTTTTTTACGGGCACGTACTAGTTTACTAATGTTATTAGCGAACGCAGTGAGCTTCATACTTAACACGTGCACATGAGAGAATAGGAAACAACAACAACACAATACCCCCGCTATTTGGAATCCGTGTCGTTAGCTGACCTTTTGCTTCCGGTGTTTTTAAACACTGTGCGGTGTATAAACACGATTGGGTTTTATTTCTACCTTGTGAATATTACTTAACGCGTGCACATGAGAGAATAGGGAACAACAAAAACAACACAAGAACCTGGCAATTGTGAATCCGTGTGTTGCCTATGACCCTTTTGCTTCCGTTTTTTTTTTGCTTAACTGGTTTTTTTTTGTTTCCGGTTTTTGTCATGGGGAATGATGCGATGCCGGGAGATAAAGGCATCGTCGGAGACATGAAAGACCCAAATAATATCAGACATGGTGTATATTTCCTCCACCGATTTTAATAAAGATATCTCCCGCATCATCAAAAAATAATTTTTAATCGTGATTTACGTTATTTGATCGCTGATCCCGAATCCAGGCCGAAGTAGCCGGAAATTGCGTATACAATTGTGAACAAGTTGTAGGTAAAGTCAGAAGCGAATGTAAGAAGAATACTACGTTCGCTTCTAGTATTTATTTTTTTAGATGAGATCCTGTTCTAGGCGGTTGAGTTGTCGTTGTGAAGGTAATGTTGAGGAATTTTTTTTTTTCAGATGAGATCCTGTTCTAGGCGGTGTAGTTGTCGTTGTGAAGGTAATGTTGAGGATTTTTTTTTTTCAGATGAGATCCTGTTCTCGGCGGTTGTAGTTGTTGTTGTGAAGGTAATGTTGAGGTAATATTTATTTTTTTAGATGAGATCCTGTTCTAGGCGGTGTAGTTTGTCCTTGTGAAGGTAATGTTAAGGTAATATTTATTTTTTTAGATGAGATCCTGTTCTAGGCGGTGAGTTGTTGTTGTGAAGTAATGTGAGGTATAATGTTGAGGTAATATTAATTTTTTTAGATGAGATCCTGTTCTAGGCGGTGTAGTTGTCGTTGTGAAGGTAATGTTGAGGATTTTTTTTTTTCAGATGAGATCCTGTTCTAGGCGGTGTGTGTAGTTGTTGTTGTGAAGGTAATTTAAGGTATAATGTGAGGTAATATTAATTTTTTTAGATGAGATCCTTTCTAGGCGGTGTAGTTGTTGTTGTGAAGGTAATGTTGAGGTAAATGTTGAGGTAATATTAATTTTTTTAGATGAGATCCTGTTCTAGGCGGTGTAGTTGTCGTTGTGAAGGTAATGTTAAGGTAATATTTATTTTTTCATAGCAAAAAGACGGTTTAATTTGATATATTTAAGAAGCGAATGTAAGAAGAATTCTACGTTCGCTTCTAGGCTTTGCCTATTCCATATTAATTACAATAATCAGTGTTGTTCAATGAGAATGAGAGGCTCTCAAACCAACACTTGTACATATCAACTAGATGTGCAATCATCACTAATAAAGTGTTCCGACTTCCCAGCAAACGGAAACTCCGACGTCACTGATAAGAACAATTTGTTCCAACAAACCTGCACTACTTTGCTGAACTCCTCATACACACGCTTCTTCAAATGCGCCGCCATCTTGTTCTCCTCACGAAAATCGCGGTGCTGCGGCTGTCCGATAAACCACAACAACAGATCTATTTATTCGTTTTTTGGTTGTATTTCGATGTCTTGTAGATTTACGGCGTTATCGGATGAAATGTAAAGGTTGTGCGTCTTTAAAGTTTTCTCAGACAGCGGTTAAATGATTCAGGTCGGCAGAAAAGAAAAAAAAAATTCTAGAGAACAGCGCATGTTACCAATACAGCGCACCTTTCGTTCGGCAGTCGTATTTCAATTTCGGTATGGAAGGAAGCGTAATTTTTCACGTTTACTTATCTTAATGTAATATTACTTTTCATCTTGATCATGATTTGTTTTTATTACGCTGTTTTCGAAAAAAAATTAATGTACGCGCCTCACGCGGTCGTTCAATTTAATAACCTCATCGACCTCCATTCAATTTTTCTCTGTTCTTGGATCAATTATATTTAAACGTCCGTTTTACTCATTCTCTTTATTGTTAATTTTCTTCTTCATGGTCGTTTCTTCAGTTCAGTTTTCTCAAACTGGACGATCCAGATAGAAAGAATACTCTTCTTCTTCTTCTGCTACTTAATCTTCTTCTTCTACTTAATCTTCTTCTTCTACTTAATCTTCTTCTTCTACTTAATCTTCTTCTTCTACTTAATCTTCTTCTTCGCGGTTGAACACAATTGTTCCGGGGGGGGGGAAGTTTTTGGCCCAAGCCTTTCACGAACCGGCTGGACTGACAGGCCTGACGTTCGACGAAGTACTTCGGGCAGGAATTTGTAATTTGTTCAAGATGCCGGCGATAACTCGCCGACTCTTCGCAAAGGACACCGTGGGACCCCTGACGTCCGCAAACTAATGGCAGGAGATATTTCTCAATTTTTAATCAAGATATCAGGATGACAATTATTTGAGTATCACAAAGCCATGATGATATCGAATAGGTGAATAGGTGCTTGTTTGCCGGTTTGGTTTCGGAAGTTGAGTGTGGCAGGAATTTGTGGTTGGTCCTGGTCGGAGTGCCGGAGATGGCTCGCTTGCCTGGTGTGGGAATCACGGGAGCGGCACTTTGTGGTTGGATGACGTCGAAAATTGATTGGAACTTGTTGGACATTGTGGTTCCTCGTGTGCTGATTGCCACAGGAGGAGAGATATTTAAAATTGACGGTACAATCTGGTTAATATGGGTGTGGTTGATAAAGTTAGCACTTTGGTGGGAGTCGAACCACCGAGCTAGGCCCGGATTCAATCCAGCAGGCCTGCGCTGAACCCTCTCCATGGTATCTGTGTCCTTCCTGAGTTGTGGTGACTAGAAATGCACACAATATTGTAGATGTAGCCCTCACTAAACTCCTGTACAATGTTAACACAACCTCTTTTGATTTATAATTGATCCCCCTCCTTATATTGTTTCGAATGTGGAAGCCTTTTGCACACAAACAGCTAGAGTCCTCGTAGTTCAGTTATTTCGATAAGTATGTGTTTATAGTTAGAATCCTTCCCCTATGTCTAATGGGAATTTCGTGTGTGCGCTGCAAGTTATTTTTTAGTTAGGTTTTTATACAACAACAACAACAACAACAACAACGACGACACCACCCTCACTCAACCTGGTCGCCATTGCCCACGTGTTTTTGGCTGAAGGCATGGGCGGAGCCTCCAACACCTCAGATCCGACCACCGCAGAAAGGTGGGAGTTGCCCCGCCTACTGTGGGCCTGTCCAATGAGGGACGGCCAGCGGATCGCGCGATGGGACCGTCCAATCAGGAGGCGAGTGGCGAGGAAAGAAACCGCTCCCACCTCAAGAGAGAAGAGCAGTGATTGTGGCGATTGGCTTGGTCTGCGGTCGTGGTTCAAGCGGTCTGCGGCCCTTTGCGGTGGATTCTCGTGGTAGTGGCGGCCGAGCTGCCAGGGACGTGGGCCGTGGACTTCGGGTCGTGGGTTTGAGTCCCACCGTGGTGGTTCGGAGTCGGTGTGACCGCACGAGGCGGGAAGGTACTCCGGCCCAGTTCTACCGAATAAAGACCCACGGGGTCCAGTTTTGTGTGTGTGCGTGTGCGTGTGCGTGCGCGTGCGTCCATGGGCCTGTCTGTAAGTAGAATCGTTAAGTGCCTTGTTCATTGTACATTACATTTTTTATTCGTGATAACTCTGCTCTTTCTGTGCTTCCCCTCCCCGATTATTGCTATAAATAAACCACTGTTAAATGTACCAGCTTGTTTTCTGTGCTTTCCTTCATTGGCCTAGCAAGGTGCATATTGAGAAATAGTAAGGCCGTTCGGGCCGGTAAACTGTTCATTTGGACCGACGGATCTTGTTAATTCCCACTCGGTTTACACCCGAATCGGGCTCGGTAAACGGTCCGTTCCGCCCGAGGTCCATCGAGGGTGTGGTTTTCCCCGGTAGTTGGACGACGTGGGTATTTAGGTATATTGAATTAGG
>CM068968.1:74930269-74950729 GCA_035128595.1 Eptatretus atami | reverse complement strand
TATACTTATATTTTTGGGCTTGAGAGAGATACAACCAAAAATTAAAAGTCAGATGGGTGGAATACTTTCTGAAGGCACTGTATACTATACCTGACCGTTCCGTGAGGTATGTGCGTCACGTAGTGGGTTAATTTTGGGCGACTCATTGGCCCTGCTGTTGTTTTCTTGGTTTATTTTTTAATACATGTTGCAGTAATAAACCCATGAATTGGTCTTTTGGCTGTTTCCTGTTGTTCTGACAGTTTAGGCTTGGGACTGAGATAACCTCGTTGGAAGTGGTTAATTGGTTACGGTCCTTGCACCGCTGGATATCGCGGCATCAATTATAGATGGTTGCTCAGCCAAATATTAAGATTATCCGCATGATTGCTAATGGAACAGCACCGACCCAGCTCACAAACATCAATCTGCCTCGGTACGAGCTCCGGACGCAGGATTCCGAACGGAAGTCTGAGCAAGGGGACTTTTGTCGACTCACTGGAATTCGAACTAAGGACAAGTCTCATGACACGTTAATGATAATGAAATACATATAGTCATTCTTAGATGGACGGGGAATGCGTTGAAACATAAGTGTCTGTTTGTTTTGTGGGAATAAATGCGTTGAAACTTGGTAGGTGTACTTCAGGCGTGTGCATTGGGAATCTTCCACCAATCGGATGGCCACACCACGTTGAAGTTGAACTCCTTTGATATATAAGTTGGTGTTCTTTGGTTTTTATTTGTTGTGACACTTCTTTGTGATGCGTGTTTTGTGGCAAATTTTACGACGAAATGATCTTTTCATTTATTAATAAACCTGGTGAAAACCACTGGCTCGCGATCGATGTTCAAGTTTATAAATAATTATTCAGCCATTTTGAGCCAGGTGCTGCCAGCTTCTATCAGTGATCCTGGACACTTTGATATTAACATAAAATAATAATATAATAATACTAATAGATTCTTACCTGACTGTCACACCAGGCTTGCTGAAGTTTGAGACCACGGTCATGGAGCAGCATCTGCAAAAATACAAAAAAATTAAAAAATATTTCTGAGACGAACAAAGTATAAATCAAATACCGATAAAAATGCGGGAATGAGCATGCTTGGTCCACAAGCAATGAAATTCCTTGTTCAGATAACGTCCCACTGTGAGAAGCAGTATTTGAAAGAAGGGGACCGAGCACACAAGAAGCAAAATTAATGCCGCAACTACATTCTTGGAAAAACAGGTAGTGGACAAAAAAAAAAAAAAAAAGGGAAAAGGAAACCCTGGGAAATGATGGCGGCACAAGCAACAGGGGCTTTTCCCCCAACAAAAAAAAAAAGATGTTTTGGGCCCCCGGGGTGTGGTTAATTAAGCAATTACCATCCGCATGCTTAGCATGTATACAAATGTACTGCACAGGCCTAGGCTGCCTATAATTAGGACTTCTGCTTTGTTCTAGCTCTCATCTCATCAAGAGTTGTCATGTACCAAATGTTTTGTCATGAAGGTTTTGGGCAAGATTTTCATGATAAATGCTTTCATATGATTTCTTCAGTCTTTGCTATCTTTGAAACTGCACGCTGAAGGATGGGACTGTCAGTGTACTCGCTCTTCCACGAGCCCCGGACGTATGTATATAACCAAAAAAATATCTGGACATGGACTTTATTTGGAAGAAGAAAATCCTCGAGTTTCACCCGCCAGAGAGCACGAGTGCAATTTGATTGGTCGAGACGGTGTAAAATTTTGCCAAAAAGTACTCTCAAACTGAAGTCTTGGAAGTGAACATCAAAGGCGATTGTTTTCTTAGTGTTCAAACATAAAATTTAATTGAAATTAAATTAAGGCTTTAAAAGTATAGAAAAAACCAACAAAAAAACAACAACCCCCCTTTGAATCAGAAGATTACTTACTTGTTGATTGCAGTGTCTTTCACCCAACTTATTTAACCATTTAAATTATTTTGCCGTGTTTGTTTGTGTCCTCTTGACACTCTATTGAAACATACGTTTCCCTATTTTGGATGTTTTTCAACTTTTATTTTGACTGCCAGGAGGCAGGCAAATAGAAAATTACTTCACTCTGATGCATGGGCATTCGTGATGACTTGCCGTACAATTTTCAAATTCAAAGCCAAGTACTGTTAAACTGCAGGTTCCTGTTCCGATTTGGTTCTGCAGTGTTCAAAATACAAAAAAACAACAACCTGAAGTAGCAGTTCCTTTGTCAGTAGACTGACAGACAAATGAAACCATTGTTTAACCCCAGTTTGTGCTACACACGGCAGGGTAAAAATTGCATGGAAATTTGGTCAACGCCTTGTATTGTCCACCATCTACCCCTTCCCCTTGGCCACATTTTCACAACGTTTAAACTTCCTGAATTACCATCACCAATGCACCGATCGCAACTGGACCGAACTCGCGCTCGCTGGTCACTCACAATAAGCAGCAATGACACCTTGGACTCTCCTGCTGGGTCCTCTTCCATTCCAGCAATGAACTCTAGATGCACCTGCATCTCCTCCAGCTGCTGCTTCAACAGACCAGATTTCCGAGGAGCTGCAAACAGCGGCTCGCCCTGTGACTCGAGTTTGAGAGTGCTAAGAATGCAGGGCTTAAGGAAGTGACCCAATGTGGAGAAAAAAACCACAAAAAACAAACAACATTAAACTAAAACCAGGAAAAATGCTTCAACTTTTTAAACTTTCTACAAAACATAGGAACAGGAGAAAAATAATTTAATCAAATGACATGAACGCGAGTACTGCAAGCAGCATGGCAGCCTTGCATCCAGTGCAGGATGCGCTTGCCCGAAGGGACGAAACCAGCAGGGCTGTTTGTAATCCAATGGCCTGTAGTGCCTCCATCAACTGGGCCTTTACCTTGGGTGCGACCCTAGGACGAAAGAAAGGACAGGTGTTTTTTTTGGGGGGGGGGGGACATTTCTTGAAGATGATCCAACAATCATTGTTAAAGCAACAAGCAACATATTTCTCAACAAAACAACTGAGAAAAAAACAGATATTTATTAAAATACATGACGAATGTCAAGGCCAACACATGAGTACAGGAGGTCATCTTGTCAATAATTTTCAACGTTAAGCATTTGTTTCTGTGTTTGTTCCTCTTTTGCGCACGAACCGTAGCAGATAAGAGGCCACAAAGTTGGATAGGTACTTTCAGAATCTGGGCAAGGTTTTAGTGCTACCACACATTTGGCCTTGACATCCAATTCTTGGAGGCCATCAAAGGACCACTATTAAAGTGTATATGTGGGATGTGGGGTCACACAGTGCGCGCACCAGGACTGGAGTAAAAGGTAATACAACGAGGGCAATTAACTCATCGATTTTTCAATTGTCCAAAACGTCCAGGAAAAAATCCTCAAACTGGCTGGCAGCGCCAGGTTACCCCCCCCCCACGGCTCCCCACATTATGAAATAATGTTTTTATACGCAGCATATTTTGGAGTATTGTCACGTTTAGAGAAACGATTTTACAATGAGAAAGTACATTTGACATTAAATGTATCAGTGTATATGTATGTATCTGCACTCCCAATATGTATGAATGCATTATATGACAAATCCGCCCCCCACGAGATGTCAAACCCACTGTTTTATTGTTATGTAATGTTCAACCCACTGCTTACATTACACGTGTTTTATATTAATATGTATTGTTATGAAATGAAGGACCAAGAAGGAACCGGAATAATAAAGAACAGAGATGAGTTCATCAGGGCAGGAACTGGAC
Source organism: Eptatretus atami (assembly GCA_035128595.1). Lineage (NCBI taxonomy): Eukaryota > Metazoa > Chordata > Myxini > Myxiniformes > Myxinidae > Eptatretus > Eptatretus atami. Next base: position 74,946,997 of record CM068968.1, on the reverse strand, counting down.
AGGATTCGGGTTCAGCGATACGCACAACCCTCAAACCATCCAGGTGCAGCAAGTGAGCCTTACTGAAAAAAAATTCTGCAAGAAAATTCACTTCTCTTCGAGCGATAGATAAAAGAAAGAGAGGAAAAGGAGATGTCGGGAAGAATCCGGACAGAGAAGATCTTCAGCAGTTACTCCCCAGGCTCGTTATATAGTCCAATCCACTACATCTGTAGCAAGCTCCTCGAGACATGCCGAGCATCTGCATGCCTAGATGTTTCATTTGAGTCTTCCTTCAGCAATCAGAAACAAAATGGCAGACACAACCATCACCAAGCCATCAATAAGTGATGCGGAGATGGAAGAAAATTCCATTTTAAAATAAATACAGTATAAATTCAATGTGCTTGAGTAACAGCAACGAACAGTGCGTATGGGAACACTCACTGCTCGTTGTAATTGCCATGATGACACATCCAACAGAATCGCAAGGAAGCCGGTGTCTGAACCAGGGTCCCCAGCAGGGAGAACTTTTCAACCTGACTTGCTGCTATTCAGATTCTTGATGAAATACCACGATACGACACAATTGTGTAAAATAACACGTTCCATTCTTATAAGGTCATGTCACGATGATTTCACACATTCTGTACAAAGAAATATAAACACTACTACAACCTTGGGGCACAAACAGTAAAATCGTTCAGAGAAGCCATTGCCCCCAGGTGCTTACCTGCCGAACAGTGCAACATCATTGTGAAATGCAGGAGTTCACGAGATATTGATTTAATATATTCATTGTGATTTTCTTTTTTTTTTCAATGACACAAACGGAAAACACTACAAACAAGAGGGCCCCACTGGGTGTAGAAGCAAATAAAGAAGAGCATTAAATATCATTTAGGAAAATTTAGGATGCAGAGATGAATGACCCACAGTAAGCAAAAGAGGGGGTTGAGGGGCTCAGAGAACTTTGCGGCAAAGAAGAAGCATTCCAGATGAGCATAAACAGTGTAACAAGGTGGCCTTGAATGGCCTCTTGGAATCCGGTGCTCGAGCAGCTCCAGTCCGAATTGCAAAGAAGGGGACCCGAGATTAGCACCAGATGAGGAGAGATAAGTGGCAGATTAGGCCTTCCTGGGGCACACACCTGGGTGGACGATGTCCTCTGTTCTGTCTGTCTCTCACAGCAAGCCTGGTGGGAACAGACTCCAACGGGTACCTTCAACAAGCACTTAGGAACGCAACCATAAGCAGAATAACCACCAAAAAACACACTGACCCTCCATTTCGCAGCCACCCCAAGATCTGTAAACAGAACCAATGAACCGCTCAAGGCTCCTTCGATAGGTGGTGGTCAGTCTACCAGCTGAAACAGCCCGAGGTTCGTGGATTGGGGAAGGAGAAAGGCATGATGTCACCTCCGAGATATTGGGAGGTGGTTTGGAAATATCATACTCAAGCTACTCCTCAAGTCCACATATGCTTGGTAACACTCCTTGATTATCCATTGTGCAAAAGAGAAAAAGAAAAACGGACTTTTTGATGAGCAGCAGCTCTTATTTAAATAATTCCAGAAGTCTGTAAAATACAAATCTCTTTGGTAAGTTATAGTTTGAATAATCTATGCTTCATTGAAAAATTGAAAATTCTGTGGGAAATACCATAAGACATTGTATATATTCCAAATGAAAATAATTTAACGACATTTTATAGCTTAACCCGAGGCGTCCAGGCCTTGCTTACCCATTGACACATTAGAGATAACGACAAAGCAAAGCTTAAACCATTCACTTTATTGTTCGTACAGGCATTAGTCTGTGCTCGCTTGAGATTCTAGTTGCTGTTTACGTTAAATCAGTGTTGATTTTGTCTTGTTTGAGGCTTTGTAATTCGGCATTGGGTTACAAATCAGTTTAAAGTGTTAATTTTGATCCAGCCCACAGATTATTTTAACAAATTTTGATGCACGCTGGCAAAGATCTTTACTTTCTATTCCTCATGAGGAATTTTTTACCCATCGCTCGCTACTGGTTTGAATCGAAAATAACATGTACTTCACAAACAGTTCTGTTCCGTTTCACCCTATCATTTAACTGAGGACATATTCCATATGCTTCTCGAAGTCAGCTAACACCACTTCATTAACGAACTTTCTTGTTTTCTTGTTAACGGAACAATTCATTCCCTGTTATGTGTTGGTTGGAGTTTGTTTCAAGTCTTTTGTGAACTGGCTGGATAGGCCTTGAGTTTTGACCGACCCCAGGCATGAACGACCAAGTTTGGTGAATTTTCTGTACAACTCGTTTAGGAAAAGTCACATGATGATGAATACAGACACATAAAAAATATCCCCCGGTTTTAAAAATTTTTTTTTTCCAAAAAAGTGCGAGATACAACAAATGTCATGATGACTCTAATAATTGCCAAATACATACGAGGTAATGGGGAAAAAATAATAAATTAAAAAGAATAATAAAGATAATGTACTTATTGAACTTTTTTTTTTTGTCTGTTTACAATAACCACCGGAATCACTGTGTGTGACAAAATGTCGTGGAATCGGTGGTCTCAAAAGTTTGTTATCAAACTCGTTAATGGGACATATAACACATTCAAAGTAACCGTACTTGTATTGTGTTCCAATCTGTGGGATGCTTAATTGTACAAGATTTGTACAAAATACTTTACAAAATCGCTGAAAAGTTTGACGAGAAGAAAGAAACATTTCAGCAACAAGTAAACAAGCACTAGAGTGAATGCAAGCGGCAGTCGCAACCTTGTAGAAATGCTTTCCAACAGATGCGCGACGACGCCTTCCACGCTCTCAGGCTCTTTACGGGCTTGCGTGCGAACTGCAGCAACACGCAAGGCCTCAGCCGATCCTTGTGCTCGACTCAGCTCTTGGTGCAGTCGCCGCCGACTTGCTTGGGCTTGCCTTAGCCGCGAGCGTGTTAACAGTGGCCGGTCCTCCTGCCGGCACAGCAGAGCTTCAGTTAGTGGAAAGATTGGGTTCAGGGCACAAACAGTTTTAACCAAGGCAAATTAAAGCAAATTCATTGATTATATTAGACGTGAAATCTTCCAAACCTCCTACAGTTGATGAATTGGAAAACTCATTGACAGCCTTCTTACACAATCTTTTATCAACGAAATCATATCATGCATCCAAACAGAAAGATGCCAACTCATGTAATATGACTCCTCAAATTGCTCTCCTTCTTCAAGCTCATTAAACCAGCAATAATACTGACTTAATTGGATTTTAAATATTCTATTCCAAATGCACAAAAAAAGATAATCGTGGCTGTTTATCATTCTCTTAGCCTTATCACTCAATGAATCAACTTAATAATTCTAGGATCCAGATCTTCACCAAAAATCTTCATTTTTGGCTTGTCGACACCGCAACTGCCCAGCAGTTTCATCCGAATCGCGCTGCAATCTTTGAGATACCTTGCTTCACAGACAGGACAGCAGACAAACAAACAGCTGCCTCTACTCTCGGGGTAATTGCTTGCTCTCTCAGCCTCTTTGCCTCTCTTAGCTGTAATGGTAAGACCATTCCTGTGTAAGCTGTGTCGCCAAGTAACAACCGCGTGAGTAACCGCCGATCTGGCATCGTGGGCTCGTTGTGACCGAGTCCGTGGTGAGGCATGCCATCCTCAATGCTGGTCCCCCACTCCGAAATGAGTTCCGGGCTTTCCATAAACAACGCAAAAAAAATCTCACCTGTATGTACGCAATGCATAGCGATTTGCAAAATTGTACTGTCACGTTATCTAAACAAATGCGAAGAACTATGGTTCTACTAAACAGTTTTATTAACCCTAAATATCTTCCCACAACATTACAACACTCGCAAAGTGTCCACCTTGTTGGCGGGGAGGAAGAGGAGCAAGACTTTTGGAGTACGTGTTTTATTGATAGCACCGCTGTAAAAACAAAACAAGCAAACACGGTCTCCTCTCAGGAAGTGAGGAGGTCATCTAGGTTGGGGGTTAAAGAATAAATATTGAGGTAAGATATGGGATAGGATGGGGTTCAGGGAAAGTGTTAAAAATCAGATTGATAAAAACCACAAGGGATTGATGCAACAGTTAATTGATGGTCTCGTGCATAAACGACGTCACGTGTTTAAACATTTTCCCAGTGCCATGGTCGAACGTCCTGTGAACTTATCCACTGTTCTGCCAAATTATACTGTTTGTAATTTTTTAAATGTTTCTTGTGTATTCATTCTAATTCCCGGAAGTGTTGCGTCTGTTGCGTTTTTACCAGCAAAGCTCCAAGTCAAGCTTCTTCTTCCTCCCATCCATACAAGGATGGCTCGAGACCCGAGGGATGAGTTATTGGTCACGGATTTGGAAACCTTGTGCACACAAAACAGCAGGAGTCCCCGTAGTTGTTATTTAATAAGTATTGTTACAGTTAGAATCCATCCTATGTCTAATGGGAATTTTGTGTGTGCGCTTGTGAGTTATTTTATAGTTAGGTATTTAATATTCCAGATTCCCTCCACTTGCAGCCACAGTGTCTTCAGCGTTGGCGCCCTGCCTCGGGCGTAGCATACAGGCAAGGTCCTCGCGTTGCTTGATTTCGACTTCTCGAATTGGTCTTGCATTCCAACACCACGAGGCAAAATCGTTGTTTCTCAGCAAGAGGGGTACAGACACGCGTGGGGCAGGGTTTTCCTGGCGCGTCATAACCCCGCCCAGAAAGGGCGGATCACTGGAGGTCACTGTTCCAATAGGGCGACTCAGCGCATCAGCTCCACCAAGGCCCCGCCCCGCTCAGAGCGGTCGCATAAAGGACGACGTGACCCTCAGTGGTCGTGTGTTTGGAGAGTTTTTTGTGCTCGTTCGAGTTCGAGAGTTCAGGTTCAGAAAGTTCTTGCGTTGTCACTTGGGAGTTCTTGAGAGTCTTTGGGAAGGAGCAGTTTTGGAAGGCAGTTGGGTGCGCTGCTAGTCATTGCCTGGAGGTCTCAAGCTGGGTCTCCATGGCCTTCTACAAGGAGTGACCCTGATCCGCTATTCACCACAAGCTCCCACGGACCACATGTCCACACGTGCAGTCGCACGACGCGGTCAGTACCCGACAGAACCCTCTGAGACCCCCAGCTTGTACTATTCCCTTGGCTTGCGAGGATCGAATAAAACCAATTGGGTTCCTTTTTCTTTTGGGTGTTGTCTGTATGTCGTGCCTTCCTCTAGTAAAAAACTGTTTGTTTATGGATTCATTGTAATATTTGCTTGCATATACTGGTAACAAGTCTACACTTCGTCCTTTTTTATTCCTGTAAATAAAACTAATTGTTTAAATGTTCCATTCGTTTCTGTCTTCTTCGATTGACCCAGCATGTTCGGACTTGAGAGATTAGTGAGGACCGTTCGGGCGGTAATTTGTTCAATGGTCCGACGGATTTGGTAATCCCGCACTCGGTTTACCGGAATCGGGCTCGGTAATTATCGGCCCGTTTGTCCGTCGAGGTGTGGTTTTCCCCGGTAGTTGGACGACGTTGGGTATTTAGGTATATTGAAATTAGGCCAATTAACCTACCCACGCCGTCGAAATATTGGCGACCACGGTCCGCTTAAGGGACCGTGAACTCTCGGACTTATCGGAGGTCACGACCTAAAATTTCCGGGTTCGGTGGGAACGACTCACTGCTCCACTTAGCGGTGCCATTTATCCCGCGAACCCGCCACAACTATTGTTAGTCGATGTGTCGGTACACCTTTGCCCGCTGTTTAAGCTTAAGGGTGTGGAGAACTGGTTTTTGTCCCTGGGATGTCTTCACCCCTACACTCCCCCACCCCACAGATACTGTTCTTCGCAATCCCATTTTCAACTCTTCGATGAAAAAAAAATAATTCCAATGTCAGTCATCAAACAAAGCTCGAACTCATCTATCTATAATTCCAGCAATGTCTGTTGTGTCTGTGGTGTCTGTTGTGTCTGTGTTGTCTGTGCGTGTTGTGACCGCTGTTTCTCGACAACTCTGGTCCGATCTAATTGAAAACTTGCCAGGTATGTTGCTGGCGACTGGGGGGGGGTGGATGTGCCTTTCAAGGGTTGATATTTAATCGGACAAGGCTTCCCAAGTTATGGCCATTTATTTTACCAACCCAATGGCAAGACACGTTGTTGGTGGGCTGTGGCCGATGGGTTAAGGGGAAACCTAGCGTGTTCCCATTTACGGGTTAAAACGTACGCGGCTCCGGAGAGTGATGACTTCGTGTATTCTAATAATTGTCTCGTGATTTCTATGCGCATTTTTATAGATAACACAATGGCCAGTTAGTTGATCGTTTTCATATTAGACGGTGTGTATAATTTCGGAACACTCAGAGTGCTGTTGTATGCTCCGACCAGGAGTAATTTTTTCTCTCTTCTCTTCTCTTTTTGTTTTTCCTTGCACGACCATTGCGAAGTAAAATACTTGGCGGCTAATTGAATAATTGGGGTATAAAAATAGAATTGCCGAATAATCGTAACTGCGAATAATATTCGACTTCCGGGCAGATACGGGCACGTTGAGAGCAGAAGAAAAACGGCCTGTGTGTTTAATTATTTATTATTATTTTTTTTTTTATTGTGTTTTTTTTTTACGGGCACGTACTAGTTTACTGATGTTATTAGCGAACGCAGTGAGTTCATACTTAAACGTGGCAATGAGAGAATAGGAAACAGCACAACACATACCCCCTGGCTATTTGGAATCCGTGTCGTTAAGCTGACCTTTTGTTCCGGTGTTTTTTAACAACTGTGCGGTGTAAAACACGATTGGGTTTTATTTCTACCTTGTGAAATTACTTAAGCGTGCACATGAGAGAATTAGGAACAACAAAAACAAACAAGACCCTGGCATTGCTGATCCGTGTGTTTGCCGTATGACCCTTTTGCTTCCGTTTTTTTTTTGCTTAACTGGTTTTTTTTTTTTTGTTTCCGTTTTTGTCATGGGGAATGATGGATGCATGCGGGAGATAAAGGCATCGTCGGAGACATGAAAGACCCAAATAATATCAGACATGGTGTATATTTCCTCCACCGATTTAATAATAATATCTCCCGCATCATCAAAAATAATTTTTAATCGTGATTTACGTTATTTGATCGCTGATCCCGAATCCAGCCGAAGTAGCCGGAAATTGCGTATACAATTGTGAAAAGTTGTAGTAAAAGTCAGAAGCGAATGTAAGAAGAATACTACGTTCGCTTCTAGTATTTATTTTTTTAGATGAGATCCTGTTCTAGGCGGTGTAGTTTGTCGTTGTGAAGGTAATGTTGAGGAATTTTTTTTTTAGATGAGATCCTGTTCTAGGCGGTGTAGTTGTTGTTAAGGTAATGTAGAGGTATAATGTTGAGGTAATATTAATTTTTTTAGATGAGATCCTGTTATAGGCGGTGTAGTTGTCGTTGTGAGGTAATGTTGAGGATTTTTTTTTTTTCAGATGAGATCCTCTTCTAGGCGGTTAGTTGTCGTTGTGAGGTAATGTTGAGGATTTTTTTTTTCAGATGAGATCCTGTTCTCGCGGTGTAGTTGTTGTTGTGAAGGTAATGTTGAGGTAATATTTATTTTTAGATGAGATCCTGTTCTAGGCGGTGAAGTTGTCGTTGTGAAGGTAATGTAAGGTAATATTTATTTTTTAGATGAGATCCTGTTCTAGGCGGTGTAGTTGTTGTTGTGAAGGTAATGTTGAGGTATAATGTTGAGGTAATATTAATTTTTTTAGATGAGATCCTGTTCTAGGCGGTGTAGTTTGTCGTTGTGAAGGTAATGTTGAGGATTTTTTTTTTTCAGATGAATCCTGTTCAGGCGGTGTAGTTTTGTTGTTGAAGGTAATGTTAAGGTATAATGTTGAGGTAATATTAATTTTTTTAGATGAGATCCTGTTCTAGCGGTGTGTAGTTGTTGTTGTGAAGGTAATGTTGAGGTACAATGTTGAGGTAATATTAATTTTTTTAGAGAGATCCTGTTCTAGGCGGTGTAGTTGTCGTTGTGAAGGTAATGTTAAGGTAATATTATTTTTCATAGCAAAAAGACGGTTTAATTTGATATATTTAAAGCGAATGTAAGAAGAATTCTACGTTCGCTTCTGGCTTTGCCTATTCCATATTAATTACAATAATCAGTGTTGTTCAATGAGAATGAGAGGCTCTCAAACCAACACTTGTACATATCAACTAGATGTGCAATCATCACTAATAAGTGTTCCGACTTCCCAGCAAACGGAAACTCCGACGTCACTGATAAGAACAATTTGTTCCAACAAACCTGCACTACTTTGCTGAACTCCTCATACACAAGCTTCTTCCAATGCGCCGCCATCTTGTTCTCCTCACGAAAATCGCGGTGCTGCGGCTGTCCGATAAACCACAACACGATCTATTTTATTCGTTTTTTGGTTGTATTTCGATGTCTTGTTAGATTTACGGGCGTTATTCGGATGAAATGTAAAGGTTGTGCGTCTTTAAGTTTTCTCAGACAGCGGTTAAATGATTCAGGTCGGCAGAAAAGAAAAAAAAAATTCTAGAGAACAGGCAGATGTTACCAATACAGCGCACCTTTCGTTCGGCAGTCGTATTTTCAATTTCGGTATGGAAGGAAGCGTAATTTTTCACGTTTACTTATCTTAATGAATATTACTTTTCATCTTGATCATGATTTGTTTTTATTACGCTGTTTTTCGAAAAAAAATTAATGTACGCGCCTCACGCGGTCGTTCAATTTAATAACCTCATCGACCTCCATTCAATTTTTCTCTGTTCTTGGATCAATTATATTTAAACGGTCCGTTTTACTCATTCTCTTATTGTTATTTTCTTCTTCATGGTCGTTTCTTCAGTTCAGTTTTCTCAAACTGGACGATCCAGATAGAAAGAATACTCTTCTTCTTCTTCTGCTCTTATCTTCTTCTTCTACTTAATTCTTCTTCTTCTCTTAATCTCTTCTTCTTCTACTTATCTTCTTCTTCTACTTAATCTTCTCTTCTTCGCGGTTGAACACAATTGTTCCGGGGGGGGGGAAGTTTTTTGGCAAGCTTTCACGAACGGCTGGACTGACAGGCTGGACGTTCGACGAAGTACTTCGGGCAGGAATTTGTAATTTTGTTCAAGATGCCGCGATAACTCGCCGACTCTTCGCAAAGGACACCGTGGGACCCTGACGTCCGCAAACTAATGGCAGGAGATATTTCTCAATTTTTAATCAAGATATCAGGATGACAATTATTTGAGTATCGCAAAGCCATGATGATATCGAATAGGTGAATAGTGCTTGTTGCCGGTTTGGTTTCGAAGTTGAGTGTGGCAGGAATTTGTGGTTGTGGTCCTGGTCGGAGTGCCGGAGATGGCTCGCTTGCCTGGTGTGGGAATCACGGGAGCGGCACTGTTGGTTGGATGACGTCGAAAATTGATTTGGAACTTGTTGGACATTGTGGTTCTCGTGTGCTGATTGCCACAGGGAGGAGAGATAATTTAAAATTGACGGTACAATCTGGTTAATATGGGTGTGGTTGATAAAGTTAGCACTTTGGTGGGAAGTCGAACCAACCGAGCTAGGCCGGGATTCAATCCAGCAGGCTGCGCTGAACCCTCTCCATGGTATCTGTGTCCTTCCTGAGTTGTGGTGACTAGAAATGCACACAATATTGTAGATGTAGCCCTCACTAAACTCACTGTACAATGTTAAACACAACCTCTTTTGATTTATAATTGATCCCCCTCCTTATATTTGTTTCGAATGTGGAAGCTTTTGCAACAAACAGCTAGAGTCCTCGTAGTTCGTTATTTTTCGATAGAAGTGTTTATAGTTAGAATCCTTCCCCTATGTCTAATGGAATTTCGTGTGTGCGCTGCAAGTTTTTTTTAGTTAGGTTTTTATACACAACAAAAACAACAACAACAACGACGACACCACCCTCACTCAACCTGGTCCGCATTGGCCACGTGTGTTTTTGGCTGAAGGCATGGCGGAGCTCCAACACTCAGATCCGACCACCGCAGAAAGGTGGGAGTTGCCCCGCCTACTGTGGGCCTGTCCAATGAGGGACGGCCAGCGATCGCGCGATGGGACCGTCCAATCAGGAGGCGAGTGGCGAGGAAAAGAAACCGCTCCACCTCAAGAGAGAAGAGAGCAGTGATTGTGGCGATTGGCTTGGTCTGCGGTCGTGGTTCAAGCGGTCTGCGGCCCTTTGCGGTGGATTCTCTGTGGTAGTGGCGGCCCGAGCTGCACAGGGACGTGGGCCGTGGACTTCGGGTCGTGGGTTTGAGTCCCACCGTGGTGGTTCGGAGTCGTGTGTGTGACCGCACGAGGCGGGAAGGTACTCCGGCCCAGTTCTACCGAATAAAAACCCACGGGTCCAGTTTTGTGTGTGTGCGTGTGCGTGTGCGTGCGCGTGCGTCCATGGGCCCGTCTGTAAGTAGAATCGTTAAGTGCCTTGTTCATTGTACATTACATTTTTTATTCGTGATAACTCTGCTCTTTCTGTGCTTCCCCTCCCCGATTATTGCTATATAAATAAACACTGTTAAATGTACCAGCTTGTTTTCTGTGCTTTCCTTCATTGGCCTAGCAAGGTGCATATTGAGAAATAGTAAGGCCGTTCGGGCCGGTTAAACTGTTCATTTGGACGCACGGATCTTGTATATTCCCACTCGGTTTATCACCCGAATCGGGCTCGGTAAACGGTCCGTTCCGCCCGAGGTCCATCGAGGGTGGGTTTTCCCCGGTAGTTGGACGACGTGGGTATTTAGGTATATTGAATTAGGCAATTAACCCTACCCCACGCCGTCAAAATATTGGCGACCATGGTCCGCTAAGGGACCCGTGAACTCTCGGACCTATCCAAGAGTCACGACCTAAATTCCGGATGTTCGCGTGGGAGACGACTCCACTGCTCACCTAGCGGTCGTTTATCGCCACCAACATCGCGCCCACAACAATACAACCTAAAACCCGATTTGCTTTACCTATAGCTACATGGCACTGTGCTGCCTGATTACCTCCCTATCTATTACCCCCACAGATCCTTCCCTGTGTGACACGCTCCAAAATTACCCCTTACATCCTGTTATCTCTATTTTCATTGTTCTTTTCCACATCTCCAACACCTTACACATTGCTCTGGTTAAATTACATCTCCCAATCTTTTGCCCAATCCATACAAGTATCGATACTTTCCTGAATCTGATCCCAACCCCCTCGATATCCACCTTACTCCAAGCTTTGTGTCATCTGCAAATTTGGAAAGCTTACTCTTTACCCCATTATCAAATCGTTGATGTAATAATGAATCGTAATTGTTCGATTACTGATCCCTGAGGTACCCGCCTACTTACATCCTCCCAGCAAGACATCCTCCCACTCACAGCCACTCATTGCTTCCAACCACTAAACCAGTTAACAATCCAATTAGGCTACCTGACCAGCCACTCCACATGCCCTCACTTTGGCAAACAACCTCCGATGTGGTACAAGGAAAAACAAGAAATCCAACACAGGTGGAGGCCATTCATCCCATCATGCCTGCGCAAAACACCACACCAACCCATCCACACAAGATCCAAGGAAGAAAATGCAAAAAACTTTTTAATTAAAAAAAAAATTTTTTTTTTTGTAGTTATTGTACATTTTTTTTTTCTTCCCCTCAGGGGAGGGGGCATGGGCTTGGTTAAAACACACACAACATCAACCACACAACCCCCTTGACAAAACCCCTACCAACAGCACTCCGTACACATGCACAATCACCCATCAACGGCTCAAACTACCTAAAAGTCTTGTCAATATCCCCACTCACAGCCACTCTTTGCTTCCTACCACTAAGCCAGTTTGCAATCCAATTAGCTACCTGACCAGCCACTCCACAAGCCCTCACTTTGGCTAACAACCTCTGATGTGGTACCTTATCAAATGCCATTCTTAAAGTCTAGATATACTATGTCCACTGCCTTTCCCTCATCCACCCAATCAGAACACTGCTTTATAGAACTCTAAAAAGATTTGATAAACAGGAACTACCTTTGGTAACCCATGCTGACTACCCTTAATTAGTTTGCAATTATTTAAATGGTTCCTCATCTGGTCCTTAATTAATGTCTCCACACCTTCCCCAAACTGAAGTCAAACAAACAGGTCTATAGTTTCCAATTCTCTCTGGATCCTTTATTAAATAATGGTGTTACATTTTCTACTCCACAATCCTCCGGTACCTGTCCTGACTCCAGTGAACTATTGAAAATATCCGTTAACATCTCACCTGCTCCGCACCTTCCTCAATACTCTCGGATACATCTTATCTGGCTCCGGAGCCTTATCTCTCTCAGATTACCTAGCTGTTCGTTTATCTTCCCTCCAACCTGGATCTTCTCGAAAAGCCCTCCTCACCTCCTCGATAGATACTCTCAGCTATTGACAATTCTCTGACTGTTCTTGTGTAAAAGTTGAAGTAAAATACCTGTTTAATAAGCCTGCCATCTCACTTTTCATCACTAACCACTCTCCCGGTGCTATTCCTCATATGGGCCCACACTGGTCTGACCTGTTTCTTTTCCCTGATATACTAAATGAATGCCTTGAAATGACACGAGGTTAGTGCCTTCTTCTTCGTCTTCCTCGTGGTCCCGGCCATTGAGGAATGAATGGAGGAATGTTTGTTGAGTGAGCGCTGTGGTGAATGAAGTGCGTGGCAGAATTTTCTTTTCGTGAATGAAGAATTAAGTGAATGGTACAGGGTGGGTGTATGTGGAGCATTCTATACTCCCCCATGGAGATGAACCCTCGCCTGCATTGGCGTTAGAGTAGAGGGGGTTCATATGTTTTGGAATGGGATGTCGCTCTGCGTGGTGCTGTAGTAGAAAGTTGTTTTATTTATTGCAAAGGGGCAATGGTGTTCTTCATGGGCTGGGAGTGTGGTTTGTTGATAGCAGTTTTATCATTGTAGAGGGTACCCCAGGTGCTGGGAGCTAGCTGGCCCGATGCGGCAGTTGGTCGGTCCAAGGACCACGTAGTCTGCGAGTAATGGGCACGGATACCCGAGGGAAGGGGCCCAGAGTGCCAAATGCCATGTTGGGCGTCAGGGGGAGAGACAGGGAAGCCCCCCCATAGTTTATTGGGAGCAGGTAAGCTCAGTCAGCAGCTCCAGTGACCCAGGGGTGCCATGTGTGAGTTCAACAAATAGCCATACTCCCCAGTGACCTGCAATTGGAGCCACTAACTGCTCAGCCACGATATTGTGCGATGGCACAGGGAAAAAATTGAGGGCCGAGTCCGAAATTGATTGAAGTACCAACATGCGGGATGATGGGAAAATTGATTGGATATAACCACTGTAGAGGGGGGGGGGGGTGTAATGGTAAAAAAAAGAAAATGGACCATTATTAATGTCCCCCTTGAAGAAATGCTTCAATAAATGAAATTTCTTCTTACCAGAAGAAATTAGTCTGGAGGAAATCAGCCTACCTTGCAGCGAAAAACCTATACGATTTTTTTATTGATTTTGACCCTTTAGTTGTACACAGAAAATGTACGGTGAGTACTGTTGGGCAAAACCCGCTAATCAAGATGCGACCAAATGGCCACCGTAATACTGCCGATTTGGTAACTTTGTTATTAAGTGTCACAATTCTTTATGTAATACCTCTTTTTGGGGGTGGGGGAATTCAAATATGATGTTTATTGCAGTTTTAGGTGAAATCACATGACAGAGTCAAGGTCAAGGTCATTTATTAGTGAAAAAAGTTCAAAGTTGTATTTCTCAAGATGATACTATCATCAAAATAAATAGTAATCTATTCGATGTTAAATGTTTTGGGGAATACATACTATATAACTTAGCTTTCTTTCTTCCTTTACAGCACTGAATTACCTTGGTCACAGGCTGTTATTTACCAAAGATCATTTTAAACATTGTATTAGCGTCATGTCAACATATTGACATTAAGGACATTGTGAATAAAACGCGTTCAACAGTCATCACCCTGTGTTCAGTTTGCCTGCCACTAACAATATTAAATCAGTTATTTCTATTATTTTTGAACTAAAACAACTTTTTTTTAATCTATTTTTCAGGTGAACACTTAGCAAATGGAGCAGTGCTTCTTTCCATGGTGCAAGAGGGGTGATCAGAAACTCTCCACCTGGACACAAAAGAGGATTGAAGTGTGAAAGAAGCAAGCAGAAAGCGTGGGAGATGACATAGAGTCAGTCTTGAGAAACGTTTAGATGGAAATTGTAATGTGGAGATCAAAGCTCACATCTCTGTACTAGTGAATATGTTGACAATGAGAAAATCAAAAGAGCAAATAAATGCACTCGCTCATCTAGTGAACCACCACCTACCAAGCACAACTCGGCCGTGATGATCATAATTTTGTTTCAAGTTACACAGGAATGTGTTGAAGACCAAAAACACCCAGGACACAGACACATAGTCAAGTGTCAACAGCTGATTATGGTGAATCTAGTAGGAAGCAGGCAGTTTTAAAAGAATCAATCTTGAAAGTGTGTACCAAATGTGATAGAACAAGCAGAAGATGTCGTTACGCCTACTTTCTGCCACAACTGACCTGCATGCACCAGAGCCTGAGGATTGTGAAGATCTTTGCCAACTCCCATGAAGAAGCAGATACTATAACGATTCATCATGTGGTTGAGAGTGCGAGCAAGAATAGAGCCGTGACAATTCATGTCAGATGTAACGACACAGATGTGTTTATCCTTCTCTTGCCACTTTAAAACATGCTCTCAAGATCAGTGCAGATATATTCATGGTTCCCCTGTCACAGAGAGATGAAGCCAATTGATGTTAACCAGACTGTAATTGCACACAAGGACATCATACCCACCTACTGTCAATGCGTGGCATCACAGGCTGTGATACGGTCAGTAAGCTGCAAGGCATTGGAAAATCATGGCACTGACAGCACTCAAAGGTGGCCATTTACCTCCACCACTGGAGACCTCATGTGTCACAAGAGGATCTTGTCAAGGAAGAACCTCATTCATTGGAGTATGTTATGGTTATCCTTCAACCCTAATTCCATGTCAGAACATCGGTTTCAGAAGTGGAAGAGCATGATGAAGGGCAAGTGCAAAAACTTCAAACTTGAGACCCTCCACCAACAACAGAAGCCTTCACACTACATCTTCTTAGAGCCCATTGCCAGGTGGCAGTTTGGCGTTCTGCTGTATATATATCCTGATCATCCAGACATGGACCCCTCTCAATATGGATGGGAGAAGGATCTCATCACCAGGAGCTTAGTATCAATTCAACTTCCTCCAACACACCCATAGCACCCGATGCCTTCTAAGAACCCTTTGTTGCAGCTGTGATTCAGAAGAATCCTGCAAGACAAAGCGTTGTTCCTGCCACAAGAACAACACAGGTTGTGCCATTTTCTGCAAATGTGCAGAGTGTGATACAGGATGCCATAATCCATTCACTTGTAGCTCAACAGAGGATCAAGATGATGCTCAATCCATGGATGAAAATATTGGGGATGAGGATGAAGATGAGGGGGTCTGAGGTATGAATTGAAGGTCACTACTCACCTTGCTAAAAGTCTACCACATATGCCTCAATATTATTACTTGATGCTGTAATTGTATTAGCCCTCTGTGTGCTTAGTCTAACAATAAGAGTGCATTTTCTGATATGACTGAATACATGTACTTACTCTGGATTAGCACTAGCCTTTAGAATTGTTTGTCAAAATGATTTATTAGTCAAATTAGTCTTCAGTTATGTAGATAGTTTTATAGTTACACCATGCTTTGCAATATGGCATTTGTTGTTTCGACAGTGCTTCTCAAACTATCTGATGTGTGTGGACCGGCAGGTATTTTTTTCCAATGTGCCAGGGACCGGTACATATTTGTCGCAATTATTATTTGTTTATGATCGAGACAAAATTGTTTGAACATTCCGTCGCGTAATATTAATTTATACCGGAAAAATATAAAATATAATGAATATAATAAAAGTTGACACATTTTTTAATATATATTTTGTAAACGAGTAATACAGTATTACAATATTTAAAAAATGTAAAAAAAATCAAACTAGCAAAGCCTTCAAACATAGTTATTATAAACATATGTGTACCTGTATAATAAGTAATAAAATGAAAAATTATAATGAATAAGGGAGGTTGAAAAAATTATATATTTAGTTATCTTAAACTCCAGTGAATAAAGACATTAAAGAAAAGATTGAAAGGAAATAGGTAACATTACATTGAAGACAACTTTGAAAATGTCGTAATGTTAAAATATGAAATTGATGATATAGGCATGTTAAATCCTTGAACTTTTACGAATGTGGAAAGGTGAGGCCTGCTTCTTCTTTGTCAGCTTAATCCAATCGTGGTTCAATTGAGGACAGTGCCACGTGCATGGAGAGGAGAATGAATATCCACACTATTCCTGTACTTTGTCTTAATGATGCTCATGGTTGAGAAGCCAGTCTCGTAGAGGTAGGTTTAAGGAAATGGGAGAAGAGTTTTCAGAGCAATTTCAGTAAGCTCAGGATATTCTGCTTTCACTTTTATTCAAAAAGAAGCAAGTGCTGTTGTAGTTTCGAAACTCCTCTTCAATCCTTCGTCAGGCAGACAGCTCCAACAATTTATCCTCCATAGTGACACCTAAGTCATCTTTCAATGGCATAAATGGATTTCAGATCCATTCATTTCCTTTCCGTGGATCTTCTTCTTCTGGAAAGTAATGCTGAAAATGTTCTGCCA
>CM068968.1:74903734-74921530 GCA_035128595.1 Eptatretus atami | reverse complement strand
TTTACTTAATTCGAAATAAAAAATATTCTTGAAGGATGCGACATCATAGCATCAGTAATTCTGAATTGTCTGGAATTTTGATTTCCATCACAATACCATTCTCAAAAAGAAGTAAACCTGTCGAATAGTGCACATATTTTGCCCCTTTAACCCTGCTCTCCAAGTTTTGTATGTTTTGATCCTCTACGTAGGCGCTCTTCCAGTGTTACTTCAACAACGATTTGCAAATTGTTTACAGGAGGTGTGATAATTCTATAAAAAAAATAAATGTGGGGTAAATGATGTGGACGTGCGGCATCTCTATGAGGACAAGATTAGAAAAGACTTGGGACTTGTCTTTAACTTTAAATAAACCAGTATGAATACACATCCCAATAGTCTGTATCCTTCACACATATACTCAAATACTAAATCTATGATATATGACATGCTCTGGACTATTGCCCACTTGTAATTGTTTTGTTCAGAGTCATACAACGACATATGAGTATTGTTTGTAATGATTAGTATTTCAAGCGTGGCACCAGAATAAATTTCAAAGTGATGTCTGCAAGTGACAATGTTGCACAAACTGGTGTGTTCTCATCAACAGTACAGAATTTAATCGAGGTCTATTGTAGTTTATTTTCCTCCTCTCTATCACCTGTCACTTTGGGATTATCTTCATCATCACTGTCATGTACTGATTAACACAATTTATGCAGACTCGCAGAGGTCAGTGCAGACGTAGCCGTGTGCTATGCAAGAACACTGCTGTTCTCACACTTTGCTTTCTTGTCAATTGCAATGTGTAAGCTCGAGGATCTCTCTGGAGCTGGAGCCAGGGTCCATCCAGTTCTATGACAAGATTGTCATCTTCAATCTTCAGCCATGAGCAGCAGGTGAAGGAAATTCCATATTGCTATCAGAAGACCTCCTCCAAATAGCAGCTTGGAAATTAGCTCTCTGCACATGCTTAAAGCGAGTCTTGATTTGGGGCTACCTGATTCAGGGTCCTTGGTATGTAGCCTTGAAAGCCTCTACCTGCTTCATTACAGAGGTACATTCTTTCTGCGAGTAAGAGCACATTGTAAAAGACTCAGCTGCCACATAACTTCTCTAGCAGGGTGTTATTTTCTCTTCAAGAGCGATGAAGGTATTCACCATCTTCTCTTCCTCCATGACCTTCCGGTTCCCCCTTCTCTCCCATAGAAAGAATCTGAGCACTGTCACACCAGTTAAAAGGCATGCAGTCCAAGTAGTGCACTTGCATTATGCGACCAGTTTCTCTGGCAACCTTGTTGACATGGTATATCTCTTAACTTTCTGCCCCGTCTCGAAGTAGATATTACTTTCATCTGAAACATCAGTAGCACAGTGCAATGGCATAATGAAAACATCGGTGTTCAGGACTTTTGAATGCACTACATTTTCAGACCGAGTAGCTGCATATTTGCTATGGAGAAGTAAACGAGTATCTACTTCTTCATGATCGCAATGTCAGTTCATCATTCATCAACTGAAAAATGACCACGCGCTGAGAGAGGAGATGACCATTCACTGCCGTGGGTCAAAAAACACTTTGGTTACTCCTAAATAATTCTGCAGCGCATCTTTCATGCCAGTGTAGATGAATTGACTAGCTCCTCCTTGTTTCGCATCGTTGCCTTTATATAGATTAGAGGTACAGTGCTAAAGAATGTTTAGAGCAACTGGCAATATGTACATACCTTCTTCTGACTGTAGATTGTGAGCTTGAGATGCATTCCTCCTCTCCGCTAAACTCAACTTCGACCACGAAGTCAGTGATCGTTGGTAGCACTCTCGATGGTAGCCAAAGTGTAACGTCAGATCGTCGACAAGCTACGGGTTCGTCTCCAGCTCTAAAGCCTGACAGATTCAGTTGGCTTATTCGCATAAATGCACATATCATTCTTCCCTCGCTCTGCAGGCACTGCCAAATTCTGATCGCAGGAGCTCAGGAATAGGATGAATCTTTGGATTTTTGGCGACGAACATACGTGATACAACACTCCATGTTGAACTTGCGGTCTGACGTCTGTTTCCTGCACACAAATAATAGGGGCGCGCACCAGCAGAACACACGTATAACCACCTGGTCCGTGGCATATTTATCCCCCCCCAGCGAACCTCTGTACAGCGGCATTGATTGGTGATCAGTGGTATTCCGTCTTTTTAGACAAATGCGAATACCGTGAGAATGTCACCTATTTTACGCCCTCTCCAATGTTTCCAGTTTTTGATAATTTCTCACTAATGTGCAACTTTTGACCAAAAGAACAACAAATATTCGGTATTCAAATATTTCAGCATTTTTAAATGTCAAATCTGTGTATCCATCGGAGGTTAGCAAAACGAAACTGAACCGAAAAAACCAGGGTGGTCCCAGGCCTCGGTGTATCGAAGAAGGATATCATAAAAAAATGGCAAAAACTATAACTATGAGAATACTGATTTCAATAATAACATATTAAAATAAAACATTCATAATAAATCAAAATCCATTGCGAACTCTTAAAGGCGGTCACATGGTCAATGGTTTTTCCCTAATTTAGTTTTTCAATATCAATTAAATTACTATTTTTTGTAAATAACATACATAATATAATGTTTTGAGGGGAGTAATCTGAAATCGTAGGGGGTCGGATGACTCGATTACAAGATACCCCCGGGAGTAGCTTTGAGGGGGTAAACTGAAATCGTTGGGCGTAGGATTAAATCGCATTTCAAGCTACCCCCGCTAATCGATTTCACGGCGATTTGAAGTTACCCGAGGGGGGGTAAGATGGAAGGAGGGGGAATTTGAAATCGCTACACTTCGGTCACTTCTACTGATCGGATGCAGCCGATTGCAAACTGCCAAGGATGTACCGGATAAAAGGAACGAACGGACGTTGGGGAATAAAGTCTGGCTAAGCTCCCACGATTCGGACCATTCTGGATCAATGAAGCAAACAGAACAAAGGTAGTGGCAGCAGAAAGAGTAGAATAAGTTTAAAATTAGAATTAGATAGGTACTGGAAGTTTGGAGACAATGCGGCAGGCGGGATGGTCGCGAGCTGGAACTATAAGATATAAAGGCAAAATGGATGTCATATAGCGATAGGGAATCACTTAAGATTATGCATATAACATCTCATCCAGTTCAACTACTGATAAGCTAACTCGTATCCATTGAATGAAAAGTAACCGAAAATGCGGTTTAAATCGGAAATTCCCGCAAAGTTCGAGGGGTGCTGTGGGTGGAACAAAGATCTAAATCGAAAATCCGGCTCGATCGTTTGTGCACAATGTTTCCATACGATTAGTGTGAATTTTTCTCATGACCATCCGAACCATAACCCTAGGAGGAGTAAGCATTTGGCGCGAGGCACTCCAGCTTCGCATATTATCGATTTTTGCACTAATTGACCTTTGAAATCGCCCTGACCTAAGCAAAATTCGGTCACATATTGTCCTGAGGCAAATTGTAGTACTCATTGAGTACAATGAACCTGCAAGTTTTATTCGTATCGATGCCAATCACGCTGGTCCGCTAGGCGGCGCTTCAACTTTTCACGCATACCCTAATTGTAGGGGGGCGCTGCGGGTAAACGTATTCCATATATCACAAAAACGCGGATATATTTGTGAGCATCACGTGTCGATCATCTCGTTGCGCAAATTTCATAACCCTAGCGTGGGATAATGGCTTTCGGAATGACTTCGCTTGAACGGTACCGATATTTGAAGGTTTTTCGGTTTGTTGCTGGGAACCAAGGTCGCCTAGAAACCATCATACATTTCCAAAGCACGAGGTCATACAGATGTACCTACCATCCCGAGTTTGGTCAAAATCCCCCTACGTTTACTACCAATTTGCTGATGACAAACGAAACAAACATCCAAACAAACAGACAGAATTACTGGACAATAAGGGTCACATACTCGGCGACCAATAGAGGGGGGAGTTGGGGTTGGGTGATATATACATACATTATATACATATATATATATAGATATATGATATATATATGTCTCTACCGGATCAGTTTCAACGAGCTGGAACATTTCTAAAAATCATTTATTTACAAGCAGGCGTGGAAAGTTACGGTGGCACAGCAAATCGTCGTTATTGGCGTGTGTAATGCCAGGGATAGAAAGACGCGTGAGGTGCGACAATAATACAAGCACTTACAAAAAGCAGACACAGAGCAGACTTCACTCGAAATAATAGTAATATTCCGCAATTTTTAACTTACAAGGACAGGTGCCAGGACACACACACACACACACACACACACACAACACAATCACACACACACCCACACACACCCCCACGGTCTAAGTATAGATACCTGTGCTGTATATTACAGACTGTATATGCACTGATAAGCTTCTTCTGAGATGCAGCACTCCCTGCTCCACCCTCCCAGCTGACAGTTCAGTATGTCAGACTAGATAGCTCAATGGCCAGCATGCTACAACTGAGATATTTACAACTTCATTCGATAATATTCCTTTTCATGTATTACAGTTTATTTTTCTCTCTGATAGTGCATGACGCTTGAACCGACACCACGCGCCCCGCACAAGAACAAAAAAACACAACAAAGCATCCAAACAAAAAAAAACAACAACAAAAAACAACAAACAAAACAAGAAAAAAAAACAAACAACAACGCCACAACCGATATTTCTGGGCTTTAGTCGTCATTATTTTATTGCACGTCCGCTCAAGTAATTAGCTTGTTGGAACAGCAGTCTCGATGGTCCATGGCATCCTCCTGCGGTGAAGTCTTGGTAATTCTTTGTTTACATATCGGCTCCACGGTAGATCAAGTCCTCGTCCTTGTCCCTAAGCGAGAATGTGCGATCCACAGTATGTTCCAGCGGGCTGGGCAATGGATTACCAAGGGATGGGATAACCGTTACTTCTCAAACAGCATCTGGATTTGAATCTGCGGTCACCAAAGAAGCCAGGTGAGCCAACCCAATCCATCAAGAAAGCGACCAATTGCGAATAAGAGACCACGTATTTATTTTGTTGTTCAATTTTCTGTCCTTTGTTTTACTCTTTGTTTAATTAACTCACTCTCCATTTATGCATTTGATGGACGTAAAGTACGATGGGCCAAATGACGCATTTCCTCTATGATTTGATCCCCCCCCCATTTGCCACTGTTTCATGAGGCACACCAAAGATAATGTGAAGAAATAAATGGAAGACCAAATACTGCATTGGAGTATCAAAAGGAACCAGAATGAAGCACAGAGCAAAGGTAGAGTCATCAGGAGGAACTGGGATAGGATTTGGGTTTCAGCCGCTACTCCACTAACCCTCAAACCCATCTAGGGAGCGCCAAATGGCCTAACAGAAAAATTTCTGCAAGAATTGCAATTTTCCTTACACAGATATAATAAGAAAAAGCAGAATCAGGCATGAATAAGAAAATGTGCAAGAGTTGAAAGGTGTGAAAGGAACCAAGAACAAAGATGTCCGGAAGACCTGGACAGATATGATTCAACAGTTCTCCCCAGGCTGCACGCAGCAACCATGTAAAGAACCAGTACGTCCATCCCAGCATCAGGATATGGTAAAACTAATGAAACGAAAGACAAACAAGGTTTATGCCTGGTGTTGGTTTAATGTTAGCATAGTTGGCTTGGGATCCTAGGATCTGAGTTCAAATCACAGCGCCGGCTGTTTGAATAATACCAGGTGGGATTGACTGTGCTGTTCATCCTTCGAGGTCGGCTAAAATGAGTGCAGCTTGCTGTATAGCTGTGTCGGAGTGGCATGTGTCCGAGTGCAGGATTCGTGCTCAATAGCCAAGGACCTGCTTTGGCAGACCAACGCTCCGCACCGCGTATGGTCCCAACAGATGGATGGAATAGAGATTTACATGAACGGAACAGTACCCAATCGTGAAATTACTTTATTGTTTTTCAGAACATCATTGTTTGTGTTGAACATTTCACGAAAGTAGAGCAAATGCATGGAAGAAAAAAAAAGAGTAACATGGAAGACAAAATTATTGTATTAAAACATTTGCATCATGGCTTGCTTCTCATCATAAGTATCATCTTTTGCTAATGAAATTGAGACTTGCAAATGGTGTTAAATTGTAAAGTGTAATTGAAAATTATTTTTAGTTCAGACGTAAGCAGTGAAACCTTTTGCTCTAATTTGACACTGTTTCTTTCCTTTGTTTCACTCTGGGTAGAGTAGGAAGCCAGAGAAGCCTGGTAATCATATACGTAGCATACAGTTTGTTTTTTCATTATGACTTGCAGATAGACTTCATCCTCAGCTGCCAGCTTTTAGTAATGATACTCCACCCATGTGATATGTCTTAGAGTCCTCTATGTTAGAAAATTTTGTATTGGACTTGTCGCTGTTCTTAAAAAGAGCAACGTGTGCTGCGCCATTATAGATTGTGATTCTGTAATCGATAAAAGTACACACCTGCACAACACAATGGAACTTTCATCATCCCTTGTTGTAAGTGACTTGTTCATTATCACCACCTTTTTAACTTTATTGGTGTGTCACTACTTGGACCAGATGAATCTAATGGGCGCTACAGAAGGGCTGATTGTTGTGCCGCAATTGTCATGCCTGATTGTACTTGTCCGACCCCGGGCACCCTGGGGTCCTGGTGCTCCTGCGATGCCATACTTGTCCTGGTGGGCCTTGCTTTCCGGCGTTTTCCTGAATCCTGCAAGGCCGGGCGGGCCTGACAGGGGCAGAGGGTTGGGGAAATGACAAGTATATAAGTATGCTGCACAGAAGAGATGTAAAGGATGAAGGGTGTGAGGATTTGGTTGACTTGTGTATCTGGGGAATTATTTGAATATAAAACTCTACTTGGTATCAAGTTATAAAGCTAATCTGGAACCATTTTAATGAGATTGTCCTCAGATATTGGGAGTTTTGATATCATCAGTGATGAAGATATAGTTAAACATTGATAATAGGCAGCAAAAGGCTACATATAATTCAAGTTTTAATAAAGTGCCATATACAAAGTAAAGATATGGCACTTTATTAAACTGAATCATTGTGCCTTTTGCTGCTATTTCAATGTTTAACTTTCTTCATCACTGATGATTAACTCCCGCAATATCTAAGGACAATCTCATTAAAATGTTCCAGATTATCTTTGTAACTTGATTTTCGGCAAGCAAAAATATTTGGCAGGAAGGGACAACCAGTCCATGATGACTGGCATCATAGAAACGGTGCAGTACTGCAGGTCTTCAACGCTCTGCGGTGTTCCGAGCCTCATGGAGATGCTGCCGGCCCGCCTACCCATGTGGTTCCTTTTATGGTCTCTGTGACCGCTTGGAGGTGCCGCCACCAAGCTCGCTCAGAGAGGCACTCATCTTCTAAAACACTCCCCCCAAACAAAGGTTTTTGGGTTCCCGGAAGGACGCATCTCTTCTCTTCCTGCACACCTGGAAGGTCCAGGCACTCAGCCGAGAACTGTGACTGTATGTTTCTGCATGTTCGTTTTCTGGTAAAGCTACTGGTTTGGACCCACAAAATGTCCCGAGGGCGATTCACAAAAGACATATGCAGTATGGTAATTTATATACGAGTCATTAAAACAAGAGGGGGCTTCTGTCGTGCAATGTATCATTACCGCATCCTTTTCTCCTTGGGGCGTCCTGTTCCAATGACCTTCGACTCAGGCTACCTTAGCTGTGCTTTATTCACAAATTAGAAGCAATTAATGTTTATGGATCAATCCAAGTGAAAGAAGCCCCCCCCCCAACCAACCACAGCAAAGAAAAAAAATACACCTACAGATTATTGGGGTCATGCTTGATCTATTGTAGCAAGTCTGGATAATACAAGTAATCGGGCCAGAACTGTTCGAGGAGTAGTGCAGCAAACAAACACGACAAACGCACACCGGTCCTTGATTATATAGCAAGGATATAATCATCTCATAATTCATAATTTGGGACAATTTGTAAGCCTGTCTCAGCAACTTCATTTCTCCTGCCAGTCTTTGAACTGACGTTCATATCTTACCTGGCTGTCCCTGAATGCCAAGGAGGCTCCTCTCTCACCAGATGGTCCCGCAGGACTGCAGCATCACTATCCACACACCACACACTCTAGTTAACACTTGTGGTTAAACTTAAGAAGGAACTATAATATGACAATTTAATTGCTAACAGAAAATTTAAATAAACAAAATTAACAGTGCAAGAGGAGGCTTCTCGACTTCAAAACCCAGATCTAATTTTGTCTTCTTCTTCATAAATTCCGGAGGGAGTTTATTTTGGGCCGCCTCCATCACGTTCATCTATGGACTCTTTTCATTCCACCTTGTAGAGTACTGCTGTCCTCTTTGGGCTTGACACCCTGCTTCACACTTTGCCGCTTATTTCATGCTGTGGAATCATTGGGATCTCATGGCCCTCAAAAATCATTGGGACTCCGTGAGAAGCTGAGTTTCTCGACCTGTACTTTTCACATTGGAGACAGGTTGGTGGCCTTCTGTATTCTCTTCTCCTTTTTGCCTTGCCCTCTGCTCTGCTCTTGGCTCTGTTCCTCCCAGTTCTGCAGTGCACACACAATCCTGCCAGTAACGCCTCTTCTTGTTAATTCCCCAAAATCCAGGCTCTCTGGCTCACCTCCACTCTTTGTTCTTGCTTTCTCTCATCTGTTCAGTCCTATTCTTTTCTCCAGGGCCTTCAAGACATCTGTTCACCATCTACCAAAGTTGGATCCCCATCTTCATATTCATGATATCTTCTACCCCTAATGATGCCATTTCCCAGCATTCCTATTTCCCAGGTTTATTGCGATCCCCCCCACCCCCCCCCCCCCCACTCCCTCGCCCCTCATGTTTGTTAGTTGTCACTTGTTTTGTTCTTTTTTCTGTTTCATTCCTGCTTCCCCTTCCTTTATTTCTGTGTTTTCATCAGCTTACATAAGCTTGTTCACCCCCATTGTCCCTCTAGCCCCCTCCCCTTGATTCTGCACTCTCACTTCTGCTCTGGCTGTTGGTGTTTCCCCTCGCATTTTGTTTCATGTGTGCAAATATTTTTCCGTCTGGTCCTAACTGTGCTCAGAGTAATGGGAATCAGTTTTATTAGCAAATGCAAAGATTATATTAATCTCCTCTCCTCCACGAGCTTCAGTTTTCTGGAGACACACAAACAATCACAATTATATATGATTCTTGGAAATGCTTTCAATCAATTGATTCATAAGTGCTTCTGCTTATTATCATGCAATGACACTAGTTTTTTTGCTGCTTCCTTCCCATCAATACAAGAGATGTCCTTATGGGCTTGCTCTTGCATTTGAACCTCATACCTTTGCCCTCGCCCAAAGCTGTCTTTTTGCCAATTTCCCAACATTACCAAAAGTTCTGTTGTTAAACAAAACAACCAAGGCTTTTGATGCTTTAATGACTCTAATTTGGACCTTGCTGATTATCCGGCAGAAATGCTTCACTGGTTATAAGTAACATTAAATGTCTCATTGATCAAACAAGCCCATACACAGGTACAACATCATTCTTACCTTTTGTTCCTCGTTTTCCAATTTGTCATTGGGTCATGCTAAAAGTTTTTTAATCTTCCAAAATGTTTCATCAGATTTCTAAAAAAAATGTCATGAAAAATCAGCCAGGGAATTTTGTTGGATAAATTTATATTTAAGTCATTATGGACTCAATTGCACCCTTCATTAATAAATTGGGCTAACCTTGTACAAATTGCACGCCACTCGCTCCGAACACCAGCGTTCCACCACTGAATATGGGTACTTACTATTGTATTCTTTCCTTCTGGGTATGCTGCTCCGTTATGATGCACTCAAGAAGTAAATACTGCTCACAATAAACTCCTTGAAGTTTTTTTAAATCACTGCAAGACCTTTTAACCTTTGAAACCCGAGCCGGCTGTTTTACCGGCTGCTTATTTCAAGCATCATTCTGAGTCGCGCGGTTACCAGCCGCTGTTCAACCTCCGTTTACGAGTGTCCAGTTTACCAGCAGTTATTCAAACCTCCATATACCCAGCGGCCAGTTTACGAGCGCATTATTGAAACCTCCATATACCCGAGTAGGCCAGTTTACCCAGCTGCTTATCAAACCTCCATGTACCCTGAGCGGTCAGTTTACCAGCCATTATTGAAACCTCCATTTCCGGCCGCATAGCCAGTTTACCAGCTGCTATTCACACATCCATGTACCGAGCGGCAGTTTACCAGCACCGTGCACCAACCTCTCATGTCCAGAGTGGCAGTTTACCAGCTGTTATTCAAACCTCCATATACCCAGCGGGCCAGTTTACAGCCACGATGCAAACCTTCATGTACCCGAGCAGCCCAGTTTTACCAGCTGTATTGCAACCTCCATATTACCCGGCGTCTGGTTTTCTTCGTCAGGAAGCCCAGGGTGGGGGAAGCGAAAGTCGCAATGAGCCAGGGTTCAATGGTTAAGCATAACACCTTTGATAACCAAGTTTGGTGTCAAAGCCACCCAATGGCTTCGCCTGTTAATAGCATTTATCATTTTTAAAAGACGAGTCTAATAATTAATATTTTTTATAAAGCATTGCAGTGAAGTATAATTAAAGCAATATAGTATTGTATATTGTTAAATCATAACAAGAGCGCAAGTGAGCACAATATACGTCCCTAACAAGAAGGTATATACAGAATTGTGCTACTAGCAATGGAAAACAGCATCCTGGTTGCCAATGGCAACCACATTTTTTTTTAGCATGACGAACGTATGTCAACGACCAACCGTCCACAGTCTGTACCTATGTACCAAAATGAAACGTGAAAGTGAAACTTTGGGAGTTAGAGTGCGGACAGGAACGGATGGAAACAGCAAATCCCGGTTGCCATGGCAACCACTTAGATGACGAACATATGTCGCGACAAGAACACCGTCTCAACAATCTGACCTATGTACAATATGAAACATAAAGTTGAAAACTTTGGGAGTTCAGAGTGGGGACAGGAACGGAAAAAAACCCCCGAAAGCATCCTGGTTGCCATGGCACAACTTAAGATGACGAACGATGTTGCGACACACGTCTCCACATCTGTACTATGTCCAAATATGAAACGTGAAAGTTGAAAACTTTTGGAAGTTAGATTGCGGACAGGAACGGACGGAAAACAGCATCGGTTGCCATGGAACACTTTAGATGACGAAGGTATGTCGTGACCACGGCTCCACAAGTCTGTACCTATGTAACCAAATATGAAACGTGAACGTTGAAACCACTTTGGGAGTTAGAGTGCGGACAGGAACGGACGGACAGACAGACAGACAGACGGACCGGACGACGGTAATCCACATAATATACGCCCGATATATATATATATATGTATATATATTATATATATATATATATATATATATATCGGCGCAATAAAAATAGTGTGGTGATAAAACATTAGGAAAGGAACTAGAGGGGGAGACTGGGAGAGTGCAAAACCTCCGCCGCCAATACTGCTGGGTCACTCAAGTGAACCTTATATCTTCATTCATTAAATATGCTGTCAACAGTGCTGACAGATGTTTATAGTTCTTTTCTCCAACATCTTTTTTTTGGGGGGGGGGGGGGGGGGGGGGGGGGGGGGGGGGGTTGGAATCACTTAAAACATGTAGAAATGCAAATAAAAGAATCGAAATTTGTTGAAAAAAGTTGCACAATTTTTTTTTCTCTAACATCTTTTTTTTTTGGGGGGGGGGGGGGGGGGTTGGAAATCATTAAAACATGTAGAAATGCAAAAAAAAAATAAAATTTTAAATTTTTTTTTCTGCGGGGGGGGGGGGGGGCCTAGTCCAAAATCTTGAATGGCATGAATCCTGGACCATACTAACCCCCACCATTTCGTCGCAATCCGTCGAGAGTTTTTTCCGTAATACCTGTTCACAATACAAACAAACAACAGCAGGGGAAACAGTAACCTCCGATCTTTGATGCGGAGGTTAAAAAACATAAGTTTGCATCAAAAAATTTAACATTTCAACGCTCACGCTCACGCTGACGCTCACGCGGGGGTATCGTATAGCTCTTGTTTCTTCGGAACAGCGAGCTTAAAGCACTTTTTATGACCACAAAAGTGATTATTGATACGATGTTATTCTGAGACCAGTGTAAGAAGTAGGAAATGCTGAAACGTCCAAAGCTTTTTAAAAAGTGAAGAGCTCACTGGAAGGTAACAGAAGTGAAAGACGACTTACTTTTAGAAATTATCCACTTACCTGGAGGTCCTTACTCCATCCGCCCGTGAAGACCGTTCTGGCCAGGTATTCCGCGAGACTGCAATTGTGAAACCATGCACTGTACTTTTTTGATGGGTTTTCGTCTCCAAAGCCAAGGCATGAAGGGAGCAGAACAGCAGCAGCAGTAAATGGCAAAGGCCATTGCTGAGATCTAAAGGGTGGTGGTAGAGAAAGAAATAAGTGCAGAGGTTATTTGGTAAATGGCCAGAGTCCGTACAAATCCCACTGCATGGCGGTACGAGACCGCCAGTTGTTACGCTGTATGAATAATGTCTTCAAATTCTATTGTCTCCCTTTTCACACTCCTAAAAGTTCTCACTCCTCGCGAGTATCATATATACAGTATAACATGTGCAATCACTGCATTGACAGTAACAGAATGACTCAAACGAAAATCAGCAGTTATCCCTTTTTACGTTTGGACTGCTGAAGTTCAACCGCCTGGCACAACGTCCAAAACCACAACTATAATTCTCAAACAACTTTTAAAAAGTCCTCACAATGCTGCTTTTGGGAAATAATGTAGCCCCCCAAGGTTTCCGCACTGGTTATTTTTTTTTTCTTAACAAGTTACAATCCACAGCAAGAGGTAACGGGCATGATAACACAATGCCAGAGGTGTTTTTATTCACTTAACTTCTTGAGTTACCTCTTGTGGGTTGCGATTATTGATTGAACATGATCGGTGAATTTTGAAGAATGCAAGAACAGCTTTGGTAAAGCAGAGTTATCGCATCGCATCTGACAGGTAGAAACTCTGTGTGAAATCGGACGATAACGTCAATTGAGGCATGCCCACTGCTGCAGGAAGCAAGGAGAAGTGATGTTCGTTATTAATCTTCGTCAGAGCAAAAGCTTACGTCATGCTGCCATTTTGTCGAGTGAATGGTTAACTACCAAACATCAGCTTCTCCTTGCTTTTCAGTGCTTCGAAGGTGTGGATTTATCGTTTAGTTCACGCATTCGGTTACGCAGTCAGCATGTCCGCAAAACCTTTGTCGTATTTGCGAAAAAGTGGTCCAACAAATCAATTAGGTCCTCGGACCGAGGCCGATCATAAATTGGGAAGCAGAGATTAAACTAGGAAATGTGTCAACTTCATCTCAAGTTTTCATACTTACACTAAATGATGAATTAAGTATGCGAATCTATAGGCCTACTTTTACTGATTGCAAAACAACTGAGACCTGTTTGTTGAAGCAAACAACTGGAGGCCAAACTGTTTTGTGTAAGGACAAAAGAACGTTTGGTAAGCTATGATGTTTGGAAAACGGTTCGCTGGTCAGTTTATCGACTAATTTATGGGTGAGCACAACCAAGCACAGGGATAATCACCGGTTTGATTTCTTAGTGTGTGTGTAAGGGTGGGGGTTGATACTTGTAGGGTGAGCAAGCACCAACAGCACATTCATTTTTTGACAAGCATAACATTCAATCACTACTCAAGCACACAATTGCCTTCATATGGAGGTCTTTCTATGTCCAAGTACAACTGGGTCCTCATTCTTCTTGGAACTAATTCAGTTTTAATCTGCCACTTTTCTGGAAGACTTATTTGATGCATGAATGACTCTTTGAATGAACGACACCTGTATTATTCCCATGATCTTAACCTCTTGTCCTACTCTCAGGCTATTGTCCCTGGTCATTTGAACTGTTGTATTCAGCTAAGAACTATTTGGCACTTATTTTTGTCTATACCCTTCATTTTGTTAAACATCCTCCATCACATACTAAAAATGACTCCTTCCATTACATCAATTTTGTGTCCTTCAGAGCTCCTCATGATGTCTAGTTTGCTGCTAGAATAAATCGAGTCACTCGATGCTGAAACCTCCCGATGGCAGATATCCCTTTTCAATGTGACAACTCAAAACTGTTTTACATTATCTCGATGGGCCCCTCACTAAATTGCTGTGCAGTGTAATTCTGGCCTCTTTTCGATTATAAGTATTCCCTGTGAAAGCTTTTGCTCTTTCAGCAATGTTGGAGACCATAATTTCAACATGAAGGTTGGACTGTCCCCTTGGATTATACATAGTCATTCGAACATCAGTCTGCATCCCACTTGTTTTGCCAAAGCTCCTACTGTGACGTACAAAGCCACTCGTCCTGGTTTTCCTGGCTTTGTCCATTCAGCATGTCAATGTGTTAACTATGAATGCAACCTCCTCTTCATTGAGGTGCATGCCCAATGGGTGCTTGGCTCGGTCTTCTCCTCGTGCCACATAAACAAAGTCTCCAATGCTCCTGGAAAGCCTTCATTTTGCAGGTGACTGATAGGCACAGCTGCATCACCCTCGTCTGATCTGGAAATGATGACATGTTGGTCTGTTAATGGTGGCATATCATCATTTGACCAGATTTTGGTGGCCTATGGTGAGAGGCGTGTGCTCTAAGTCTTGGCCGCGGTAGTTTCGAACCCTGGCTGAGTCCATATCAAAGACTTTTAAAAAATGGTACCGACTGCTTCCCTTGCTTGATCTCAATACAATATTTAAAAGGATGAAGCATGGACAAACAACCAGATGTTGGCAATGCTAGTGCAGGCTTTGATGGCTGAATGGCCTTCTTTGCTTGAAAGTTCCTTCCAAGGGAACTATAGTATTAACTCCAGAAAGTCTCAGTCTCAACCTGTCCACTTAGGAAATGAATCAATGAACCCACCTGCCTATTCCCTTGTCAACCACTGAAGAGATTAGTCTTGAACTTTATAAGGCATCACCATCAGCCTTGACCTTCCTGCTGACGCATATACAAAGCTGCCCTCAAGGGGCAACTACAGCCTGGTCTATCCTTCATTGTTCAAGTGTCTTTTCTTGAAAAAATCAGAACAACTCAGTTTTATAAGGTCTCTGTTAGTTTGCTCAATGGAGTACTGCTCTCCTGCAGGCTGGTCCCAAGCATCATATCTGTTCTGCCAGAAATTTTATGAAACATAAGGCTCTCAGTATTGGTATTTTCTGCAATGGGGCAAAGCACAAGGTTCTGCTTCTATTACATTATTCTTCTTTGCCGTATGACAGCTTGGCTGCCCGGGTAGCTTTGGCTGCCCCTATTTTGTTGGGGCTGACTATTCGCTGATGCTATGCCCTATACCGTAACAAACTGCCTCATTTCACCAACCTCGAAAAAGATGACAGGCTGAGTCAACCCCATCTGGGGTTAATTCAGCAGCCAACGGGGGTAATTCAGGACCCTAAATCCTAAGCCAGCACACTAACCACTAGCCAACACCAAGGCTTTTTTCTATTACCTTGTCGGCATGTTGGTGCCTACTTTTCTTTACCATTCCCTCTAACCTCCTCAGGCCCTGCTCACCATAATTACAGACGTACACACCTACAGTAACCTCCTCTTTGTTAAACTTCCCAGCTCAGTCCTAACTGCGAGCTCAACTGTTTATCGTTCTTTGTTTCTCCTGTTGTGGAACCACATTCCAGATCCTGTGACAACACACTAATTCCCTCCCAGGATTTCAAGCAGGTGGGTCGGTGCTCCATGTCATCTCCATACCCTACCTACAATCTTTCATTACTCCCCTATTAACGCTTTCTATGTCAACTCTCTTACTTGCATGTTGTTTCTTTCCTTCCCTCTTTCTGTCTCCTTTTTTTTTCTTTCCTAATTCTTCATCTCCCCTGCATTTGTTCCAACTGTGATCTACTGCCCACTGTCGTTTATTGCCTTTTTTACCCTCTGTCACCTTGGCTCTTCCATGAACTCAACTTGTAAAACCCCAAAAATGTTTGTGCACAAAGTTTGTTAAAGCGTGATGAAGAAGGAAGGAAGTATTGCACTCACTTAGGATATGCAGCTGCTGATCATCGGAATAGTGACAATAAAAGCACAAAGTGGGGGTAAGTTAACTTCCTACTTTCATTTTGATACAATTGGCAAGCGTCAAGATAATTTAGTCATAAAGTTACAACAGCTGCCATTGATTTATGGATAAAGTTAACAGCAACTGGCATTTAGACTTACGTTGAATGACCAGGTATGCAACACTGCTGTTTTCATTTCTAAAACAGCAATGGGTGTATAGGGTTCTACATGATGTCTCAGATGGGGATTATGCTGATCGTTTAATTCTATGGGAAATATGATCAAATAAGGGAAGTTTCAAAAAGTCTATGAATGAGAGACTGTAATCGCACCCCACAATGTATGGTATTTATTTCTAACTGCTTCGCTCGTACAAATTACACTAATTACTATGACTATGTAATGGTCCTGCCCCCATCAATTCCCAACCGAAGAGGTCGGCACATGAGTTCTGCTTGAGAACCCCTTTTGCGTATGGTTCATGATGGATCCTCTCTGCACCCCACCTCAATTTCCCGCTCCAACACCTCATCTCATCTCAATTTTGATCGTCCCTTCATTGCCCACTGCAATATATCAAAGGCTTGCTGAGCACGTTCCTTCCTCCTCCCTCTGAGCACATGTCACAACCATTGAAAGATGTTCCTCTCCTGGTCTGTTTGTTGTGTCCCTCTCCGCTCGCACATCCCTCTTCCCCTCTGTTGTACACCATTATATCTCCCCCCATTCTGTGCAATCAACATTTCAGAAGGTACCTCTTCTTCCTCCCGCTATTAACACATGAGGACCTGACTGAGAGTTTAATCCTTGCTTTATCTAAAATGCTTCTGAATCATATTCCTCATTCTGACTGAATGTCTTATCCCCTTTACACCTAACCATACTTACCTATGTCTTTTCAGATACCTTTCTTCCTAGACAAGCTCTGCATCACCGGACTGTAACCTTATGTTTGCTTTCTCACAGACAGATCACAAAACCCACAATACAAATACTATTCCTTAAAATATTTCTAAAACTCTTGCTTAAGAATGAAGTTACAATCTATTGTTCCTCTGTCTGCCTGGCTTAAACCTAAACTGTATCCCCCATGAATCCCCACCAACATACTAACGATCATTTCACCACCCTTTCCAATACTTTGAACACTTGCCAACATCAGGCTTAGATTCCCTATAATTCCTACATTCAAAAATCCACTTTATTCTTATAGAAGCCACTAAGTACCTCCTCTGCCAATCTTTGGTATCCTCTCCTTCTTCCAGATCTTAACCACAATGCCAAAGCCAATCTCTCTCCTCACCCAATTCCTTAATCAGTCCTCCAACACCACACCACCACACCACCATCATTACCTATGATGCTCCCCATACTTTCCCTATCTTGCTTTCCCTCATGTGTTTCATTCATTTGTTATCATTGTTCCGTCATCGTTTGGCATGCAATAAGTGTCTGGGTATTTCATCAAGATTCTTACATGAGCAACTTGTTGGTCACTGGCACAGTGGGGCCTATTAAAGCGTGCTTTGAGTGGACTAACCGTGGAAGTCTGAAGGGGCCTCCGGGTGTTTTGGTCCTCCTACGTCATCAGCCTCTTCCAGTGTTACTTTCAACAAGATTATCAAAATTGTTTACAAGGAGGTGTGATAATTCTATAAAAAAAAAATGTGGGGTAAAATGAATGGTGGACTGCACATCTCTATGAGGACAAAAG
>CM068968.1:74877189-74888212 GCA_035128595.1 Eptatretus atami | reverse complement strand
TTTTTGCAATCCATACTCTGAAGCGAAAAACTGGCTGATTTATTATGAAATAGTGAGATTTTAGTATTCAAAATTCGGCAAAACGCGTGCAATTGCCACAGAAAAAAACCTGGAATACAAAATACTGAAATTGGCCTAAAACAAGCTTTTAAACCAAACAAAGCATTGTCTGACTCAACTTTTTGTTCTGCATCTTATTCTGAAGCAAAACCGCTATATTTCAAATATAGTATTAGCTTCAAAATTCGCCAAACCGCTGCACACAGAAAAAAACTTGGTAAAACCAAAAATACTGAAATTGACCAAAACAAGCTTTTTAAACCAAACAAAAGCATTGTCTGACTCAACTTTTTGTTCTGCATCTCTATTCTGAGCGAAAACGCGTGATTTTTTTGAAATAGTGGAGTATTTTAGTTTCAAATTGCAAAAAGCTGCATTTCACAGAAAAAACTTGTAATGCAAAAATACTGAAATTTGACTAAAACAAGCTTTTTAAACCAAACAAAAGCATTGTCTGAATAACTTTTTGTTCTGCATCACTTACTCTGAAGCGAAAACGCGTGATTTATTGAAATAGTGAGTATTTAGCTTCAAATTCGCAAAACGCTGCATTCACAGAAAAAAACTTGTAAACGCAAAATACTGAAATTGCTAAAACAAGCTTTTTAAACCAAACAAAAGCATTGTCTGACTCAACTTTTTTTGCATCATTTATCTGAAGGGAAAACGGTGATTTTTTGAAATAGTGAGTATTTTAGTCAAATTCGCAAACGCTGCATTTCACAGAAAAACTTGTAAATACAAAATACGAAATTGGACTAAAAAAGCTTTTTAAACCAAACAAAAAGCATTTGACTCAACTTTTTGTTCTGCATCTCTATTCTGAAGCGAAAACGCGTGATTTTGTTTAAATAGTGAGTATTTTAGTTTCAAATTCACAAAACGCTGCATTTCACAAAAAAAACTTGTAAATGCAAAAATACTGAAATTGGACTAAACAAGCTTTTTAAACCAAACAAAAGCATTGTCTGACTCAACTTTTTGTTCTGCATCTCTATTCTGAAGCGAAAAACGTGTGATTGTGTGAAATAGTGAGTTATTTTAAGTTTCAAATTCGCAAAACGCATGTCATTTCACAGAAAAAAATTGTAACGAAAAAAATGCTCAAATTTGCCTAAAACAAGCTTTTCGTAACCAAAACAAAACCATTGTCCTGAATAACTTTTTTCTGCATTCACTACTTGAAGCCGAAAACCTGAATTTTATTGAATAGCTGAGTATTTTAGAGTTCAAATTCGCAAACGCTGCATTTCACAGAAAAATCTTGTAAACGCAAAATGCTCAGAATTGGCTAACCAAGATTTTTAAACCACAACAAAAGCATGTGTCTGAAATTCCAACTTTTTGTTACTGCGCATCATACTCTGAAGCGAAAACGACGTGAATTTTATTGAAATATTGTGAAGTATTTTAGATTCAATTCGGCAACACGCTGCAATTTCACAGAAAAATATCTGTAATACGCAAAATAGCTGCAAATTGGCCCTCCGTAAACACAAGCTTTTATTTAACCAAACAAAAGCATTCTGAATCAACTTTTTGTCTGATCTCTTCTGTAATGCGAAAACGCCGTGTTTGGTTTTGAAGAGTAAGTAGTATTGTAGCATTCTAAACTTATGCCTAAACGCAAATGCATTTACGATAGACTGGAATGAATAATCGATCTTCAGACAACAACTATTAGAACCATAATACAAGCATTTCTACTCACTGTATTTCTCATCATACGTCGAGCGAAACGCGGATTTATGAAATAGTAGACTGAAATTTGCAAGCTGATTCAAGACAAAACTGAAGCAATACTGAATTGGAACTAAAACACTTTTTACCAAACAAAGATTGTCTTCTTGAATCAAACTTTTTTGTTTCTGCATCACCTCTCTGCAAGCGAAAACGTGTGAATTTCTTATTGAAATAGTGAGTATTTTACGTTTCAATTCGAAACGACTGCATTTCACAGAAAACGAAATGCAAAAAACTCACTGAAATTGCGACTCGAAATCAAGCTTTTAAACCAAACAAAAGATGCTCTGACTCAAACTTTTGTTCTGGCAGATCTCTATCTGAAGCGAAAACGGTGTTTGTGTGGAAATAGTGAGTATTTTAGTTTCGAAATTCGCCACAACCTGCTGCATTTCACAATAAAAAATGTGTTAAACTCAAAATAACATTGCCAATCAAGCTTCTCTATAACCAATAGCTTAAACCATTGCAAATTGGCATTGTTCTATAACTTTTGTTTTCTGCACATCTACTTCTGATAAGCGAAAACGCGTGATTTTTTGAAATATAGTATTTTAGACTTCAAAATTCGCAAAAACGCTGCATTTCATCGAAGAAAACTTTGAAATGCAAAAAAAATGCTCAAATTGCGCTAAAACAAGGCTTTTTAAACCAAACAAAAGCATTGTCTGACTCAACTTTTTTGTTCTGCATCCTATGCTTGAGCGAAAACGATATTATGATCTATGACTATGTGTAAGATTATTATGTTTTGTTTGAAATAGTGAGTATTTGTAGTTTCAAATAGAAAAGCTGCAACTTTACAAAAAACTTGTAAATGCAAAAATACCTGAATTTTGACTAAAACAAGCTTTTTCTAAACCCAAACAAAAGCGGTTGTCTGAATCAACTTTTTGTTCTGCATCATTCTTGAAGCGGACAAGCGTGCATTTTAGGTTGAAATAGTGAGTATTTTTAGTTTCAAATTCGCAAAACGGCTGCATTTCACAGAAAAAATTGGAATGCAAAAATAGAAATTGGGTAAAACAAGCTTTTTAAACCAAACAAAAAAGCATTGTTCTGACTCAACTTTTTGTTCTGCTCTCTATTCTGAAGCGAAAACGCGTGATTTTGTTGAAATAGTGAGTATTTTAGCTCTCAAATTCGCAAACGCTGATTTCACAGAAAAAACTTGTAAAGCGCAAAATGCGCAAATTGGCCAAAAACAAGCTTTTTAAACCAAACAAAGCAGTGTCTGAATCAACTTTTGTTCTGCGATCACTCATTGAAGCAAAGCGCGTGATTTTATTGAAATAGTGAGTATTTTAGTTTTCAAATTCGCCAAAACGCTTGCATTTCACAGAAAAAACTGTTAAACTGCAAAAATACTAACATTGCTCTAAAACAAGCTTTTTAAACCAAACTAAAAGCATTGTCTGAACTCAACTTTTTGTGTTGCATCACTATTCTGAAGCGATAAAACGGCGTGATTTTGTTGAAAATAGTGAGTATTTTAGCTTCAAATTCGCAAAACGCTCATTTCACAAGAAAAACTTTGTAAACTGCAAAAATACTGAAATTGGACTAAAACAAGCTTTTTAAACAAAACAGATTTGTCTGACTCACTTTCTGTTTCTGCATCTATATTGAAGTGAAAACGGTGATTTTATTGAAATAAGTGAGTATTTTACCTTTCAAATTCGCAAAACGCTGCATTCACAGCAAAAATATGTAAATGCCAAAAGATCTCAAAATTGCCAAACAAGCTTTTTAAACCAAAACAAAAAGCATGTGTCTGAACTCAACTTTTTTTCTGCATCTCTATTCTGAATGCGAAAAGCGTGTTTTATTGAAATAGTGAAGTATTTACTGTCAAATTGCAAAACGCTGGGCATTTCACAGAAAAAACTTGAAAGCAAAAATACTTGAAATTTGACTAAAACAGCTTTTTAACAAACAAAAGCTATGTTAGATCAACTTTTTGTTCTGCATCACTCTCTGAAGCGAAAAACGCGTGTGTTTTATTGAAATAGTGAGTATTTTAGCTTCAAATTCGCAAGAACGCTGCATTTCCAGAAAAATGAAAGAACTTTTAAAACAGAAAACTAAATTGACGATAAACGGAGTCTTTTTCCCCAAACAAAAGAATGTCTGACTCCAAACTTTTTTCTTGTTCGCATCTACTACTGAAGAAACGAGTGATTTATTGAAATAGTGAGTATTTAGTTTCAAGATTCGCAGAACGCTGCATTTCACAGAAAAAAAAACTTTGTAAAACGCAAAAATACTGACATTGCCTAAACAAGCTTTTTAAACCAAACAAAAGCATTGTCTGACTCAACTTTTTGTTCTGCATCCTATTCTGAAGCGAAAACGCGTGATGTGATTTTTTGGAATAGTGAGTATTTTAGACTTCAAAATTAGCAAAACGCTGTGCATTTCCACAGAAAAAAACTTTGTAAATCAAAAAAAAACTGAAATTTGACTAAACAAGCTTTAAACCAAACAAAAGCATTGTGCTGAATCAATTTTGTTCTGCATCTCACTTCTGTGAAGAAAACGGTGTGATTTTTATTGAAATAGTGAGTATTTAGTTTTCAAATTCGCAAACGCTGGCATTTCACAGAAAAAACTTGAAATGCAAAAATACTGAATTGGACTAAAACAAGCTTTTTTTTAACCAAAACAAAAGCATTGTCTGACTCAACTTTTTGTTCTGCAATCTCTATTCTGAAGCAAAACGCGTGATTTTTATTGAAATAGTGAGATATTTTAGTTTTCAAATTCCAAAAAACGCCTGCATTTCACAGGAAAAACTTGTAAACGCATAAAATGCTTGAATTTGCTAAAACAAGCTTTTTATAAACCAAACAATATGCATTGTCTAAGATCAACTTGTTTTGTTCTGCACACTATCTGAGAGCGGAAAAACAGTTGATTTTATTGAAATGTGAGTATTAGTTCAAATTCGCAAACGCTGGATTCTACGAGAAAAAACCTGTAAATGCGAAAAAGACTCAAATTGGCTAAACAAGCTTTTAAACCAAACAAAAAGCATTGTCTGAATCCACTTTTTTGTTCGGTGTGTGGATCACGTATCACTGGCGAAAACCGTGATTTTTATTGAATATGAAGTATTTTAGCTTCAAATTCGCGCAAAATCGCTGCATTTCATAGAAAAAAAATTTGGGAATGCCAAAAAATGCGTCAATTGGCCTAAAACAAGCTTTTAAAACAAACAAAAGCATTGTTCTGAATCAACTTTGTTGTCTGCCATCACTCTGAAGCTACGAAACGCGTGGATTTTTTGGATATGAAAATAGTGAAGTTATTTTACGCATTCAATTCCCAAAACGCTGCATTTCACTAGAAAAAGACTTGTAATGGAAAAATAGCTGAAATTGTACTAAAATCTATGCTTTTTCAAACCAAAAGCATGTCTGACTCAACGCCTTCTTGTTCTGCGGATTCATTGCTATTTGAAGGAAAACGACGTGATTTATTTGAAAAGTGAGGTATTTAGTCTTCAAATTTCGCAAAACGCTGCCATTCATACAGAAAATAACTTGATAATGCAAAATATACTGAATTTGGGCCTAAAACAAGCTGTTAAAGCAAAACAAAGCATTGTCTGAATCAAGTTTTTGTTCTTGCCATCCTATTCTTGAAGCCAGAAAACCGTGATTTTGATTAAATAGTGGAGGATTTAGCGTCAAATTCGCACAAACGCTGCATTTCCACAGAAAAATCTGTTAAATCGAAAAATACTGAAATATGGACTAATCAACGCGTTTTTAAACCAAACAAGATTTTCTGACTCAACTTTTGTTCTGCATCGCTTATTTTGATAGTAAATACTCGTGTGATTGTTTGAATATGGTTATTTTCAGATTCGAAGCATAGCAACAACTGTGCATTTCAACAGAAAACAAACTTGTAAAGCAAAAATACTGAAATTTGACTAAACGAAGGCTTCTTAAACCAAACAAAGGCATTGTCTGAGCTACATGTTTTTTGCATCCTATCTGAATCCGAAAAACGCGTGATTTTGATTGAATAGTCGAGTATTTTAGTTTTCATATTCGCAAAAGCTGCATTTCACAGAAAAGAAACTTGTAAATTGCATATTAAAAAAATTATTGAAAGTTGGACTAATAACAAGCTTGTTTAAACTTCAATTACTAAGACAGCTTGTCTGACTCAACTTTTTTGTGTCGTTGCGATCGTCTATTCTGAAAGCGAAAAACGCGTTGCATGTTTGTTGAATAGTTGAGTATTTTAGTTTCAAATTCGCCAAACGCGCATTTTCACAGAAAAAATGTAGAACGCAAAACTGCTCAAATGGTCCTAATAACATGCTTTTCGAGACAACAAAACGCATTGTCTGATATTCAATCTTTTGTCTGCATCCTATTCTGAAGCGAGAACGGTATTTTACGCTTGAATTTTGGAAAGGAGTTTTTTTAGGTGTTCAAATCGCAAAACTGCTGTGCATCGCGTGCGTTTCACGAAAAGAAAACTTTGTAAACTCAAAAATGCTCAATAATTTGCGCTAAAAACAAGCTTTTAGAACCAAACAAAAGCATTGTCTAATCAACTTTTAATGTTCTGCACTCTCTACTTCTGAAGGCGAAACGCGTCATTTTTAGTGAAATAGTGAGTATTTTAGGATTCAAATTCGCCCAGAAAAATTGCGCGTCACCCCCTTAGAGCCCCCCAAAAAAAAAAGCAGGAAACTTTGTAAATGCACAAAATACTCTGAATTCTGAACAAACAGAGCGTTTTTAAAAGCCAAACAAAAGCAATTGTCTGAAATTTAACTTTTGTTGGCTCTGATTCTACTCTCTGAAGCGATAAACGCCGTGATTTTGTTGAAATAGTGAGTATTTTAGTTCCAAATTAGCAATAAAGCTGCATTTCACCAGAAAAATTGTAAAGTGGCAAAAATACTGATTTGGCGAATAAGCTTTACCAACAAAAAGTCTGACACTTTTTTATGTAGTCGCATATACCTGGAAAACGCGTATTTGTTGAAATCATACCCGTTATTCTTGATATCATCTCGTAAGTAGAAACGCGGTGTGTTTGTAGGAAGTAGTCGATGTCGGTTTCAAATTGCAAAACGCGGTGCATTTCCAGAAAAAGTATGTTGGGAAGTGCAAAAAATACTGAAATTGGGACTAAAACAATGCTTTTGTATAGACCAAACAAAAGCATTGTCGACCCTTTACTTTTGTGTTCTGCATCTCATATCTGAAGCGAAACGCGGGTGATTTTTTGAAATAGTGAGATTTGTTTCAAATTCGACAAAACGCTCAGTATTTCACAGAAAATAAATTGTAAACGCAAAAATTTGCTCAAATTGCCTAAAACAAGCTTATTTAAACCAAACAAAATGACTTGCTTGAATCATACCTTTTTGTTCTGCATCACTACCTGAAGCAGATAACGCGTGATTTTATTGAAATTGTGGTATCTTAGGTTTCAAATTCGCAATCAAGTGCTGGCATTTCACAGAAAAAACTTTGTAAATTCGGAGAAATATGATCAATTTGACTAAACTAAGCTTTTTTATAACCCAAACAAAAGCATTGTCTGATCAACTTTTTGTTCTGCATCACTACTTCTGAAGCGAAAACGCGTGATTTTATTGAAATAGTGAGTATTTTCTATTCAAATTCGCAAATACTGCTTGCATTCTTTCACGAGAAAAATTAACGCAATAAAAAATCTAAATTTGGGGACTTAAACAAGCTTTTAAACCAACAAAAAGCATTTCTTGAATCTATACTCTTTGTTCTGCGCATCATATCTCTAGTTGATAAGGTGGATCGCGAGTTGATTTTAGTTGAAAATAGTGAGTATTTTAGTTTCAAATTGCAAAACTGCGTTGCATTTCACAGAAAAAAATTGTAAATGCAAAAACTTGAAATTGGCTGAGAAACAAGCTTTTTAAACGCAAAACAAAAGACATTGTCTGACTCAAGACTTTTTGTTCGTGTCATCCACATACTCTGAAGCGAAATCGCGTGATTTTTATTGAAATAGGTGAGTATTTATAGATTCAAATGTCCCAAATGCTGCATTTTACAGAAAAAAAAGCTGGTAATACAAATATACTGAAATTGCTAAAACAGCTTTTTTAAACCAAACATAAAAGCATTGTCTGACTCAGCTTCTTGTTCTGTCACAGTATTCTGAGCGAGGAAACGCAGTGATTCTTGAGAAATAGTGAGTATTTTAGTCAAATTGCAAACGCTGCATTTCATCAGAAAAAACTTGTAAATGCAAAAAATACTGAAATTGACTAAAACAAGCTTTTTAAAACAACAAAGCTTGTCTGAAGTCA
This sequence comes from Eptatretus atami, assembly GCA_035128595.1. Classification (NCBI taxonomy): domain Eukaryota; kingdom Metazoa; phylum Chordata; class Myxini; order Myxiniformes; family Myxinidae; genus Eptatretus; species Eptatretus atami. Next base: position 74,880,081 of record CM068968.1, on the reverse strand, counting down.
ACTTTTTTTTCTGCATACTCACTCTGAAGCGAAAAACGCGTGATTTTATTGTAAGTGGATTATTTTAGCTTCAAATTCGGGAAAACGCTGCATTTCACAGAAAAACTTGTAATGCAAATACTGAATTTGCTAAACAAGCTTTTTAAACAAACAAAAGCATTGTCTGATCAACTTTTTTGTTCTTGCTATTCTATCTGAAGCGGAAAACGCGGTGATTTTTTTGAAATAGTGAGTATTTTAGTTCAAATCTGCCAAAACGCTGCATTTCACAGGAAAAATACTTGTAAATCTCAAAAATCTCAAATTTGCCTAAAACAAGCTTTTTAAACCAACAAAGACATTGTCTGAATCTCACTTTGTTCTGCATCATACTCTGAATGCGAACACGCTGATTTTATTGAATAGTGAGTATTTTAGATTCAAATTCGCAAACGCTCATTTCCAAGAAAAACTTGTAAATACAAAAATACTGAATTGCCTAAACAAGCTTTTTAAAGTCCATAACCAAAAGCATATGTCTTTGACTTCAACTTTGGTGTTCATGCGATCTCTTTCTGAAGCGAAGAAACGCGTGAATTTTGTTGAAAATAGTGAGTATTTTAACTTCAATTAGCAAAACCTGCATTTCACAGAAAACTTGTAATAGTGCAAGAAATACTAATATGTATCTAAAACAAGCTTTTTAAACCATAACAAAAAGCCATTGTCTGAATCAACTTTTTGTTCTGCATCACTCCTCTGAAGCGAAAACGGCGTGGATTTTTTGAATAGGGAGTATTTTAGTTCAATTCGCAAAACGCTGCATTTCACAGAAAAACTTTGGAAATGCAAAAATACTGAAATTGGACTAAAACAAGCTTTTTAAACCAAACAAAAGCATTGTCTGACTCAACTTATTGTTCTGCATCTCTATTCTGAAGCGAAAACGCGTGATTTTGTTGAAATAGTGAGTAATTTTAGTTTTCTAAATTCGCCAAACGCTGCATTTCACAGAAAAAACTTGTAAACACAAAAATGCTCACAATTCCAATAACAAGCTTTAAACCAACAAAAGCATTTCTGATCTAACTTTTTGTTTCTGTGACACTCCTCTGAAGCGAAAACGCGTGATTTTATTAGAAATAGTGAGTATTTTAGTTTCAAATTCGCAAAAGTGCTGCATTCACAGAAAACTTGTAAACTCAAAAATGCTCAAATTTGCCTAAACAAGCTTTTAAACCAAACAAAAGCATTGTCTGAATCTAACTTTTTGTTCTGATCACTACTTCTGAAGCGAAACGCGTGATTTATTGAAATAGTGAGTATTTTAGATTCAAATTCGCCAAAGCTGCATTTCACAGAAAAACTGTAAATACAAAAATACTGAAATTGGCTAAAAACAAGCTTTTTAAACCAAACAAGCATTGTCTGAATAACTTTTGTTCTGCATCTTATCTGAAGCGAAAACGCGTGATTTTTTAAATAGTGAGTATTTTAACTTTCAAATTGCAAAACCAGCTGTATTTCACAGAAAAACTGTAAATGCAAAAATACTGAATTTTGCTAAACAAGCTTTTTAAACCAAACAAAAGCATTGTCTGATCAACTTTTGTTCTGCATCACTCTCTGAAGCGAAAACGCGTGATTTTATGAAATAGTGATATTTTAGTTCAAATTCGCAAAACGCTGCATTTCACAGAAAAAACTTGGAAAGCAAATACTGGAATTGGACTAAACAAGCTTTTTTAAACCAAACAAAAGCATGTCTGACTCAACTTTTGTTCTGCATCTCTATTCTGAAGCGAAACGCTGTTGTTTGTGAAATGTGAGTATTTTAGTTTCAAATTCGCAAAACGCGTCATTTCACAGAAAAACTTGTAAACGCAAAAATCTAATTGGCTAAAACAAGCTTTTTTAAACCAAACAAAAGCATTGTCTGAATCACTTTTTGTTCTGCATTCACTCTCTGAAGTACGAAACGCGGTGTGTTATTGTTGAAATAGTGAGTATTTAGTTATCAAATTCGCCAAAACGCTTGCATTTCACAGAAAAAACTTGGATAAATGCAAAAAATCTAAATTTGCCTAAACAAGCTTTTTTAACAAACAAAAGCTTTCTGACTCAACTTTTTTGTCTGCATCACTATTCTGACGCGAAACGCGTATTTTGTTGAAATATGAGTATTTTTAGATTCAAATCGTGCGCAAAAGCTGCATTTCACAGAAAAAACGTTGTAAACTTACAAAATATTGCTACAAATTTCGACAAAGCTTTTTAAACCAACAAGAATGTCATTTTTGAGAACGTTAACTTTTGTGTCTGCATCACTACTCTGAAGCGAAAACGCGTGATTTTATTGAAATAGTGAGTTATTTTAGTTTCAAATTCGCCAAACGCTGCATTTCACAAAAAAACTTGAAATGGCAAAAAAATACTGAAATTGGACTAAAACTAGCTTTCTTAAACCAAACAAAAAAGCATTCTGGTCTGATCTCAACTTTAGTTGTCTGGCATTTCTCTATGTTTCTGATCGGAAAACGCCTCTCGGTGATTTTGTGAAATAAGTGAGTATTTTAGTTTTCATGTTCGCAAAACGTCTGGTCATTTCACAGAAAAAAACTTTGTAAAAGTCTAAGAACATGCTCAATGATGGCCTGAAATCAGAGCCTTTTTTATAACCAAACAAATAGCATTGTCTAATCAATGCTTGTTTTTGTAATCTGCAAACCTCCCACCTCGTGGTGGACAATAGAAAAACCCTGGGAACAACACCCACCCTCGATCTGGGGAACAAAACGGAGGACCCAACCCCCTTCCGTCGTGAGGTTTGTTAATTAGATAATTTTTGCAACCACACACAGTTAAGTGTGTTATTATTTATTCAATTCGGCAAAACGCTGCCGGAATATTCAC
>CM068968.1:74856466-74872031 GCA_035128595.1 Eptatretus atami | reverse complement strand
ACATCATTCGCACCTCGGTGTACCACAACCAACTTCTTCCTGCTGTGACCTGATACAATATCATTTCCCTTCTTCAATGTCCCTAACTCCCGCTCCATAAAACTACACAGAATCTCGTGTCTACGATCCTTCCTACAGAATGAAGAACCACATGTATCTATAATTCCAGCAGTGTGTGTGTGTGTGTGTGTGTGTGTGGTGTGTGTTTGTGTGGTGAACCACTGTTTCTCGACAACCACTGGTCTGATCTAATTGAAACTTGCCAGGTATATTGCTGGGACCTGAGATGTTGCCTTCTCAAGGTTTGATATTAATCGGACAAGTGATTCCAAGTTATGGCCATTTATTTACCAAACCAACGACAAGGCACGTTGCTGCGTAGAGCCGTGGCCGATGGGGAAAGGGCGCCATTTAGTTACCGTGGCGTATGGAGTTGGCATGGGTCAATGGCAAGCGAATGTCATGGCAAGCAAAGACAGGGAGGTAAACTTCGATTTTAATTAACTCTGTGTGTGTAAGTATCACAGCAGTTGTTACTTTCAATGCAAAGCGATAATCGTGGAAGTGCATGTGAACATTCCGTACCGGCACACACAACTTCTGAATAGTGATGACTTAATGTATTCTAATAATTTATCGATTTCTTATGCGCATTTATAGATAAACACAATGCCCCAATCCAGTCGTTGTTTCCAAGAGCGAAGGAACGGCCTGTGTGGTTGTTTGAAAGTTTTTTTGGGGGGGGGGTTTGACGTACGGCCACACACGTACGGGCACGCGAGAGCGAAGGAACGGCCTGTGTGATTGTTTCTGGCACGCAGTTTGAAAGTTTTTGTTTTTTTTGCACGTACGGGCACGCACTAGTATTTAATATCTCATCACCCACACAAACTGGAAGTAGAAAGAGACCAGGGTGGTTGAGCAGTGAGATAAGGAACGCTATTAAGGAGAATCAGAAGGCATTTATTTGGTTTAAAATAACAGGACTGGAGTTAGATTTATATCATTATCAGAGTAAACAGAGGTAAGTGAAGAAAATAACTCGACAAGCCAAAAGAGAGTATGAGAAGGACATGGCTAAGAATATTAAACATATTAGCAAGGCTTTCTTTAAGTATATCATGGGAAAAGAACAGGTTAGGACCAGTGTGGGGCCATTGAGGTCAGTGGTTCGTGATTAAGTGAGATGGCAGGCTTATTAAACAGGAATTTTTCTTCAACTTTTACACACAGTCAGGAGAATTGCCAATAGCTGAGAGTATCTATCGAGGAGATGAGGAAGGGCTTTTAGAGAAGATCCAGATTGGACCCCATTGTCTACCTATCGGTGTTGGAGTTAAGGTGGATAGCAGATGGGGTGGTGATCAGATTCAGTAAAGTAGTAATACTTGCATAGATTGGGCAAAAGATTGGCAGATGGAGTTTAACCTGAGCAAGTGGAAAGAACAATGAAAATAGAGATTACAGGATGCAAAGGGTAACTTAGAAAGCCGTTCAACACAGGAGAAGAATCTGGGAGGCAGTTGATATGGGAAGCAGGTAGCACAGTGCCAGGTGGCTATAGGTAAAGCAAATCGGTTTTTAGGTTGTATTCGGAGGGTGATCATGTATAAATCAAAAGAGGTTGTGTTAACATTGTACAGGAATTTAGGGAGGGCCACATTTTGAATATTGTGTGCAGTTTTGGTCACCACAACTCAGGAAGGACATAGATGCTATAAAGAGGGTTCAGCGCAGGACTACTAGATTGATTCCGGGCCTAGCTAGACTTGGCTCTGAGGAGCGGTTGAAGGAGACGGGGCTTTATACACTATAAAGGAAGTGGTTACGAGGAGATATAATGGAGATGTTTAAGATTATGAAAGGTATAGATAAAATAAGTGAAGATGAATTATTCTACAGAGTAGACAGTGATAGGACCAGGGGCCATAGCCTGAGAGTAAAGAACTTTTACTCAGCGAGTATTATTCATAATGGTCTCACTGGAAAGAAGTGCAGCAGAAATAGTCAGATAATTAAATTAAAATAGATAGTTACCTGAAGTAACTACATGGCGAAAGATTATGGCACCGATCGCCACATCTCATTCCAAAACATCGGCATTATATGGAGTTTGTCCCCCTTTGCTGCGATACAAGCCCCACTCTCTGGAAAGGCTTCACTAAGTGTGAACATGCTGCAGGTATTTGCTTCCATTCAGCCCACAAGAGCATAGTGAGGTGGGGCACTGATGTTGGCGATTAGGTCTGACCTCGCAGTCGCGTTCCACATTCAACCCAGAAGGTGTTTGTATGGGGTGAGGTCAGCGCTCTGTACAGACCAGTAAGTTCTTCACACGATCTCAACAAACATTTCTGTAGACCTGCTTGGCATGGGGGCATGTCATGCTGTAAACAGGAAAAAGGGCCTTTCCCCAACCTGTCGCCAAAAGTTGGGAGCATAAATCATCTAGAAATGTCATTGTAACGACGTTAACATTTCCCTTCACTGGAACTAAGGAGCCCGCGAACCCATGAAAAACACCCCAGCCACATCCTCCACCACACAAAACTTTACAGTTGGACTATGCCTTCGGGCAGGTAGCGTTCTCCTGCCATTCGCCAAACCAGATTCATCCGTGGACTGCCAGATGGTGAAGCGTGATTCATCACCCAGAGAACAGCGTTTCCACTTGCTCCAGAACCAATTGCGGTGAGCTACAACACCACTCAGCCGACACTATGGCATTGCGCATGGTGAATTAGCTGTGTGCGGAGCTGCTCGCATGGAAACCCATTCCATGAAGCTCTCGCTGAACATGCTGTTGCCGAATGCTTCCAGAGTCGTTGGAACTCGTAGTGAGTAATGCAACCGACAACGACGCATTTTCCAGTGCCTACCGCTTCAGCACTCGTCTCCCGTTCGGAGGTTGTGTAGCCTTCACTCGCGCAGCTGTTGGTTGCTGGTGTTTCTCCTAGAACGTTGCTGTTTGCCCTCGCTGTTGTTGCTGCTCGACTTTCCACTTGACAATAACAGCACTTACACGTGACCGGGGCAGCTCTAGCAGGGCAAATTGACGAACCTAAAACTTGTTGAACTGACTTGTTGGAAAGGGCATTTCATGAGGTGCAAGGTGAAGATCCACACCTCTTCATACGGCTCATCTACTGCCAATGTTGTTTTAGGAGATTGCATGGCTGTGTCTGATTTTATAACACCTTCAGCAAATGGGGTGCCCTGAAATAATCAATCCAATTATTGGAAGGGTTGTCCGTGTACTTTTTGCCCATGTAGTTATTTGAGATAGAGGAGTATAGGATATCAGCAGAGATGTTACGCATCTTTTTAATTATCCCGTTCCCGGAGGGAGGAGCGGAAATTGTAATCGCCGGTTTGTCTTCTGTTTGTTACTTACGAAATCTAAAGATTCGTAGTATATTAGACTTCACCTCTGTTTGTGTTGTTGGTGTGTGTGTTTGTGTTGTGTTTTGTTTGTAAGGACGAAACTCAGACGGAAGAAGCTACCAATGTCAAATACACCACGTGAGTCAGAGGTGATGGCTAAGCGCTGATAGATTTGGTCAAATCGTCAAGTACAGTGAGTCAAACATGATCCTGTAAATTCATCGTGGAAAATGGAGGTATTTTGCTTCGGATCGACGTACGGTTCGTTTAACTTCGATTTTAAATTTTGTCTTCGGTTTTGCCGAATCGCTTAGGACGCTTAACACTGGGTGTCGAAATCTGGGTAAAAATCGGATGTTTTGGAACATTTAAGAATGTATAAAAAATATTCAACTCGCCGCGTCACGGCTCGTCACGTGGTGCAGCGCGCTCGGAGCACCGCTCGTTGAGTCACGTAAAGGTTTTCCGTGTGCGCGCTGACGGTGTTTTCGATAAAGATGTGTAAACCAAGTCATTTTTTTTAAATCCCAATAAAGGTTATCGCGCATGCCTGACCCTAACCGTCGATTATGGAAAGAATTTTGGTGGCTGGCCGAATATTACGTTTGTACTTTGATAAAAATAATATTAAATATGCGTGGAAAAATGAGATTTGCTTCTCGATCGTTACGATTTTGATGTTTGTACAGAACATCGTAGAAACCTCTGGTCTTGCGTCGCTAACCTATCTAGAACAGCTTTTTTAGACAAAGGTCAGAGGTCAAAGTGACGATTTCTAAGTACAGTCTATGCTGCTTGTTGTTTGTCTGTCTGTCTGTTAGCAACGTTATATCAAAACGGCTCCAAGCAAACACTATCAAATTAATCCACAGGTGGGCAATGAACTTGGACGACCCATTAACATTTGGGCCCAATTGTAAAGTCCAAGGTCAAGGTCACAAAAGACAAAATCGTTTTTCCGCTCATAACTCGTCAAAAAGATCTGATTTACTTCAAACTAAGCTTAATCGAACCTTATTCTATTGTCACTTACTCAGTGCGGGCCCGTACTGTCGGCCGGTAGTCGTGCCAGTATGTGCCTTCGTTCCTTCGCTCTCTAAACGACGACGGATTGGGGCACTTGTTTCAATAGATGGACCAACCGTATCATAAATGGCCATACAACTTGGAAACACCTGGAAAACAGCTGAGGTCTCCAGCGCAATTGTGATGTCATAGCAAACAAGAAGAAGAAGAATTTGACGCCCCACTCTCTCTCCCCCTCTCCACCCCTATCCATCCCCTCCTCTCTCCTCCCCCCCTCTTCCCCCCCTCTTCCCCCCCTCCTCTCTCCCCCCTCCCCCCCCCTCTCTCTCCCCGCGGCTCTCCCCCTCTCTCCCCCCCTCTCTCTCCCCCTCTCTCTCCACCTCTCTCGTCCCCTCTCTCTCTCCGCCCCTCTCTCTCTCCCCCTCTCTCTCCTCCCCTCTCTCTCCCCCCTCTCTCTCCCCCTTCTCTTCCCCCCCTCTCTCACCCCTAGTCTCGCCCCCTCTCTTCACCCTTGGGAAATCATCAATCAAACCTTGGGAAAAAAAAACAGCCTTCAAAACCCTGGGACAACGGCTGATTTCCCTTGAGGAAAATTCAACCTGCGATTAATTAATAATTTTGAACAATTAATTCAACTGGGAAAAAAACAGCTTTCAAACCTTGGGAAATTGGAACACTGGAAACAGCTGAAACGGAATAAGAAACCGATATCAACCTTGAAAAGGCACATATAAGGTCCCCAGCGTCGAAATGTGACGTCATAACAAGCGAAGAAGAAGAAGAATGTGACGTCAATCGGCAAAAAAACATTATGGACGTCATACGCACCGTGTCCTGTCATTGTTGACAGACGTTATTGTCATTATTGTTGACAGACAATATATAGGTCGTTATGGTTGACAGAACATTGGTCATTGTATCACGTTATTCTTTTATTACGCCCAATTATTGTGCTATTCTATATTATTATATATGAATATGCTGTATCCAATTATGCAATGAGATATCTTATGGAAAAAAGACATGATAAGATGGAAACGACAACTCAGCTGCGATATATACACTTTCACACTGAAAAAAGCAATAATAATGGCCGTAACTTGGGAACCGCTTGTCCATAATATCAAACCTGAAAAGGCACATCCCCGGTCCCCGCAATATTCTGCAATTTCAATCGCACCGGCGGTTGTCGAGAAACGGTGGTTGCAGACACACACACACACACACACACACACACACACACACACAACACACACACACAGCTGAATATAGATACGATAATCCTACCCATTCCAAGTGAAAAAGCAATTTATGAAGAGGGAGGTCCGAAGTTTTGGGTCCATGGTCATCGGTCAAAATTACAAATTTTCATAAACTAAAACATGGTTACGAAAAATACACTTACGGGAAAAACGGCTGGCTAAACACTCGTCAAATGGTATCTACAGGTGGTAAATGAACCTCGGACGACCCCAATTAACTTTTGGGTCAAAATATAGGTCAAAGGTCAAGGTCAGGTCACGAAAAGTAATCGTTTTTCGCTCATAACTTCCCGCAAAATGGTTTAATTGACTCAAACTAAGACTAATATTCTTATTCTATCCTATAATCAAACATTCCAAGGGTTTAAAGGTTATCATTTAATAATCTATAATTGCCTTAAATTGGGCCGGATTTCTTGTGCCTGCAACCACTTGTTTATTTTTTCCATGTCAAGGCTCATGTAAGAGCTAATACCAGAACATATAAACACGGCAAACAAGCTGAGCATTGATGGCGGATTGTGTGCATGGGGGGGTCTTGTCAAGAGGGTTGTGTCGTTAGTTAGTCTTTTAACCCAAAACCATGCCCCTCCCCGAAAAGAAGGGGGAAAATTCCCAAACTCAAAACCATATATTAAAAACAACAAAAAACACTTCATAATCCACAAACAATGGTATGATGCTGAATGTGCGCAGGCATGATGGGCTGAATGGCCTCAACCTGCGTCTAATTCCTGCCGAATGTTCTTGTGAAACGTAGTATTATTCCACTCAACCTGCTTTTTCTACTAACCCCATCCTAGGCAAAATAAAATAAAATACCGGATCGTCCAGATTTTTTTCAAAGAAGGAAGGAGGAGGCCTTTTTTTTTGTTATTGGTTATTTACATTTTTTTCAAAATGACCGCCGGCTTTAGACCGGTGAACAAATCATGTTCTGAACGCCCAATTTTACCTCTTCACTTCCCCCCCACACCCCTCAAAAAAGAACAAGACATAATCATGTTCCCAGACATGTTCGGTTTCTAACCCCAAACATATGAAATGTGGTCATATACTACGCATCACGTACACCTCCGTAAGTATATTAAAAACAATCCACAGGTCTAAACAAATGTATAAATAATAAATACGGTGAACAATACAAAAAAATGACACCTTGTGTATATTAAATGATTGGCTAATGGCCATCCTTTCTATATCGATATAGAGAAACATTTATACACAGATTTACATACATTGGGGGAACAAGTATTTGATACAGCTGCGATTTTGCTGTTTTCCCACTTACAAAGCACGTAGAGGTCTGTAATTTTTTATCATGAGTACACTTCAACTGAAAGACGGAATCTAAAACAAAATCCGAAAATCACATTGTATGATTTTAATATTAATTTGCATTTAATTGCATGAATAATGTATTTGATGCCTCAGAAAAACAGAACTTAATATTGGTACAGAAACCTTTGTTAAGCAATTAAGAGATCGCACGTTTCCAAGTAGTCTTACCAGGTTTGCACAGACTGCAGCAGGAGTTTGGAAGACCCACTCCCTCATACAGGATCTCTCCAGATCCTTCAGGTTTCGGGGCTGTCGCTGGGCAACACAGACTTTCAGCTCCCTCCAAAGATTTCTATTGGGTTCAGAGGTCTGGAGACTGCTAGGCACTCCAGGACCTGAGAATGCTTCTAGGAGCCACTCCTTAGTTGCCTGGCTGTGTGTTTCGGTCGTTGTCATGCGGAAAGACCCAGCCCACGCCCCTCTCATGCTCTGTGAGCGAAGAGGTTGTTGGCCAAGATCTCGGATACACGGCCCTCATCCCATCCTCCCCTGCCAATACGTGCAGTCGTCCTGTCCCCTTTGCAGAAAGCAATCCCCAAAGAATGATTGTTTTTCCACCTCCATGCTTTCACGGTTGGGATGGTGTTCTTGGGTTGTACCAATCCCTTCTTCTTCCTCCAACACGGCGAGTGGAAGTTTAAAACCAAAAAGGCTCTCTATTTGGTCTCATCAGACCAACATGACCATCGCTCCATTCCTCCTCTGGATCATCCAATGTCCCATTGCAAACTCCAGACGGGCCTGGACTGCCTGGCCTTGAAAGCCAGCAGGACCTTGCGGCGCTGCAGGAGTTTAATCCATGACGGCGAGTGTTACTATGGTTTTCTTTTGATACTTTGGTCCCGCTCTCTTCAGGTTTCCATTTGGACCCAGGGGTTTTTTCCCCTGCCCCGTGGTAAGTTGTCGGGGCTGATTCCTCACCTTCTATGATCATCTGAGCTCCACGAGGTGAGATCTTGCATGGAGCACCATGACCGAGGAGTTGACTGTTATCTTGAAACTTCTTCCATTTTCTAACATAACTAGTACGGGCCCGTAGGGGCGGCCCGTAGTGTGTAAACGACGACTGATTGGGATTATTTCAATTAGATGGAGCCAACCGTATCAATAAAGGGCCATAAACTTGGGAAAAACACCTGGGAAACACACTCAGGATCCCCAGCGTCAATTGTGACGTCATATCAAACGAAGAAGAATTGTGACGCCCCTCTCTCTCGCCCGCCCTCGCTCCCCCCTGAGTCTCGCCCTCCTCTCTCCCCTCCTTCATGCCCCTCTCTTCGCGCGCCCCACGCTCACCCCCTCTCTCTACTCCACCCCTCTCTCAATCCCTCTCTATCTCCTCTCTCTCCCCCCCACTCTCTCCCCCTCTCTTCACCCCTAGTCTCAGCCCCTCCTCTCTTGCCCTCCTCTTTCTCCCCCCCTCTTTCTCCCCCCGCTCTTCTCCCCCCCTCTTTCTCCCCCCCTCTTTCTTCCCCCCCATCTTCTCCCTCTCTCCCCCTCTTTCTCCCTTTTCCCCCCCTCTCTACTCCCCCCTTCCTCTCTCGCCCTCCTCTCGTCGCACCCGTTCCTCTCTTCCCCCCTCTCTCGCCCCCACTCCCACCCGTCACCTCTCTCCGCCCTCTCGTCGCCCCTTCTTCTCGTCCCCACCACCCCTCTCTTTCTCCCCCCTTTCATCTAAGCCGCCCTCTCTCCCTAGTCGTCGCCTTCCTCTCTCCCCCTCCTCTCTTGCCTCTCTCAGTCGCCTCCACTCTCACCTCTCCCTCTCCGTCGCCCCTCCTCGCAGATATTGTCGATCCAGATATATGGCCGTAACTTGGAACCGCTCGTCCGATGAATATCAAACCTTGAAAGGCACATCCGCGGTCCCCAGCAATATTTCTGGCAAGTTTCAATCAGATCGGACGTCATCGTCAAAAAAAAAAAAAAAACTAGAACTGCCACTTAATAAACTGCTGCAGTGATGACCGGTGTACCCGTAGACGATGCCTTTGATACAAATGGGACTTTTCTGGAGATGACAAGCGGCAAGTTTTTGCGTCCGATAGGGATAGTGGTTTCAGAAAAGAAAACGATATTAATAATTGTGCCTGAATCCAACATGGCTGCCAAACCATGTGACCTATCAACTTCGAAATTAACAAACTTATATCCTAACTCGTGTGCAATACGTATTGAAGTTTCCCCTTGAATCTGACGGCCGTATCTGGAGAAGAAGATGTTTGAAGGTTTAGGGTAATTAATGGCCAACAAACGCAATGTGACCTATCGATTAGAAATTACATTGTGAAAGGCAATTCTTGGGGAAAGTGTGTGTTAAAATCTTTTGCCTCATCTGTCAGCTGTTCTGGAGAAAAACGATTAAAAAAATTTATTACTATTCAATCCAAGATGCTGACCGAACCTGTGACCTTATGACATGGCAATTTTTATTCTGCTTCACGACCGTGTATTGGAACACATCTGTGAAGTTTTAGTGTAATTGGAATAAGGTGCGTTTTTCTATCCAAATGGCACCACACAATGTGACTTGTGACTCAATAATTTTAGCATGTGCTTTATTTTTAGCACTTTCATTATTTACTGCTTCTTCTTCATTTTTTACTCTATTCTTCAGTTTTTTTGCTCTTCTTCATTTTAGTTATCTTCTTCTCATTTGTATTACTCTTCTTCTTCATTTATCACTCTTCTTCCTCATTTTATAATCTCTTCTTCTTCATTATTACTCTTCTTCTCCATTATTATACTCTGCTTCTCTTTTATTACTCCTTCTTTTTTATTACTCTTCTTCTTTCATTTTATTACACTTCTTCCTTCAATTTATATTACTGCTTTTCCTCATTTTAATTAGCTCTTCTAATCTTCTTTTATTACTCTTCTTCTTTATTTTATACTCTTCCGCATTTATGTACTCTTCTTCTTCCCCATTTTATTACTTCTTCTTCATTGTAGTTACTCTTCTTCTCATTTTTTACTCTTCTTCTTCTCATTATTGTTACTTCTTCTCTTCATTTAATTACTCTTCTTTCTTCTTTTATTACTCTTCTTCTTTTTATTCCTCTCTTCTTCAGTTTATTACTTCTTCTTCTTCTTTTTATTACTCTCTTCAAGTTTAACAACTCTTCTTTTATTGCTTTTCATCTTCTTTCATTTTTGTACATCTTCTTCTTCTTCATTTTTACCTCTTCTTCTTCTTCATTTTTTACTCTTCTTCTTCATTTTTACTCTTCTCTTTCATTTTTACTCTCTTCTTCTTCAAGTTTTTACTCTTCTTCTTCTAAAAATTAAAATAATGAGAGCAAGGCATTGTTGTTGTTTCTTATTCTTCTTTCTGGTGAAGTCAATCCTTTAGGACTTCGACTCTTTCATATACAGGATCCGGATCCCTTAAATACTAAACACCGTTGTACACAGGCTGATTGCAGGTTGCCTTGTGGAGAGCGTCTATCATGAGCTTTTAAATATATCGAACTTTGCTTTAAAGTTCGAAAAAGTTACAGTTTGCTATTTAAAGATTTATTCCATTTAATGTATGTGTATTTCGTAATAACTATTTTCTTGTCATGAACGAGATCGTCATGACTGGGGCTCGCTATTGGCTCCGTCGACGGCACGTGACGAAATATTAGGAAGTTTTTTTTCTTCTTCTTCTTCTTCGTTCTGCTGAAGCCAAAACCTTTTAGGAACGGCTCTTGGACACATTTGTCCTGTTAGACATGCATGTGCAACGGCAATGGGGCTCGTTATAAGTGAGCCAATCTGCTTCGATAGGTTGTTATGTGGTTCCAGAGAAAACATTAATTTATATAATTCTTGAAATCCAACATGGGCCGCCAAACCATGTGACCTATCAATTAAAAATTAACAAAGTTATAATTCACTACTCGTGTGCACTACCCAGACCTCAGGCTTTGAATACAACATGAGAATGACATGAATGGACAAAAAAATGTTTATATTCTGCTTTCCAACTTGTGTAGTGGAACATGTCTGTGAAGTTTCGTGTTAATCGGAAAGGTGCGTTTTTCTATCCAAGATGGCCCGCCAAAGCTTTGTGACTGTGAACGTCAATAATTTCTAACATGTATGCAGACATGGATGGGGGAATGACAGTTCAAATTTTGCTTCAATAAGGTGAAAGCCGTTCACGAGAAATCATTAGTTAATTATTTTTCTTAAATCCAAGCATGGCCGCGCAAACCATGGCTTGTGACGTCATAATTTTTTACCATGTATGGCAGAATTGATGGAGAGGCAATTTGGCAAATTCTGCTCGCTTCGATAGGTTAAGCGGTTCAGAGAAAAACATTATTTAATATTTTTCTTCTTAATCCAACATGGCTGCCAAACGATGTTGACCTATCAATTAGAAATTAACAAACTGTGTATTCCGTACTCATGTGCAATAGGTATGTGAAGTTTCCCCTTGATCAATCAGCCGTCTGGAGACAGAAGATGTTTGAAAGCTTTAGGGTAAATTCAAGATTGGCCGCAACCATGTACCGATCAATGAAGAAATTAACAAACTTGAGAGAGCCCCTCATTCGGATAAATTTAATATGTTTCGTCTCAATCTGTCTTGCCGTCTGGAGCAAGAAGATTTTAAAATTTATCATTTCAATCCAAGAATGGCTGCGAACCATGTGACTATAACATCATAAATTTAAATTGAGCTTCCCCATCGGGACCCTACAAGTGTGGAAGTTTCGTGTAAATGCGATAAGGTCTATTTTTCTATCGCAAGATGGCCGCCAAACCTTGGACTTGTGACGTCATAATTTTAACTATAATGCAGACGTGCATGGAGATTATAGTTGAAATTTTCCTTTCATAGGTTATGTATTCCAGAGAAAACATTATTTTAATTTTTTTTAATCACAACATGGCTGGCCAAACCATGGTGACCTATTGAATTAGAAATTAACAAACTTACATGCACCTACTCGTGGGCAATAGGTTTGGAAGTTTCCCTTGATCTGACGAGCCGTTCTGGAGAAAAAAAGAATGTTGAAGGTTTTAGGTAAATTTGACATGGCCCGCCAAACTCGTGTGACCGCTAATCGATTAGAAATTAACAAACTTGTGAGAAGGATGTCTTGGGGAGTGTGCGTGAATTTTGCCTCATCTGTCCGGCTGTTCTGGAGAAGAAATTAAAAAATTTATTAATTTTCATACCAAGATGGCTGACGAACCATGTGAACTATGACATCACAAATTTTATATTCTGCTTCAAGACCGTGTATTGGAACACTCTGTCAAGTTTAGTGTGAATGCGGACAGGTGTGTTTCTATCCAAGAGGCTGCCACACAATGTGACTTGTGATTGTCATATTTTACATGTCTTAATTTTTACACTTCATTATGTGACTCCTTCTTCTTCATTTTTTTAATCTTATTCTCATTTTTTACTCCTTCCTTCTTCTTCTGCAGTATTTACTCTTCTTCTTCCATTTTTAACTCTCTTATTCTTCATATTTAACTTCTTCTTCATTATTTAACTCTCTTCATTTTTCTGCTCTTCAATTTTTACTCTCTCTTGGTCATTTTTTCCTTCTTCAATTTTTTTACTCTGTTCTCATTTTTACTCTCTTCAGTTTTTTTCTCTTCTTCTCAATTTTTCTCTTCATTTTCTCTTCGTCTTCATTTTTGCTCTTCCTTCATTATTACCTTTCCTCATTTTATGATTCGTCTCTTCATTTTAATACTGCGCTTCTCATTTTATTACTCTTCTTCTTCTTTTATTACTCTTCTTCTTCTTTTTATTACTGCTTCTTCCATCATTTATTACTCTCTCTTCTTGCATTTTATTACTCTTCTTCTTCATTTTATACTTCTTCTTCCTCATTTTATTTACTCTTCTTTTTATTACCTTCTTCCTTTTTATTACTCTTCTTCTCTATGTATTACCTCTTCTTCATTTATTCCTCTTCTTCATTTGTTTACTCTTCTTCTTCATTATTACTCTTCTTCATTTTATTACACTTTTCTTCATTTTTACTCTCTAAATTAATTAAGAAGAGCTCGGCGTTTTCTTCTTTCTTCTTCCTGGAAACAATCCTTTAGGACATCTACTCGTCATATACAGGATCCGGATCTCCTTAAATACTAAACATCTGTACACATCCCCTCGCATTGAGGTGCCTTTGAAGCGTCTAATCATGGAACTTTAAATATATATCGGACATTTGCTTAAAGTTTCGAAAAGTTCACGTTAGCTATTAAAGATTATTCCATTAATCTGTAATTGTAATATTCGTAAATCACTATTTTCTTGTCATGAACGACGATCGGTCCATGACAGGTCCGCTATTTGCCAGTCAAAAGAGGAGGTGGGGGAAAAGGGGGGAGAAAGGGGAAAAAAAGGAGGGAAGGGGAGAAAGCGAAGAGCGTGTGACAAATATCGGAAGTTGTTTTTTTCTTCTGCTCATTCTTCTCTTAAGTCTTGTTCTCTTCTTCTGGTGAAAGACAAACCTTAATGACGTGGCTCTTTGGACACATTTGGATCCTGTTACATATGGCAGGCAGGGCTGATTATAGTAAGCCAAGTCAGGCTTCGATAGTTATGGGTCCAGAGAAATTATTTATATAATTCTCCGAATCCAACAATGGCCGCAACCATGTGACCTATCAATTAGAAGAAACAAAGTTAAATTCACTACTTCGTGTGCACCCATGACCTCGCCTTTGATACCACATGAGATACATAGATGAACAAAAAAAATTAATATTCTTCTATTCAACTACGTAGATGGAAATGTCTGTGAAGTTTCGTTTAATCGGAAAAGGTGCGTTTTCTTATCCAAGATGTCGCCAAAACGAGTGACTTTGTGATCATAATTTACTACCATGTATGCAGACACCAATGGGGGATGACCAGTTGCAAATTTTAGCTTCGATAAGTAAGCCGTTCCAAGAAAACATTATTATATTTTTCTTAATCAACATGCCGCCACCATGTGCCTGTGATGTAATAATTTTACCATCTATGCAGAATTTGATTGACTCGATGGCATTTGCAAATTTCGCTTCGATAGGTTAAGGCGTTCCAGAAAAAATGATTTATATTTTCTTAATCCAACAGAGCGCCAAACTATGTGACCTATCAAATTGAAAACTTAAAAACTTGTATTGCCACTCATGTCATAGGGATGCGAATTTCCCCTGATCAGACAGCCGTTCTGGAAAAGAAGGTGTTTGAAGGTTTTACGGTAAATTCAACATGGCCGAACAACCGTATGACCGATCAGTATAAGACAAATTAACAAAACGATAAAGGACTACAGTGGGGAATTGTGTGTAAGTTTCGCCTCAATCTGTTTAGCCCTTTCTGGAGGAAGAAGATTTTTAAAATTTATTAATTTTCAATCAAAGAATGGCTGCGATACCAATATGACTTATGACATAATAAGTTTACAATCCTGCCTCTATCCCGTAGTGGAATACGTGTGTGAAGTTTTCGTGTTAAGTCGGATAAGAATGCCGTTTTCCCTCCAAGAGGCCGCCAAACCCTGTGGCCGTGAGTCATAATTTTTACTATGAATCAACATCAATGGAGGATGATAGTTGCAAATTTTCGCTTTGATAGTATGTGATCACAGAAGAAAACATTATTTAATATTTTCCTGAATTCCAACACTGGCTGTCCAAACCAATGTGACTATCATTAGAAAATTAACAAACTTATATTCCCCCCCATCCCACTCGTGGGCAATAGATTGTGAATTTCCCCTTGAACTTACGGAGCCGTTCTGGAGAAAAGATGTTTGAAGGTTTGGTAAATTCAAGATGGCCCCAAACCCGTATGACCGATCAAATAAGAAATTAACAAACTTGATAAAGGACATCATGGGGATGTGTGTGTAAAGGTTGCCTCAATCTGTTAAGCCGTCTGGAGAAGAAATTTTTTAAAAAAGATTCCCAAAACAGAAATGGCTGCGACAAAGTGACTATGACGTCATAATATAATTTTCTACGGTCCATGTTGTGCAGAGAGGCTCAAGAAATTTCAGATTTTCCAATGGCAGCGTTGTAACCTAACGAATTTTGACCGCACAACCTCCTTGACCGATGACCTCACGAAATCACCCCTGTCCCCTTGAGGGAGCTATTCACAATGTATGAAGCGAAAAAATTTCCATCCCACCGTTTCAGAGAATACAGCAGGTCCAAAGTTTTTCGGTTTTTCAAGATGGCCGCCCGTACCTCATGCCTATGACGTCAAATTACCAATTAAGTTGCTATCTAAAAAAGAACATACTATGCGTGAAAATTTCGTGTGCGGACTTACCGTCCTGAGAAAATGATTTTAAGCGAAAGAACCCGCAAATTGCGGCGGAAAAAAGAAATAAATATAAACTAGAACTGCCACTTTTAACTGCTGCAGTGATGACCGGGTACCCAGACCCTCGGCCTTTATACAACAGAGATACATGAGATGACAAAAAAATTTTTATATCTGCTTCACTGTGCAGTGAACATGTCGTGAATTTCGTGTAATCGGAAAAGTGCGTTTTTCTATCCAAGAGGCCGCCAAACTATGTGACATTGTGACGTCA
>CM068968.1:74833338-74851798 GCA_035128595.1 Eptatretus atami | reverse complement strand
GCTTTGATTCCCCTCCCCTCACTCTGCTTCCCTTTTCTCCCCTCATGCTGCCTTCCATTCCCTCCCCTCAGCTGCCTCCCTTCCCTCCTCATGCTGCCACCCTTCCCCTCCCCTCATGCTGTCTTTCCCTTCCCTCCCCTCATGCTGCTTCCTTCCCTCCCCTCACTCTGCCTTCCCTTCCCCTCCCTCATGCCTGCTACCCTTCCGTCCCCTCATGCTGTCTTTCCTTCCCCCTGATGCTGCTTCCCTTCCCCTCCCCTACTCTGCCTTCCTTCCTTCCCCTCATGCTGCCTTCCATTCCCTCCCTCATGCTGCCTTCTTTCCCCCTCACTCTGCCTTCCCTTCCCCTCATGCTGCCTTCCATTCCCTCCCTCATGCTGCCTCTTCCCCTCCCTCCTGCTGCCAACCCTTCCCCTCCCCTCATGCTGTCTTTCTTCCCTCCCTCATGCTGCCCTTCCTCTCCCTTCTGCTTCCTTCCCCTCCCCTCATGCTGCTACCCTTCCCGTCCCCTCATGCTGTCTTTCCCTTCCCTCCCTGATGCTGCCTTCCTTCCTCCCCTGACTCTGCCTTCCCTGCCCTTCCCTCATGCTGCCTTCCATTCCCTCCCTCTCTGCCTTCTCTCCCCCTCCCCTACTGCTTCTCCTTCCCCTCATGCTGCCTTCTTCCCTCATGCTGCTTCCTTCCCTCCCTCACTCTGCTTCCCTTCCCTCCCTCATGCTGCCTTCCTTCCCCTCCCCTCACTCTGCCTTCCTTCCTTCCCTCATGCTGCTTCCATTCCCTCCCTCATGCTGTCTTTCATTCCCCTCCCCTCACTCTGCCTTCCTTCCCTCATGCGCTTCCTTCCCCCTCACTCTGCCTTCTTCCCTCATGCTTCTCCCATTCCACTCCCCTCATGCTGTCTTTCCATTCCCCCCTCACTCTGCTCCCTCCCTCATGCTGCCTTCCATTCCCTCCCTCATGCTTCTTTCCATTCCCCTCCCTCACTCTGCCTTCCCTTCCCCTCTGCTGCCTTCCTTCCCTCCCTCACACTGCCTTCTCCCTTCCCTCATGCTGACTTCCTTCCCATCCCCTCATGCTGCCTTTCCATTCCCTCCCCTCATGCTGACTTCTTTTCCTCCCATATGCTGCCTTCTGTTCCCTCCCTCACTCTGCTTCCCTTCCCTCCCCTCTCACTGCCTTCTTCCCCTCCCTCATGCTGCCTTACTTCCCTCATGTTGCCATCCTTCCCTTCCCTCATGCTGCCTTCCCTTCCCTCATGCTGAATTCGCTTCCTCCCCTCATGCTGTCTTCCCTTCACCTCCTCACTCTGCTTCCCTTCCCTTCCCTCATGCTGCCTTCTATTTCCCTCCCATCCTGTCTTTCCATTCCCCTCCTCACTCTGTTTCTCCCCTGCTATTCCTCATCCTCATGCTGCCTTCCTTCCTTCCCCTCATGCTGCCTTCCCTTCCCTTCCCCTCATGCTGCTTCCTTCCCTCCCTCATGCTGCTTCCCTTCCTCCCTCTCGCTGCCTTCTTTCCCTTCCCTCATGCTTCCTTTCTCTCCTATCCTCCTACCTCTTACCTCTTCCTCACCTTCCTCAGGAGTGTCTCGCAACTGCCAGCGAGTGTTTTGGAGAAAAAAAATTCGGAAAATCGCTCCAAAGTACCTTGAAAGAGAGTTTTAAAAAGTCTCTGTGGGTATGTGAAATGGAATATTAAATGAGCCCCGACACCATTGCTTAATGGGTGTAGCCGTGTTGGGAAGTGTTTTGGGCCCCCACAAACTATTGACCGTGCAACATCGGGTACCCCTGCTCGTACATAATAGCGAACGCAGTGAGCTTCATACTTAAACGCGTGCACATGAGAGAATAGGAAAACAACAACAACAACAATACCCTGGCAATTTGGAATCCGTGTTGTTGGCTATGACCCTTTGCTTCCGGTTTTTTTTTGTTTTGTTTTTTTTTGTTTCCGGTTTTTGTCATGGGGAATGATGCATGCGGAGATAAAGGCATCGTCGGAGACATGAAAGACCCAAATAATATCAGACATGGTGTTATATTTCCTCCACTGATTTTAATAAAGATATCTCTCCGCATCATCAAAAAATAATTTTTAATCGTGATTTACGTTATTTGATCGCTGATCCGAATCCAGGCCAAAGTAACCGGAAATTGCGTATACAGTTGTGAACAAGTTATCGGTAAAGTCAGAAGCGAATGTAAGAAGATACTACGTTCGCTTCTAGTATTATTTTTTTTTTAGATGACATCTTGTTCTAGGCGGTGTGTTTGTCGTTGTGAAGAGTAATGTTGAGGTAATATAATTTTTTTAGATGAGATGCTTGTTCTAGGCGGTGTAGTTGTTGTTGTGAAGGTAATGTTGAGGTATATTTAATTTTTTAGATGAGATCTTGTTCTAGGCGGTGTAGTTGTTGTTGTGAAGGTAATGTTGAGGTAATATAATTTTTTTAGATGAGATCTTGTTCTAGGCGGTGTAGTTGTTGTTGTGAAGGTAATGTTGAGGTATATAATTTTTTTTAGATGAGATCTTGTTCTAGGCGGTGTAGTTTGTTGTTGTGAAGGTAATGTTGAGGTAATATAATTTTTTTAGATGAGATCTTGTTCTAGGCGGTGTAGTTGTTGTTGTGAAGGTAATGTTGAGGTAATATAATTTTTTTTAGATGAGATCTTGTTACTGGGCGGTGTAGTTGTCGTTGTGAAGGTAATGTTGAGGTAATATATTTTTTTAGATGAGATCTTGTTCTAGGCGGTGTAGTGTTTTGTGAAGGTAATGTTGAGGTAATATTTAATTTTTCAGATGAGATCCTGTTCTAGGCGGTGTATTTGTTGTTGTGAAGTAATGTTGAGGTAATATAATTTTTTTAGATGAGATCTTGTTCTAGGCGGTGTAGTTGTTGTTGAAGGTAATGTTGAGGTATATTAATTTTTTAGATGAGATCCTGTTCTAGGCGGTGTAGTTGTCGTTGTGAAGGTAATGTTGAGGAATTTTTTTTTCCAGATGAGATCCTGTTCTAGGCGTGTAGTTGTTGTGTGAAGGTAATGTTGAGGTAATATAATTTTTTTCGATGAGATACTGTTCTAGCGGTGTAGTTGTTGTTGTGAAGGTAAATGTTGAGGTAATTTAATTTTTTTAGATGAGATCCTGTTCTAGTGGTGTAGTTGTTGTTGTGAAGGTAATGTTGAGGTAATATTAATTTTATTAGATGAGATCCTGTTCTAGGTGGTGTAGTTTGTTGTGAAGGTAATGTTGAGGTAATATTAATTTTATTAAGATGAAGATCCTGTTACTAGGTGGTGTAGTTGTTGTTGTGAAGGTAATGTTGAGGTAATAGGTAAAGTCAGAAGCGAATGTAAGAAGAATTCTCCGTTCGCTTCTCGGCTTTGCTATTCATATTAAACAAAACCGAATGTGTTGAACGACGTCCTCGATCTGTGGCGAATCTGCCGATTGGAATTGATGAATGAACTCGTTTTCAGGGATCGCTTCAGTGAGTGCACTGTCTTCACTCACACGTTGTTGTTGGACTGTGCGGTACTGTACTGTACTACACTACAACTGTCTGTACTACACTGTACTGTACTGTACTGTACTGTGCGCCATGATCGAGATTTCTCGTGTGAGGAGAACAGAGAGAACCCTCCGGGATCCACGAGTATCTCGGATGGAAGAACGTGCCTCGGTCCGGAAGGTTCTCACACGGACTGCGGGTCAGGATCGCTCCACCGAGGGTGACGAGTCGGGACACGGTACGTGCTGTTCTCTAACACATCGTCCCGTACGGGGTCCGTACTTGGTCGTACTTGGTCCGATGACCCAAGTTCTCTGTGTTAACAAAAACGAAGTTAATTGTTGATGAATTTTTTCTTGTTTTCAACCATCTCCTCCTCCTGTTGACTCGTTCTCTTCCTGTACCGTTTGGGGAGTAATTTTCCATTCATCTTCAGTTGCGGCGGACACGATGGTCCACAGGTAAAACACCCTACACTCACCTTGAAGCTGTTTAGCCTTGGGTTTCGAATCCCGACCACTAGAACCGTCATGGCGGTGTTCACAGTGTGTGTGTGTGTGTGTTATGTGTGTGTGTGTGTTGGTGTGTGTGTGTGTGGTGTGTATCAGGGTTCCACTGACCTGGAAAAGTCAGGGTAAGTCAGGGAATTGAAGGTTGGTCAGGGAAAATCAGGGATTTTTTGTTTGGTCAGGGAAATGTGTGATTAGTGCCGTATGTCTTAATTAATACCCTTTACACCCAGTCAAATTATTTGTTTCATGATTATAAAAGTTTTCTTTATTGCTCTTTCATGAATTGTTTGCTGTGCAAGATGCTGTGGCAGGCAGATCTTTTCATGATGCTGTGCAGGCAGAAGGTGAGTCCACCTCTGTGAACATTGATAAGCCACTATTGAATGTATGTAAGGGGTTCTCATGCCAGGTATGAAGCAAGCACTGGAAGTAAACGTAAAGGCCACAAGTGAGCTCGATCAAAGCCTGCAGCTAAAAAGAAAGCTGTGAGCAGATAAAAGTGACTTCAGACTAAAAGGCAAAATTTATGGAAGAAGCAGCAACGAATCTCGGAAGGTTGATATGGAAATAGCAGAACTACAGAAACTAAGAAGTAACAAACTGACATTTACTTAATGTAAGCAACTGTCATACTGTAAAATGTTAACTATTGTTAACGTTACTCAGAACAATTCACATTGTTTCCTTAATTGCTAGTTTTTGCCGACCAATATAATTCTAAGCTACACACGCTGCTTTGATGTTATTGACATTTTCGCAATTCTAGTATATAACATCTCGCTGGTACTTCGCAACTTCCCAATGTAAATTTGAGTAATTTCACTTCTGCGGCGGTGAACGTACCTGCAATACGGCAGGGAATGGTACAGGCAGTACCTCACCTAACCCGTAGAAGTTACAACAAAACGGTCCTTTTTAGGACAGTATGCTTGGAAAAATGGTACAATATAGTAGTCTGTTAGTCATTTCTGACATACCAATACGGGTGTTTAGCTTGTCTGCAATGTCACATTAACAATATCAATGTTTCTTGTCTATTTTGCAAGATTTAGATGTTCTAAATGTTGCAAATTTTTTCTGATATAATTCTGATCTCGCAGGTACTGGCACGTTTGACCATGTAGTATGATTGTGTTTTGTAATTAAGTAAAAAAAATTAAATGCCAGTACTAGCTGGAAAGTGTACTTTCTGGACCTTTTCAAAAAGACCCGAAGTAACACCCAAATGAAGAATCAGTTTAATTTCCCAACAAAAATGGCTATTCAGAAGTTGTCTAAAGCAGCCTACATATTTTTAAGATTCAATAAAATTTTTGGGAAAAAAGCGGGACACATTTTCTGCTAGTTTGGCATTTTAAAAAGAAGAAAAGAATTGAAATGATTTGGCAATGCCACATATGTATAAATAAAATGGTGGAATGGAACAGGAGTCGGTGTAGGGAGGAGGAGCCGACTAAACAACTTTATAATTTTTACGTTTTTGAAAAGGTCAGGGAATCTTTACCAACGAACGTACAGGGAATTCATTTTTGAGATTGAGTGAGACCCGCTGTGTATGTATGTGTGTGCTGTCCCCTCGAGTGATGTTTAAATGGACGTCCTGGTCTACAGCAGTCGGTGGTGGACCGTTAAAGATCCCACAGTGTCCTCCACCAAAGCGCGGAAGCGAGCTATCACCGGCATCCTGAACAAAATTACAAGTTCCTCCCCAACCAGCGGAGAGATGAATCGGCGACACACGCGTGCCCTGAGCCAATGATGCTACCGCGCAATCTTGTGTTCCACATGAACGAAGAAGGATTTAGCTGCCCACACACGTGAGAATGAAACACCAACACACGTGCCGCCGTGACGCAACGTGGCTTTCTCCATTCATTCTTGACGGCTTGTGTTTTGTTAATTGGCACGATAATCGTCGTGTGATTGGGATTGGTTCATACATCGAACTGATGTTGATATTAGGCCTTAATTTACACCTTTAATTGTCATTCTTGTTGCAATTTGGAATTAAACAAACAAATGTGGTGGAGACAGCGAGGTTGCACTGGGTTGCAGGCGAGTGGTGTAGGTGCTGAAATAGAAATTGGTAGACATGAGGTATGGGAGACAGTTGTGTGGGTGAATGAGATTATTAAATACTAGTCGGTGCCCGTAGTGCACAAAAAAAACATAAAAAACTTTAAAACTGGGCGTGCCAGAAACCAATCACAGGCGTTCCTTCGCTCTCGCGTGCCCGCTACGTGTGTGGCCGTACGTGCAAACCCCCCCCCAAAAAAATTTTCAACAACCACACAGGCCGTTCCCTTCGCTCTTGGAAACAACGACTTGGATGGGCGCATTGTGTTTATCTATAAATGCGCTAGCAATCGATAAATATTAGAATACATTAAGTCACACTATTCAGAAGTGGTGTGTGGCCGGGGTAACGCGAATGTTCACATGCATTCCACGATTATCCTTGCTTGAAGTAACAACTGTCTGTGATACTTTACCACACACGAGTTAATTAGAAAATCAAGTTTACCCTCCCTGTCTTTGCTTGCCATGGACATTCGCTGCCATTGACTATTGCACTCTACGCCACGGTAACTAAATGGCGCCCTTATCCCCCTCGCCCACGCCTACGCAGCAACGGTGTCTTGTCGTTGGTTGGTAAATAATGGCCATGAACTTGGGAATCAACTTGTCCGATTAATATCAACACTTGAGAAGGCACATAACTCAGGTCCCAGGCACATATACCCTGGAAGTTTCAATTAGATCAGACAATGGTTGTCGAAGAAACAGTGGTCACACATCACACACACACACACACACACACACACACACACACACACTGCTGGAATTATAGATACATGTGGATTCTTCATTCTGTACGGAAGCGATCGTAGACCAGAATTCTGTGTATTTTATGGAGGCGGGAGTTAGGGACATTGAAGGAAGGGAAATGAATATTGTATCAGGTCACAGCACGGAAAGAAGTTGGTTGTGGTAAAACGAGGTGCGAATGATGTAGGGAAAGTTTAAACTCAGAGGTTTTGAAAATAGACACAGGATATTGGGAAAAGGCTGAAAGCAAAGGTTGGAGGTCCATGTTTCTGGATCCTCCCAGATTAGGAAACAATAAAGAAATATGAGCAGAGCAATAGATGTCACCAATGGCTGGAGGAATGGTGAAGGGAGGAAATGTTTTTACATTTAAGAAGGCAGTGGGGAATTCATTTTGGGGGAACAAGGGAGTGTTTCCAGAAGATGACTGATATTAAATAGAAAGGGGCAGCAATGTTTGCAGTGGGACTGAGCGAAGGCATTAAGGCTTTTTTTAGTCAGCGGAGGGTGGAAGCTATTAGGAAGGAAATGAATAATGTAAATCGGGATGAGTAAGGCCAGGCAGGCAAAATAGAATTTCAGAGGGAAAAGTTTAAATATATTCTATATCAATACCAGTAGAAGTTTAAAATAATAAGAATGGAAGAGCTTGAAGCCAAGTGACAGCGAGGAGGGTGATATAGTTGAGTGAGTGAGACACTGGTTTAAGAGGAGAGTATCTGGAGGATCAGGTAGAGCTACAAGGTGTATCGGTGTGATAGGAAGAGAGAATAGGAGGAGGATTAGGCAATCTGGGTAAAGGACAGCATTGATTAGAGCAGGGGGTGACATTAATGGGAAGGAATAATGTTGAGGATTCTGAGTGGGTCCGAGAAAGAGATTGTAGAAAACAGTAATATACTAGTAGGAAATGCTTTTATTGAGCTCCGAGTGTGACGAGAAGAGAAGGAGGCATAAGGAAGAATTCAAAAGGGCATGTGGTAAGAGAAGAGTATTATTATGGGAGATTTTAACTTGCCAGGGAATAGATTGGGTCCCAGAACATCAGGGAAAGGGCAGAGCAGATGAGGATTTCCTAGTTTTAGTCCAGGATGTGTTTTTTAACCTGGCTTGTAGATAAGCCTACGAGGGTGGGTGGCTTGTTAGATCTCCTTTTTATAAACGATCCCAATATGGTGGAGGAGGTGGAGGTCGGGAGGCATTTAGGAGCAAGTGACCATAAACTTGTGTGTGACAAAGATTCTGTTAAGGGTTAGAGTTCAGGAAGTAAGGGTAAAGGGCTAATTTAGATTTCAGGAGAGGCAAACGTTGAGGATGAGGAGAAGTTTGGGTGATGTAGATTGGGAGGACTCTAACACAGGTGTTCCCACCTTTTTTCTGTCATTCCCCCTGGCACCCCAATTCAACCATCCAGATTTCCCCCTTCAGTGTAATGAGGAGAAAGAACAGTTAAAACACATTCTGAGACTATTTACTAATTTTTTTTCAAATGCACTAACACAGCTAACATTAATGTATTGAATAAGAACAAGCATTTTTAGTGTGACTCTGGCATTGTTTGCCGTTCACGAAGTCCTTTAATGTCCTGGGGGAGTGTTATGGAAAAACAAAAGGCCCACACATCGAGATCCGCCTCCACCTCCAACGTTGTTGGCGTGCTTTGTTTGAGGTGTACATGCGAAAATCCGTCTCACCAGGTAGGTTTGGAAAAAGAAAACCCGGGCCCCTAATCCGCCACAAGAGCATTGAGGTCGCCAAAAGAGCCAGTAAGGTTCCTCGGACTTGGGTCCAGAAACTTCTTTCAGTTCCATATTCTGGAAGGCATCCTTCGCTGTAGAGTCGTTTTTCAAGTCAAGAACTCTTCCTGCCACGCTTCTGGCACATCATCAACGTTCTCTGAGAATGGGTCTCCTGATATAGCTTGTTTCTCGCTGTCGTTTGTGATCCCCGGGAAGTAATACTTTGAATTTTCCACAGCTTCGAGTGGTTGGTTTGATATCCTCGCTATTGGATCAGGCGCAACCATCCTCCATATCCTCCCACATTCGTTCAGAGCGAGGAATGAGGAAAACTTCCACTCCCCGCTGCTTTTCTTCACAGTTCAGTCTTAGGCCACGAAGCTCTCCTGACTTGTCCGACTGAAAAAGAATGTTGGTCCCTTGCCCTGCAGTTTCCTGTTGAGCTCGTTCAATGACTGAAAATATCGGACAAGTAGGACAGCCGCACACAGAAAATCAACCTTCAAACGCCTCCCAGAAGCACAACATTCTCTTGGGCCGGAGGGTACCACCTCATCAAACATTCCAGGACCTCCTGCAACATGTTTCCCTTGAGAGCCCCCTACCTGAGTATGAAACAGCAACGATTCGTGGTCGCTTCCATGCCTTCACGAGCCGACGGAACAGCCGATGTTCAGAGCGGATACCCTGATAAGATGTTGACGACTTTGATGACAGTCTCGGATGCTGCTTGAAGTTCTTGGGAGGTCTCGAAGCAAGCGCCTCTTTGTGGATCAGACCAGTGTGTCGATTCCCTGCCGGATTATATTTGCTTGACGAGCGTGACGAACCCCGTCGATGAGACGCAGCATGGCTGGGCCACCATCGTGCAACACCCCAACCAGAGACTCCCAGCTGATGTTGCTGTCTTTCGAAAAGTCATTGATAAGGTCCATCAAAGTCCGAGCTTTTGGTCGTGGTCTGGAGAGGTTTGCAGAAGAGAATTCTTCTGGGCAATTCCTTTTTCGGTGGTATAACGAACAAAGACAACAGCTGGACAGATTTCGCAACATCTTGTCTGATTCGTCGAGTTTTGAATCGAAAAAAACTGTGACCCTCGAACCTTTGAACACTTGGTTCTTGATGCTCTCAGCCATAATCTTGATCCGTGACGAATTTGGTGTTGTTTGAAGGGAAACTGGTCAATCTTGTTGTGGGCACCTCACCAAGGACAACTCACGCACCTGCAGCATACAGGGCTTCACAATTGTGTGTGGTTTCTTCTCCCCTCGGCAAATCTTTGTACGAGACTTCGTAATGACGCTTCACATATAGGGCTCCGTTTGCTGACGAAACGTTCAGTTTGAGTCCACGTCTCATCATCTTCAGATAATTTTTGTTCACGCTTGAGTAATTTCACGATCTTGTTCTGTAGTCTAGGGATGGCATACCTTTGAAGGTGTTGCTTCATCTGGCAATAGCTTCATGCTAACCATCCAAGGTCTTTGTGCAGATCGAACATTGTGGCAGATTTTCCCCGATTTCACAACGAACGAAAACGAAGTCTAGATATGCTTCTGAATCACTATCCGTTTTTTTCGACATGATCACTTTGCGGACCTGAAAGCACAAGAGAGTCATATTAAAGACATTAATAGAAAAGAACAAACTAAAAGAAAAAGGAAAGAAAAAACATAAGAATGAAAAGCGGGTAAGTTCACGAAAACGGGTACTCCTGAGAAGAGAAGAACAGAAAGGCTATTACTGGAAAATTATTTCTAATTATTTCTGATAATTTCCAGAATTTTATTCCAGACTAGAATTTTCCCCCTGAAACACCAAATTCCCCCCCTGGGGGAAATTCCCCCCCGGTTTGGGAAACCAGTGCTCTAACAACAGGACAATCAGATCAGAGAAATTGGGAAACCTTCAAGGACCAAATGTGTGAGTGGAGAGTAAGTATCAATTGAAGTTAAAACAGAAGTAAGAAGAGAACAAGGGTGTTGAAGCAGGTGAGATAGGAACGCTTAAGGAGAATCAGAAAGGCATCTATATTGTTTAAAAATAACAGGACTGGAGTTAGATTTATATATTATCAGAGTAAAACAGAGGTAAGTGAAGAAAATAACTTCGACAGCCAAAAGGAGAGTAATGAGAAGGACATGGCTAAGAATATTAAACATATTAGCAAGGCTTTCTTTAAGTATAATCCATAGGGAAAAGAACAGGTTAGGACGCAGTGTGGGGGCCATTGAAGGTTCAGTGTTCTGTGATTAAGTGAGAATGGCAGGCTTATTAAACAGGAAATTTTTTCCTTCAATCTTTTTACACACAGTCAGGAGAATTGCCAATAGCTGAAGTATCTTCGGGAGATGAGGAGGGCTTTTAGAGAAGTAATCAGATTGTGACCCCATTGTCTAACTATCGGTGTTGGAATTTAAGGCGTGGATAGCAGATGGGTGGTGATCAATTCAGTAAAGTAGTAATACTTGCTAAGATTGGGCAATAGATTGGCAGATTGGAGTTTAAACCGTGAGGCAAGTGTAGGTGTTTTGGGGGGAATGGGAAAAACAATGAAAATAGAGATTAAGGACTTGCAATAGGGGTAATTTTTGAAGCGTGTCCACAGGAGAAGATGCTGGGGGAGGCAGTTGATATGGGAGGTAAGCAGGTAGCACAGTGCCAGTGGCTATAGGTAAAGCAAATCGGTTCTTAGGTTGTATGTCGGAGGGTGATAATGTATAAATCAAAGAGGTTGTGTTAACATTGAACAGGAATTAGGGAGGCCCATTTTGAAATATTGTGTGCAGTTTTGGTCACAAACTCAGGGAGGACTAGATGTATAAGAGGGTTCAGCGGGCAGGACTACTAGATGATTCCGGCATAGCTAGAACTTGGCTCTGAGAGCGGTATTGAAGGAGACGGGGCTTTATTACACTATAAAGGAAGTGGTTACGAGGAAATATAATGGAGATGTTTAAGATTATAAAGGTATAGATAAAATAAGTGAGATTAATTATTTAGCATGGTAGACAGTGATAAGGAACAGGGGCCATAGCCTGAGAGTAAAGAACTTTTATACCGCGAGTAGTTATTGCATGGAAATGGTCTCACTGGAAAGGAACGTGGCAGAGAAATAGTAGAATAAGTTTAAATTAAAATAGATAGTACCTGTGAAGTACACTACAATAGGCGAAAAAGTATATGGACACTGCCTCGTCAAGCACTCATTCAAAAATCAAGTGGGGCAACTATTTGGAGTTGGTCCCCTTTGCTGCTATAATAGCCTCACTCTTCTGGGAGGGCTTTCCACTAGATTTTTGGAACGCATTGCTGCAGGTAATTTTGCTTTCCATTCAGCCACAAGAGCATTAGTTGAGGTGGGGCACTGATGTTGGGCGATTAGGTTCTGACTCGCAGTCGGCGTTCCAGATTCAACCAAAGGTGTTTGATGGGGTTGAGGTCAGCGCTCGGGGGGGGGGGGCTGTACAGACCAGTGAAGTTTTCTTCCAATCCGATCTCAACAAACCATATTCTGTATGGACCTCGCTTTGTGCATGGGGGCATTGTACATGCTGAAACAGGAAAGGGCCTTCCCACACTGTGGCCACAAGTTGGAAGACATAGAATCATCTAGAATGTCTTTTGTTATGCGTGTAGCGTTAACATTTCCGTTACTGGAATAGGAGCCTCGTCCGACCATGAAAAACAGCCCCAGGCCCATTATTCCCCTCCACCCCAAACTTTCAGTTGCAAGCTATGCATTCGGGCAGTGCGTTCTCATCCTGGCATTCGCCAAACCCAGATTCTCGTTGGACTGCAGATGGTGAATGCGTGATTCATCCTCCAGAGAACGCGTTTCCACTGCTCAAGAATCCAATTGCGGTGAGCTTACCGCTCACTCCAGCCGACACTTGGCATTGCGCATGGTGATATTAGGCTTGTGTGGGCTGCTCGGCCATGGAAA
This sequence comes from Eptatretus atami, assembly GCA_035128595.1. Classification (NCBI taxonomy): domain Eukaryota; kingdom Metazoa; phylum Chordata; class Myxini; order Myxiniformes; family Myxinidae; genus Eptatretus; species Eptatretus atami. The sequence goes on along the minus strand of CM068968.1, from coordinate 74,839,259 downwards.
CCCTTCCATGAAGCTCCGATTGACACGTGCTTGTGCCGACAGTGTTCCAGAGTCAGTTTGGACTCGGTAGTGGTATTGCACCGGAAGACAGACGATTTTTCCATGTATACGGCCCTTCAGCACTCGTCGGTCCGTTGTGGAGGTTGTGGTAAGCCTTTCCTCCGCAGCTGTGTTGCTGGTGTTTCTCCATAGACGTTGCTGTTGTTGCTCTCGCTGTTGTTTGCTGCCTCGCGTTTCCACTTGACAATAACAGCACTTACACGTGACCGGGGCAGCTCTAGCAGGCGAGAAATTTGACGGAACTAAACTGGTTGGAAACTGAACTTGTGAAAGGTGCATTTCATATGTGCAATGTTGAAAGTCACGGCGCTCTTCAGTACGGCTCATTCTACTGCCCAATCGTTTGTTTATGGAGATTTGCATGGCTGGTGCTTGATTTTATATACACCTGTTCAGCAATGGGTGTGCCTGAAATTCCAATCCATTAATTGGAAAGGGGTGTCCGTGTATCTTTTTGCCCATGTAAGTGTATTTGGAGATAGAGGAGTATAGGGATAATCAGCAGGACTTTTTGAAACGCATTCTTTTTTATTATCGTTCCCCGGAGGGAGGGAGCGGGATAATTGTAATCGTCCGTTTTGTTTGTCTGTTTGTTATGTTACGAAATCTAAAGATTTCGTAATATATTTGATGACTCCAGTCCTCTGTTTGTGTTGTGTGTGTGTGTGTGTGGTGTGTGTTGTGTGTTTTTGGTTTTGTAGCAAGATACTCGAGACGGAAAGAACTCTAGCCATTCAATTCACCAGTGAATTCAGGAGGGTGCAAGGCTAGCGCTGATTAGATTTTGTCAAAATCGGTCAAGGTCACAGTGAGGTCAACATGATTCGCTAATTCATGGTGGAGAAATGGTAGTATTTTTTGCTTGGTCGCAGGGCGTTACGAGTTCGTTTTAACTTCGATTTAATTTTGTTTCGGTTTTTTGCAGATGCTTTAGGACGCTATAACACTGGTTGTCGAATTCTGGTAAAAATCGGATGTTTTGGAGGACATTTTTAAGATTGTATAAAAAATATTTCACTCGCGGTACGTTTCGTACGTTGGTGCAGCGCGCTCGAGCGACGCGTCGTTTGAGTACGTAAAGGTTTTTCCGTGTGCGCGTGACGGTGTTTTCGATAAGATGGTGTTTAAAGTATTTTTTTATCCCAAATAAGGTTATCGTCGCATGCTGATCTGCTAAGCCGTCGATTATGTAACATTGTGGTGGATGGCGAATATTAGGTTTTGTGACTTGAAAATACTATTATGTTGGCGTGGAGAATGGGATTTTTTGCTTCGTCGACGTTACGATTTTGATGGTTGTACAGAATCATCGTAGAACCTCTGGATTGCGTCGGGCTAACCACTTCTCTAAGAGACAGCTTTTTATTAGACAAGGTAGGTCAAGTTGACGATTTCTTAGTAACAGTCTATGAGCTTGTTTGTTTGTCCTCTTGTTGTTTAGCAACGTATATCAAAACGGCTTCAGCAAACATATCAAATTTAATCCACAGGTTGGGCATGAACTTGACGACCCCATTAACTTTTGGTCAATTGGATAGGTCAGGTCAAGGTCAACGAAGATCAAACGTTTTTCCGCTCATATTCGTCAAAAGTGATCTGATTTCTTCCAAACTAAGCTTATAGTGAACCTTATTCTATTTGTCAACTTACTAGTGGGGGCCGTATGTGCGTGCCATGTAGGTGGTGCAGTATGTGCAGCTTCGTTCCTTCGCTCTCTAAACGAACGACTGGATTGGGGCATTGTTTCAATTAGATCGGACAAACCCGTCATATAATGGCCATATTGGGAAACACCTGAAAAACATGCTGCGGTCTCCAGCGTCAATGTGATGTCATAGCAACGAAGAGAAGAAGAATTGTTGACGCCCTCTCTTCCCCCCCTCTCTCACCCTAGTCTCACCCCTCCTCTCTCTCCCCCCCTCTCTCTCACTTCTCTCCCCCTCTCTCTCTCCCCCCTCTCTCTTCCCCCTCTCTCTACCCCCTCTCCTCCCCTCTCTCTCCCCTCTCTTCCCCCCTCTCTCTCCCCCTCTCCTCTCCTTCTCTCTCCCCTCTCTTCTCTCCCCTCTCTCTCCTCCCCTTCTCTTTCCCCCTCTCTCTCCCCCTCTCTCTCCCCCTCTCTCACCCTAGTCTCGCCCCTCCTCTTCTCTCACCTTGGCAGCGTGAGGGGAGGGGAAGGGAAGGCAGCATGAGGGGAGGGGAAGGGAAGGCAGCGTGAGGGGAGGGGAATGGAAATGCAGTGTGAGGGGAAGGAAAGGCAGCATACCGGGGCGAAAGTGCTTTCAATCGTCGATTGCGAAAGCGAACTTGTTGCTGTTGTAGACTTTGGTTTCTTCGAATCCACATTCTCAACCGTCACTTCTCCCTCTCCCCTCCCATTAATACTCCCTTCCTCCTCTCTCCCCTCCGTCTCTCTGGTGTTTGGTTTTCAAATGTTTTAGCATATTGGATGTATTATAGTAATGAGCAATAATAATTGAACAAAGTGAGCATGCAAATTTCAGACTGTCTTATTTTAACCTTCCCAAAATAGGTACAAACTTCACTTCTGTACCTTTTGAACGACATGTTGTCAAAACATTATCAGTCGATGTATTGCCTTCCCGTCCATCAGCAAAGCAATTGGCATGCTTTACCGGCCAACTCCAAATGCCTTGCTATTCATTTAAAAGGAACACGCTCTCGGGGCGTTCAGTTTGCAAGTGACATGCTCTTGATGCTATATTACAAACCGTATGCCCCATGGGCACGTTCCTTTTCAACTAATACATTTACCAGGCCAAATACATAATACATTAACAATACTTCTTTCTCAGAAGTAGGAATTACTCGGAATTGACGTCGATTTAGGTTCACTACTCAATTCCTTTTAATTCCATGCTTGGAATCGAGTACTTTGGAATCGATCCACCCACCACGATTAAGCACTCGAGCAAGCACACCAACAAAACAGTTGACAAGGAATGGCTGGCTTGGCAGGCGATTAGCGATCGGTTCTAACAAACACCACCCGGAGACACCCAGAATGTTTTTTGTTTTTTTTAATCCAGCTTAGATTTGGAGATTCTAGAGGTTATCACATGTGCGGAAATGAAATAATAAAGGAACGAACAATGGTGTTTTCAGGCGTTTATCGGCCAAGGAGTAGGCTAGTAGGCCCTATAGTAAAATGAATAAAATAAAATAAAATAAGGTAACGAAAAATATAACAGTACATTTTTAAATGCCCGTTTCCCACCATCTATCTATATAGCTATCTATCTATCTATCTGTAGATTATATACATTACGTGTTGTATTTAGTGGACTTCATTGTTATATTACGTGTGTTTTTGTGTTCTTATTTTGTGATATTGGTATCTCTTATACTAGACTTGAACTAATTCATTATTACTTTATGCTTACAAATTATTCTTGGAATCTTGGGGATTCTCATGAGATAGATTAATTATGTCGTCCCAGAAGAAATATATGAGTGGCTCACAAAAGAGAAATAAAAGTTAAAAGAAACCAAAGCTGCACAACTCCAATCACTTCCAAAGCTGACAACCTTTTAAAAACCAAAAACCAAAACCAAAAGAAGATTCAGAGCCTATACCGTGACGGTAAACTCCCAGGCGATGACCACGACGAGCAAGGTCAGCTGAGTCACAGTCACAGATATCGAGTGAATCAGCAATGGAAGTAGAAGTACCACCTGTGATTGAAGCTTCATTCGATTCATCTCAGTTGACCGATAAGAAACATTCTGTGGAACAAGATGTTAGTGCTGATTTGTGTGTATCGAGTGATCCAGCTGACTGGCAGATAATTAATTGATGATAAATTGATTGAATATTTAGTAAATCATCCTCTTGATCAAAACTGTGAACAAGGTGACTTCTCAAAATCCGCAAGAAGTGTGGGTGAGGTGAAAAGGAAAGAGTTCGATATGTGCCCTATTCCTTGTTTACACGTAAAATGGCAAATGATGAAAAAGTTAATAAAAGGAATGGCTTGTGTATTCTCCAAAAACTGGCGATGTATTTTGTGTTCCATGCAAGCTGTTTAGCTTTTTAACAGAGTTATGACAGTATAACTATGATGACCTCAAAGCTCAACTGGAACTCCTTGTCAGTACCTATTCCAGTGACCTGGAAGCATCTGTTTTAGATGAATTTTTGCAGTTTAAAGACATTTTGTCTTCTGAATCTGACAGGTCAGTGACAAACATTTCCACTTGTGTTGAGGTCTAAAGATGGTATTTTGACAACTGCCTTTCCAAACATTAGTATCTTGGTAAGAATGTTCCTTACCATCCCCATTACAACTGTCAAGGAGAGAGGTCTTTCTCTACTCTATCGAGGGTGAGAATCACCTGAGATCAACTTTGGGACAAACCAGATTAAAACTCACTTTCATTACTATGCATTGAATCTGACCTCCTACAATCCCTTGACACAAACAGTATCATTGACAAATTTTCCATAGAAAAAAGCAGGAAAATGTCATTTTGAACTTCGCATAGTTGTGCTTGCAAAATTTATTATGCTTCAGTTTCATTGTATTTTTCCATTATTCCTACGTGTAAGATGTACATGATATGGAACTTGATTTACTTTGATGTACTTTGATGTATTTGATATGGAACTAATTTGATTAAAAATTATTGATGTGTTACATTATGTTGTAATTCTATTTTTTTACATTACAATATTACGATAATATATATATAAATTATTTTTTTTTGGGGGGGGGGGCACTGATAAGGTTTGGCCTAGGGCCACAAGCAAGTAAATCGCCCTGGGGGGGGGGGGTGGTTACTCAACCGAAGCAAGTGTACAATATCGATGAAACCGGATTATTTTGGAAAATAATGACTGTCCCGTACATACTGGTACATCATACAAAAATAGAAGACTGCTCCAGGATTTCAAGCAGCAAAGGACAGGCTTACCTTGTTACTCGATGGAACTGCAGAAGGGGATCTAAAACTCAAGAAGGATCTTCCCTCCAGGTCTTCAAAACAGCTGTTCACCACTATCTCTTATCTTCCCCCATCCAATCAAGCCACAGCTTTCCGTGATATGGTGGACGAATGCAAAGGCTGTTGACCCAGGAATATGTGATCAATTACTTCTCCAACTACGTTGAGAAGTACTCCATGGAGAACAACCTCGACAACAAATCTTTGCTGCTTGTAGACAATGCCCCATGTGCATCATCAGCAAATGGAAAACTGGGATGAAACTGTGCAGGTAGTATTTTTGCTACCCAATACTACCTCACTTTTACAGCCTGTGAATCAGGGACTTTTAAAGTCATACCACTGATGAGCCAAAACCTTATGACCACTGACAGGTGAAGTGAATAACATTGATTATCTTGTTACAATGGCACCTGTCAAGGGGTGGGATATATTAGGCAGCAAGTGAACAGTCAGTTCTTGAAGTTGATGTGTTGGGATGCAGGAGAAATGGGCAGGAGTAAAGACCTGAGCGACTTTGACAAGGGCCAAATTGTTATGGCCAAACAACTGAGTCAGAGCATCTCTGAAATGGCAAGGCTTGTGGAGTGCTCCCGGTCAGCAGTGGTGGGTACCTACCGACAGTGATCCGAGGAGGGACAAACCACAAACCGGCGACAGGGTGTTGGGCACCCAAGGCTCATCGATTGTGCAACGAGGGCCAAAGAAGGCTTAATCCCGTGGTCCGAACGACAGAAGGGTCTACTGTGGCGTCACAGAAAATTTTAATGGTGGTCACAGGAGAAATGTGTCACAATCCACAGTGCATCGCACCCTGCTGCATATGGGGCTGCGTAGCCGCAGATTGGTCAGAGTGCCCCATGATGACCCCTGTCCACCGTCGAAAGCGCCTACAATGG
>CM068968.1:74813431-74825011 GCA_035128595.1 Eptatretus atami | reverse complement strand
GTATTGTTGCGGATTGTGGAAATTCACAAAATCATTCAGGTTCCCCGAAGCTCAATTTATTCATAAGTATGTGTTTCAGGTTAGAAATCCCCACTGATGTGTAAGGGCATTGTTCGTGTGCCGGCTGTGATCTTGAGGTAACCATTTTTCTTTTCTATCTTTTTATTAAAACACAAACAACATACCTAATCATCGACAACACGCCATCTTCGCAACACAGCATACTCTCTAACATGAAACAACGCAACGTCATCTCCTCATCACGACAACCAACGCCATCTTCGCAACCAGCATCTCCTACAACACGAAACAAACAGCAACTGTCATCTCCTCGCAACAACCTTCGACCGCATTCACAAAGACAAGCAACGTATCGCTCATCACGAACCCCACTCACGGCGAACGGCCGCGGCGCGAACGCGATTTGCGATAAACGGATCAAAACGAGGGCTTCCCCGAACCCAACTAGTGACGTCGGACTTGGGGTTTCCAGCGAGGCTTCGGGTGAGAGTTCGGGTGAAGAGTGGGCGGAGCCCCAACTCGGTTTGAGAGTTTTGAACGGCGGCGCCCAGCCTGATAAAAAGGGCGAGTCGAGTCCGCCAGAGGTCATCGAAGTGTTCGCGGTGGCGGAAGAAGCAGTAGGGGAGCGTGGAGAGCGGCAGTCGGAGGAGGGAGGGAGTGAGGCATCGAAAGAAGTCGAAACACCAGACGAGACTCGGAGGTTCGTTGAGAACAGCGGAGAGGAACGTGCCGCCAGAAGGTCCTGCCAAGCTGCGGTGGACGTCGAGACAGCTGCAGTCGTGGTCGGGCAAACGGCCCTGAGACGGTCGAGCGACGCGCTGAGGTAGTGAACGGGTTCCAAAGAGCATCAATAAAAGAGCAAAGACCTTGTTCACTCCCCCGAACGCGTCGGCCGAGCGCACGACCAGAGCCGCGGTGAGGCCGGATGACCGTAGAGGGAAACCGAGCAAGCCTCGGCAAACTGCTCAAGCCGCCCGGCCGCTCAGCGCACTTGGCGCGTTGCGACACGAGGGCGCAAGCAAGAGACACCAGGGGTCTACCGACCCGAAGACCTTTAGCCGTCACAAAGGGGCGGTCAGGGTAACCTGCCCGGCCTCTTGTGAGCCTTCGGTCATCCAGGCTCCGAGTTGGAATAAAGGCTCACGAGCCGTTTCTTTTCTGAGTTTTGTATGAAAGTGTTCTGTGGCGCCTGTTCTCAGTTAGAGATTGTTGGTTAAGTGCGTGCCTGTACATATAAATATACAACGGCTGTAGTGCTTGCTCGTGTCATGTCCCAATCCCCCATGATGCTTATTTGAATACATGCCCCATCTGTTTGAATTTTGTCAATCTGCTCCATGCGTCATTTCCTCCCATTGACTTCCCACGTGGCGTTCGGGGAAATTAGCAAGGCTATTAAGAGCCAAATAAAAGTGGTCATTTGGTCCGGGACGGAAACTTTGGCGATTAAAACCGCTCGGCATCAGCACACGGGAACGAGCATGCTTACGCGGCTCGTTTCCCGTACGAGGTTCCGCGAGGTATAAATTCCTCGGTACGTTCTTGTCTGCGTGGATCATTAGGTATATCGAGATTGGCGATTAAACCCTGTACGCGTGGACAAGAATATTGACAGTTATGGTGAGTTAAGGCACCTGTAGAGGTTCCGGGAGTTGTCCGGAAGCTACACTGAATTCCGGTTTTCGGCGGATCACGCGAACTGCGGTTGGGCTTAAAAGCGGTCATGCGTGGTGTCCGTACCGGGGAATTTGTAACATATATATATATATATATATATTAATATATATTTATACAGTGGGGAGAACATAGTATTGATAACTGCCGATTTGCAGGTTTTCCACTTACAAAGCACGTAGAGGTCTGTAATTTTTTACTCATGAGGTACAACTTTCAACTGTGAAAGACGGAATTAACAAAAATCCTGAAAAATCACATTGTATGATTTTTAATAATTAAATTTGGCTTGTATTGCATGAAATAAGAATTTGATCACCTACCAACCAGTAACGATTCCGGCCTCCTCACAGACCTGTAGTTTTTCTTTAAGAAGCCTCATTCTTCCACTCATTACCTGTATTTAACTGCACCTGTATTGAACTCGTTATCTGCATAAAAACTACTGCACACCAAATCAATTCAGACTCAACCTCTCCACAATGGGCAAGACCAAGAGCTGTCTAAGGACATCAGGGACCAAAATTGAGACTTGCACAAGGCTGGGATGGGCTACAGGAATAGGCAAGCAGCTTGGTGAGAAGGGCAACAACTGTGGCAAATTATAGAAAATGGATAGAAGTTCAAGATAACAGTCAATCTCCCTTGAGTCTGGGCTCCAATGAAGAATCTCACCATCGTGGAGCCTCAATGATCATGAGAAAGGTGAGGGATCAAGCCCAAACTATACGGCAGACCTGGTAATGACCCTGAGAGAGCTGGGACCAAGTATCAAAGAAAACCAATAAGTAACACACTACGCCATCATGGATTAAAATCCTGCAGCGCCGCAAGGTCCCTCTGCTACAAGCCAGACGCATGTCCAGGCCGACTGAGTTTTGCAATGACCATCTGGATAATCCAGAGAGGAATGGGAGAAGTGCCATCGTGTCTGATGAAAGACCAAAATAGAGCTTTTGGTTAACTCCATCGCCGTGTTTGAGATAGAAGGAAGGATGAGTACAACCCAAGAACACCATCCCACCGATGAAGCATGTTAGGTGGAACATCATTCTTTGGGGATGCCTTTCTGCAAAGGGACAGGACGACGCACGTATGAGGGGAGATGGATGGGGCCATGTTACCAGCGAGATCATTAGGCCAACAACCTTCCTTCCCTCAACAGAGCATTGAAGATGGGGCGTGGCTGGGTCTTCAGCATGACAACGACCCAACACACAGCCAGGGCAACTAAGGAAGTGGCTCCGTAAGAGCATCTCAAAGGTCCTAAAGAGTGGCCTAGCCAGTACTCCAGACTGAACCCAATAGAAAATCTTTGAAGGAGCTGAAGTCTGTGTTTTCCCAGCGACAGCCCCGAAACCTGAAGGATCTGGAGAATATCTGTATGGAGGAGTGGCGCAAAATCCTGCTGCAGTCTGTGCAAACTGGTTAAGAACTACAGGAAACGTCTGATCTCTGTAATTGCAAACAAAGGTTTCTATGTACAAATATTAAGTTCTGTTTTTTCTGATGTATCAAAATACTTATTTCATGCAAATAAAATGCAAATTAAATTATTTAAAAATCCATACATGTGATTTTTCAGGATTTTTGTTTTGATTCCTCTCACAGTTGAAGTGTACCTATGATAAAAGACAGACCTTACGTGCTTTGTAAGTGGGGAAACACCTGCAAAATCGGCATGTATCAAATACTTGTTCTCCCCACTGTATATAATACATATATATATATAATATATATACGAAAATCAATTCCGAATTACGAACTTTATTTAAGAATTACTTTTCAGGAACTCATGTTGTTCGTAAATTAGATGATCACTGTAATACCTTCAACGACAACAATTTAATTGGGGGAATGAAGGGAGAAGTTGGATGAGACAAATGTGGCGTGCTCAGCGGATACCCAAGGTGCTAAATAAAAATAGGGGCAATAACCCTGGGCGCTCCCTGGTAGAATAATGATGCTGATAGGTGGGATGAAGTCAACATGGAGAGAATCGCAAAAATGTTACCAATAAGAACCAATGTTAAGGCAAATACGCGTCTTTTGGGGGGCAACTCACCCCCGAGACCTCCTCAGACCCACGATTGTTTTTTAATTTTTTAATTTTTTTTTAATGTCATGAACAAACTTTGGTAACAGGGTGATGAAGGTTGTTTGAGGGGGGTAAGTCAATCGAAATTGTGTGTGTAATTTCAGAGGAATCAAATACCTATATTTGGTGACCCACTTTCCTCCTAGGTAGACCCCGCCCCCCAGACCCATAATAATAATATATATATATATTATATAATATATATATAATATATATATTACATATATACTATTTCAATGCACATAAAACAACCTGAGTTAACATAACAAATATCAATTTTAGTCAAGTTTGGTCACAATTCCATCAGACAGTTATTCGGAGAGACGTTGCAAGGTTTAGGGCGGATTGGCTGATTGACTGAGATGTCTGACGAACGGATGGACGATGCGCTAAATCGACATAACCCCTGGAACTATGTCAGGTGACAGCTAAAATGAGAAAGATACCTTTGACTTTTTTGAAATATTAAATACATAATTTTTAAAAAGTTTTTTTTTTTTTATTTACAGGAGAATCGAATATTTTTTTTTGGGGGGTGGGGAGGGAGGGGGAGAGGACCTGAAAGGTCCCCTGTAGTGTCCACATCATGTTTACCACCGCCGGATATTAAAGTACCCCATGAATCCCGCGCAAGTCCCAGAGCACACCAAGACAATCCTACCGCGCTCGCACACTCACCCCCCATCTCCTCTCCCCTTCCACACAACACAGATTCATGTCCTGTTCCCCACTGTTTTTGTCCTTCCCTCTAAATAAAGTGGAAGGAGAGATCAGGCAGGAAGGAGTTTAAGATTAAGGGAGTGAGTTTTCCGTGTTTTGGATTGAAAAAATACGATTTGTTTTAGCTTCAACCTTACCACAAGGTAATGGAAACTCGGTTTTGGGGAACAGCTTATGGAAATGGTCAATGACATCTTGTCCATCGGCCATACCGTAAAGCAACTTGCAACTATGTCCTGACGAAGACTTAAAACGACTGCGAATCTCAGAAAAAAGCCGAATGGAATTGAACACTGATCAACAGTCGTTATCGCAGACACGGTGTGTAGTTTGGCTGGACGGGTGGGAGTACGAAAGGTTTTTTACGGCAATCAAATTTTTTTTTTAAATGGAGGCATTTTCCCACCCCACCAAATAGGTTCATAATATATTATGTCGAGTTTGTTTTGGTTTCGTGTCACGCTACGTCGACTTTGTTTCTGGCTGCTCGAAGAAACGTGACTATTACGGCTTACATTCTCTCAAAGACGCATATAGGGCATGGTACAAAGTAAATAAAAAAAATATAAAAGAGAATCTTATATATTATTTTCCGGTTTGGGTGGTTTCGTGGTCCGGCACGCTAATCTTCGGGAACTTTGTATCGTTGCGCTCGAGTGAAACGTGAATACTGTGCCCGGACAGCTACGATTATCCTCGAAAAGACCATAATAGTGCAGGTAAGCAAAAAAAGTAAACTAATGAATGGTTCTGAAAAACAAGTGAAAATCCCCGTATTCCAAATGTACTGCAATAGAGCTGACTACTGATACTTCTGAGCAATCAACAGTTCACCCACTCTTTTATTTTTTTTTGTTTTTCCCCTGTCATAACACATTTCACTAGTGAAACCACCCCAATGTCGCAGACAGAGCGCGCGGTTTGCAAGTTAACATTATTTCTCGCCATTTCATATTTCAGTGGTCATCACACGCCCATACAGCACACAACGTGCGGAGTTCCACTCCGGTTGTCGTATCATCCGCTAACGCAGGTAAACACCAAGGGGGTGGTAGATTGCCGCCTTATTTTTTTTTTTGTCAGCGGAGGCATGGGAAATAGGATGAAGAAGAGAAGGCTGAAAGGAACAATGTTTGGGGGAAAAAGCGAATTGACGAACGAAGGGAATGGTGTCAGAAACAGTAACGATTTTTTTATGTCCATAGCTGGCCCCGAGGACTTGTCTGTCCTGGAAAACGACTACCACACTACTAACTAATCTACATGCCCTGAATACGGGCATAGTGCCCCCTGCAGGGTGGGGGGAAGGGGGTAACTCTTTGCACTTCGTCCCTTTGAACAGGGTATGGAGAATGTGGACGAAACACAAACAACTAGCCCAGGAAACTGAAATATACACAGCAAAAACATGAACAAAACTGATCCGGGGAATGAAACTGAGTTGATGAAGGATGGAGTAGCGAACTGGCACGATCCAACCTACACGTGCAGCAGTCCTCTTAAAGAACCGGAGGAAGGATGTGAGGAAGAATGGAGGGCTGGAAGGTTACAGGGGGTGAACAACATGAATGATATAGCTTAAACTCTCATTCACAGCAAGTGGAAGGAAAACTGGAAACTTTGGAAAGGGTGAACTTGGGGAGGTTTGTTCATTCTCCCCCTTTTAATGTTTCCTCAATCTTTGTTTATCGAGGGGATTTAGACTGATGACTGTATTCCCAACTTGGTCCAACCAGTTCGTTTATGTTTGTCTATTTTTTTGTGAGAGAGACGTACAGTGGTATGGACGAACTACATTGATATTCCGGGGCCGAGCTGCGACTGAGTGATAAGGCATCGAAGAACTGATGATAGACGTCTTTAATAAACTTAGTGGGATGGCTAGTTAGGAGTAACTTTGTATAGTATCCGTAGTAGTTTTTCCCATAGATGCATGTCTTGCGTAGTACGAGGTAATTTTAATGTGAATTAGAATATGGTCGTTTTAATGGTGAGACGAACCATCCCCATTGCCAACTTCCGCCAGTGTCCTCCATAACCGTTTCCAATTTCATAGCTTTTAATTTTCGTTCCCTTTGCAATCTGTCTTCCAATATGTGAAGATTCACTGAAGGGAATTGACCATGTTTGCCTGCAAGAAAGTGCATCGTTGGGTTCGACAGAACAGTTTTTTGCCAGCATTGCTGGCAGCCAAGCCCCCACACAAGAAGGTGCACGCCGACTCTCGCCTGCTCGGTGCCGGCTCTGGACGTAGCGCAAGACTGTTCCGCCAAGCTGTTGGCGCTTGAAACTTGCTGCGTTTGGCCTTTGTCCCACGCCCCGCCCCGCACAATCCACACATTTATTGTTCTGTCTCCTGAGGATATATATATAATGATATAGTGGGGGAATATGTTCCCCCAAAAATAATTTCCACCCCAAAATTCAATAATAATGGAGAATTTTTTTTTTAAATGTACAGTAATAAGTAACACCAATGTCACTTTCAAACTATGCAAGCAATGGTGCACCTCTTAAAATGTAAAAAAACACCCGTCACTCGCACAAAAAGTCTCCATAGTGGAACTTTCACCATCATTGCACTTCAAGTCTTCGAAAAGGCTATTGTCCTTTTCTTTAATGACCATCGTGTTCACTGGAACATTTTTTTGAGTTTGGCTTTCAATCGAAACACTTAGCGAATGATCCATATCTTCCATTTCAGAGCTACGTGCTTTGGTAATTTTCACTGCACTGGAAGGTGTCACACATTGAGCACACACCATGATCTTTTCCTTGTTGTTGTGTTTCGTAATCAACATGGTAATTGCAAGGCAAAAGTCATGTGCAATACCCGTAAGGTGGGAACCAGCGTCAAACCTTCTTAGAAGTTATTTACTTTCTAACCATGCCACTTTCCTGTCTTTCTTTCCACTCATATCACTTCCCTGAGCACTTATCTTCCTTTTATGAGCCATAGTTATGGATGAATACAGTACAGTACCATACTGTAATGTACAAGAACGTTTGAGTAAATAAAATGCACTTCAGCACAAATGTAATGACGTAGCTGTGTAATGACGTATGAGGGAAGCGACACTCTGACGTCATCATCCTGGATGTAAGCGAGTGCTGCTGTGGCATTTTGGAGTGAGATACGTGTTTATTTCAAATTACATGATCAAAATTTTTCATCACAACATCATGAGGTCGTATTTTGAATTCATAGTTGAAAACTTAGTTGACTGAAGTTGAGCAAAAGTTTGTAATGTCGAAATTTGAGGTCATAATTAGAATTTTTGGAATCAAAAAATTTGGTTTGTAAGACAAAAAGTTTGTAAATCGGATGTTCGTAAATCGGGATATTACTGTATTTGATCTGGTGCTGGAGTGGCATAGTCATGATGGGCCAAATGTCCTCCTCCTGCATCATTTGAGATGAGCAGTGATTCTGGATTTTGGGAGTTTCTCCAGAATGGGGTTGCTGGTGCACCGCATGTGCCCTGCAGAAACATTGGGGGGGGGGGGACAAAGCATGGAAAGAGCTGAGGGTGCAAGACCAGAAGAAGGTGGAAGAAGACAAAGACCACCAACCTGTCTGCAATGAGAAAGTGGCAAGCCCAAAATACTCAGCTTCATCATAGGAGATTCTCAAGACCTTAAAAAGGGAGGAAGGCTGCTGCCTGCCTTTCTGAAGAAAGAGGGATAGTGGGGCAGATATGTAACAAAAATTGCTCGAGATGTTCACATCCGGCAGAAAGTTTGAAATTTTTGCATACAGGGGTATTTTGACATGCTGAGTTCAAAAATTGGCGGATCCAAGAGGTCTGACCAATGTACGGCCGCCATCTTGAATTCCAATATGGCCGCCATGACGAAACATTGAACATTACTATCTATGGTTCCAAGTGACCTATGGCCCTGAAATTTGGTACACAGGTGCATTTTGAGATAATGAATTCAATAATGGAAAAATTTGAAATGTATGACAAACTTATGGCCGCCATTTTGAATTCCAATATGGCTGCCAAGACAAAATGTTGAAAATCCTATCTTGGTTCTAAATGACCTGTGGTGCTCATTTTTGTACACAAGGGTATGTTGACATGCTGAGTTCAATAAGGCAATAATTTGAAATGTCTGACAATGGTATGGCCGCATTTTGAATTCCAATATGCGCGCCAAGACGAAATGTTGAAAATCCCGGGTTCTTTGCAAAAGCAATACCAATTCATGGATCCCTAGTTGACGAATCATATAACAAGTCAAAGAGCTCATTTCAAAGTATATTTCGTACCAGTTGGCGGCCGATGGCAGATTTGCCTGTTGATCGTGTGACCAGGAGATATTATCTTCACTCTCAAGACCTTCCTTCTCCTGGAGACTTTGTACAAACGAAAGCCACTGACTTTCTTTGTCCTTTATTCGCGAGGACACACTTGGAGTGGATGGACCTTTTGGTTTGTCTTTGAATGGGATTATTAGTTGGAAATGCTTCAGGAGGCACATCACTGTAAATGCAGGAAGGGCGGCTATGGTTTTGGAGCGCTGTTTGTTCTCATTCTCAGTGACATTCTCATGATTTCGATGCTGCACATTTGTCATGTGAAACATGTTGTGTCAGTGATAACGCGGTTCCATGAAATGAACTTTGTGCTGATGCTGATGATGGGTTGTGATCTATGTTGTCTAGGTTGCTGTTGTGAATATTCCATTGGCAATTTTGTTGGACACACAACGCCGTCATGTTTGTATATTTCTATGACTCTGTTGGCCTCATCTGTGGATACCTCCAGTATGCGATCATAGGACACACAAACCATGTTGAAAAGAACGTCAATGAGATCCCGTTTCCTTGTTTTGCTATGAATGAGAAGACCTAGGTAAGTGGCAGTGATGTTTCACGTTTCAAATTGTGACGTTCTGCTGTAGTTTCCAACCTTCCTCGTTTCATAGTGTTGAATGTTACAAGTTGAGTTAAGGATTGCACAGAGACGCCTCCCTTGTTGTTTGCGTTCTGTTTTTGTATGTTTGTACAGCAAGAATCATTTCCATCAACGCTGCCAATGATGGTGGTGAGTTGTTATATGATTCGTTAACTAGGGATCCATTGAATTGGTATTGCTTTTGCAAAATATCTTTGCGCACAATCTGGGCAGCTCTCATGAGAATGACCGCGTCGTTGTCAGAGCTTTGTCTACAAGCATGCAATAAAGCTTCACTAATGTCCTCTTTGAATGACAGTACCACTTCATGGTTGCTCTATGTGCCTCAGTTGCGGAAGGTGTCTGAGAAGCTTGTCCTTAAGGTGAGTTGAATTAATCCTCTTTGAGATACCGCCTCCCAGTTGTGCCAGACGTTCTGTATAAGCTTTGTGAGATCGCTAACTTGAAAGTGTAACTGTCTCTGTACATTCATTTCTTCCAATAGGATTTCAATTCGGCCAAAGCTACTGATTCTGGTGGCTATTTTGACTTGAACTGGCTTCCTCATTCTTTCTTACAAATGATCTGTATCGAGTGTGGAGAACAGTCATGCACTTCTTGTGATAAACAGCATCTGATGCCGTCATATCACCTACAGACAATCTAGCCAGGAGTTTTGTATCCCTCAATTCTGTTGCCATCAATCGAACATTGGAATCTCATTTTTTGTTGCGCTCTGTGGACTATTTCTTCATTACTGATAATGCTATCACAAAAGAAAAATGTGCTAGCGGTACTCTGTTCAACGGATGGAGATTTGAAACTTGTTCTGAGTCTTTTCTTAACAGGCGAGTAAGTTTCTTCACCAAGTTTAAGGTCTGAACTTTGCTTTCTTCCCTTGATTCAGCCCTGGCCACACGAGAGCTGCTGCACTGCACATAACAGTTTTTGTGCCATTTGCAGCATGCGCAGCTAGGGTTTCTGCAATACCGCAACCATCATCTAGTCGGGAAATGTTTATCCCGCAAGGCAAGGCACCTAAATCATTCAAGCTGCTTGAGATTTTGAGCAAGATTCTCGTAGACGTCTAGACACGACTGATTGCTGCCCTTACGTGCATCTCTTAGTGGTTCATTTTCAGAACGTTTCTGGCAAAGAGCGTAAATGTTCCAGTCTGTTGGCATTGGAATTGTGGACGATGTTTTCTTTGATTTCAACATTGGATCTGAAAGAGAAAAAACATAAAAAATAAATTATTGGAATGTCATGTGAATGTTCAGTTCCGGCAGAAAGTGTTAATTTCGCATACAGGGGTATTTTGGGGCGCTGAATTTCCCAAATTTCTACTGCCTTCGACAAAATTACAAACCCATCAGTATATTTAAGATGCAACAATTTTCCAGTTATCATAATAATGCTCAAATGATTTAACTTTATGACATTACCGTACACTGTGCTATTAAAGCAATGAAAACATCGTTTGTCTTGGCGGCCATATTGGAATTTAAATGGCGGCCATACCGTTTGTCAGACATTTCAAATTATTGCATTATTGAACTCAGCATGTCAACATACCCTTGTGTACCAAATTTCAGCGCCACAGATCATTTAGAACCCAAGATAGGGATTTTCAACATTTCTCTTGCCGGCCATATTGGAATTCAAGATGGCGGCCGGTCCATTGGTTAGATCTCTTGGATCCGCCAATTTTTGAAATCAGCGTCCCCAAAATACCCCTGTATGCGAAATTTCACACTTTCTGCCAGAAATGAACATCTTTTTCACATATCTGGCCCACTAGGATGTCACAGCACAGGGTGGAGTCATCAGCAAACAGATAAAGAGGATCTTCCAGAGCGTCAGAGAAATCATTGATGAAAATTATGAATTTGATTGGGTCTATAACACTGCCTTGGGGCACTCCAGTCTTGATGGGGAGAGGAAATTAAATCTGGGTCAGAAAGTCCACAGATTGAGTCAGTCCCCTGGAGTCACAGAAGTATTTTGCTAAAGTGCCATGCCTGGTGAGAGAGGTAAGAAACACCGAGGCAATTGTCGTGGTGGGAATTGAAATCACCACATATAAGGAAGAGAGTTGGGATGAGTGGTGAAAAGATGTTCTGTGTTGTGAGAGAGAGAGAGAGAGAGAGAGAGAGAGAGAGA
>CM068968.1:74799353-74813421 GCA_035128595.1 Eptatretus atami | reverse complement strand
GAGAGAGAGAGAGATACAGGTGGAGTCATAACTCTTTGGAGGATGGCACAAAACAAGAGGTGGGAGTGGAAGGGTAGTTGGAGCCAAAAAGTACTCTTGGGATTTGGGATGTGAAAGATCAGTACAAGGACAGTGATAAACTGAGTTCTTGCTGTAAAGTGCAAAAGTGCAACACTGCCACCAGTGCTGGATTCACAGATATAAGGATTCAGAGACATCCTGTGGGAGGAAGGATTCTGTTACACAGATGATATCTGGCTGATCAGCAGTGGCCTGCATTGAGAGATCTATCATCATTGGAGTGGCTGCCTCAGATGATGAAAGTCCAGGCACTGGGACAGTGGGGGAGGTTAGGAGGGTGCAGGACGGGTGGGAAGGAGGGGGGGGTAGTATGGAGGGTGGAAAACTAATTGGGTACGGGACAAGAGAGGAGACTGTTTGGGCATGGTGCAAGAGGAGAGGGTGATTTAAGTTGTGGGATGAGAGGAAGGCTGTGGGACAAAGGGGGAGGCTCTACCCTGCTTATCATCTTTGCTCCTGTTCTCCGCTTTGTTGTACTCCCTTGTCAACCTCCTCATTATCATTTATCGTTCTAGCTCTTATCCCTTCTGTCTGCACAAATGTCACCTGGTCGGGGTTAGCGGATTGGACTTATTCTTTCTCCAATGATGGGTCTGCATCATTACCTCCGCCACCAAAGGTGGATGGAGGTTATGTTTTCACCCATGTGTCGACTTGTACTTTGCGAAAATATTTCGCTTCGTATGTTGGTCTGTGGCGTCTGTCACGCATTTTTGTTCACAGTTTTGAAGCAATCGTTCTGAAATTTTTTGTTTATGTCGGTGACCGGCTAAGGACAACAACACGCAGTTTTTGGCCAGGATCCGGATGCAGATCCGGAAACTTTAATTTTTAAGACATTCTTTACCATTGAGAGATAAGGCAAAAAAAACGATATATTGCACGATATCTCAAATAATTATGAACGGATTCGGACAAAACATGGTGGACACATTGGGTGTTTGACAAGGGCAAATTAATTCGATTATTGTGAAGATCCGGATTGGAGAAATTTTTAAGAGATTCTTTGCCATCGAGAAATGGGGCCAAGATCTTAATTATATAGCATGATATTTCAAAAAGTTGAGAACAGATTATGGCAAAACTTGGTGGATGAGTTGGGTACATGACAAGGACAAGCAGATTAGATTTTGGTGGAGGTCCAGATGCAGATCCGGCCTATCAGCGGGATGCAACAAGTAAACTGTTCAGCCTAGCGGAGGTATGCGCTCCACCAAGTGCCATTCCAATTTGTTACTTATAAAATAAAAATCGAAGATTTGCAAGTATATTGGTTTGTCTAGTCTGTGATTATGTTTGTTTGTCTGTTTATTGGGTCGCCGAAATATTGGGTCGCCGAAATAGGTGACCCTTATTGTCAGTAATTTTGTCTGTTTGTTTGGATGTTTGTTCGTTTGTTCTCACGCATAATTGGTAGTAAACGTGGTGGATTTTAACCAAACTCGGGTGGTAGGTACATCTTATGACCGAGTGCTTTGGAAATTGTGATGGTTGCTAGGGACGCTTTGGTTCCCTAGCAACAACCGAAAAACTTCAAAAACGGTACCGTTCACGCGAAATCAATTCCGAAAGCCATTATCCCAAGTAGGTTATGAAATTTGGCGCGAATGATCTACAGGTGATGCTCTATCAAAATATTCCGGTTTTTGTGATATATGGAATACTTTACCCGCACGCCCCCTACAATTAGGGTATGCGCGAAAATTGGCGAAAATTGAAGGCCCCCAAGCGACCAGGTGAGTGCATCGATAGGAATGAAACTTTACAGGTTCATGGTACTCAATGATACTACACTATTGCTCAGAATTATGACCGATTTCGCTTAGGTCAGGGGTCAAGGTCAATTAGTGCAAAAATCGATAATATGCGAGAGCCGGAGGTGCCTTCGCGCCAAATGCTACTCCTCCTCGGTTATGGTCGGATGGTCATGAAAATTCACACTAATCATCTGGATACATTTTGCACAACGATCGAGCGCTTTCGATTTAGATCTTTGTTCACCCACAGCACCCCTCGAACTTTGGGATTTCCGATTTCAAACCGCATTTTCGGTACTTTTCATTCAAATGGATACCGAGTAGTTATCAGTAGATGGAACTGGATGAGATTTGATATGCATAATCTTAAGGTGATCCCTATCCGCATATGACATCCATTTTGCTCTATATCTTATACTTTCCATGCTCGGCGACCCATCGCCGCCTACCGGCTTGTTTGTTTGTCTGTCTGCCTGTCAATCGCCTATAGGTAACAATTTTAAACCAATCTTCACGAAACTTCACAAAGATGGAAGAGTTGGTCATAAGCAAAAGCCTATTGATTTTGAGGTCAAAAGGTCAACACAGGCCAAAAGGTCAACAACTCTCCTCAAATTTCGAAAATAATCAATTTTCATCCAATTGACTTTAAATTTGAAGAGGATTGCACATCAGGTCAGGAATTCAACACAATTATTTTGGAGGTCATCAAGGCGAAATACCTAAAATTGTCAATTTTCATTCGAGTTCGACTTGAAATTTGAAGATAATTTGCACATCGGGTCACTGAATTCAACCAAATTATTTTTTTGGTCAAATTTCTTGGAGGGGATTTCACAAGTATCATGCTCTGCATGACGTCTTTCTTGTTTGTCTATTTGTCTGTGAACATATCTAAAAAGTAGTGGACAAATTCACACGAAATTTGGTGATCAGAATAGGTGTGTGAAAGGATGAATTGATTCAATTGTAATGAATATCCAGATAGGAGAATTTTTAAAAGTGATTCTTCACCGTTGAGAGAACGGGCCAAAAATGATATGTAACAAGGTATTTCAAAAAGTTCTGGACGGATTATGACAAAACTTGGTGGATGATTTGGGTAGGTGACAAGTACAAGGTGTTTATATTTTGGTTGAGGTAGCTTGGTTAAGTTGTTTTTAATTTTCCAAGTGATTATTCAACATTGAGAGATGGAGCCAAAAACGACATATAGCATGATATTTCAAAAAGTATTTTTTTTTTATTTCAAAAAGCATATTTCCAAAAGATCTCCAGATGCAGATCTCCAGCCTATCAGTGTGAGATATAAAACAATCTGTTCAGCCTGGTGAAGATACGCACTCCACCGAGTGTCATTCTCGTTTACTGTTGCTTTCATTGTGTTTAGTTTTGTGAACCCAAAGTGATCTTTGCAATGGCAGGTTTTGGAATAATTCCGCTCAAGTCTTTGCAATCCCATCCTTGTGCCCTTTCCTTCTCACCTGTGTGAATTTTTTCATGTCTTTTCATTGATGAAGAAGTTACAAATTCCTTGCTGCAAACAGAACAACTGTGGGGCTTCTCACCCGAGTGTAATTTTCGATGTTTATGTAAAGTTGATGAACAAGTAAACGCTTTTCCACACACAGAACACTTGTACGGCTTCTCGCCTGTGTGAATTCTTCCATGGCTTTTCATCGATGAGGATGTTGGAAAATCCTTACTGCAAACAGAGCACTTGTGTGGTCTTCTTCCACTGTGTATTTTTTTATGTTCGTATAAATGTGAGGAATGTCCAAAAACCTTGCTGCAAACAAAACACTTGTAGGGCTTCTCTCCGGTGTGTGTTCTTTGATGGTTCTTCAACGTTTGCGAAAGTCTAAAGGCCTTAAAACACACAGAACATTTGTATGGCTTCTCTCCTGTATGTATTCTTTGATGCTGATGTAAATGTGTTGAATCAACAAATTCCTTGCCGCAAACAGAACAACTGTAGGGCTTCTCACCAGTGTGTAATTTCTGATGTCTTCTCACTGATGCAGTAGTTGCAAAATCCTTACTGCAAACAGGACACTTGTACGGCTTTTCTCCAGTGTGTATTTTTTGATGGAGTTTTAAAGATGATAACACAGTAAATGATTTGTTGCACACAGAACACCTGTGCGGCTGTTCTCCTGTATGAGTTCTTTGATGAACCTTTAAGGAAAGTAATCGACCAAATGCCTGAAGACATACAGAACACTTGTAGGGTTCCTCTCCTGTGTGTATTCTTTGATGCTCTCTCAATGTCGTCCTGTAAGTAAATGCTTTATGACACACAGAACACTTGTAGGGCTTCTCTCCCGTGTGGATTCTTTTATGGTGGTGGAAATGTGTCAATTGACCAAAAGCCTTCTGACACACGGAACATTTGTATGGTTTCTCCCCCGTGTGTATTATTTGATGAATGCTTAAATGTGATGACTGACTAAAGGCTTTATGACACACAGAACACTTGTACGGTTTCTCTCCCGTGTGTGTTCTTTGATGAACGTGTAAATTTGACGAGCGAGCAAAAGCTTTCCTGCAAAAAGAACACTTGAAAGGCTTCTCACCCGAATGGATTCTTGCATGTATTTGCAACTCTGAGATAAAACCGAAAGCGTTGTTGCACACGGAGCACTTGTAAGGCTTATCACCTGCATGCATTCTTTGGTGTTCGTTAAAATTTTTCGATTGAGCAAAGGCTTTAGGACACAAGGAACACTTGTAGAGCTTCTCGTGTTGGTTGTTCCCTCCCTCACCGATGTGCATTCTTTGATGAAGATTTAAAGATGATAACACGGTGAATGATTTGTCGCACACAGAACACTTGTGCGGTCTCTCACTTCCTTGGATATTCTTGAGGGTCTCTGTACAACTTTTACAAATGCGGTTGTAAGACACGATGCTGAAGTTGTCAGGTTCTTTACAAATGGTCCGAGTCATGTGTGCATTGAAAACTTCCGGGTCGAACGACTGGGAACAGTTGGAACAAGAAACCAGTTTCATTTGTTTCTCTGTAAAGACAAGTCACAAAAGGCATCTGCTCGGAAGAAATTCAAACCATCTTTGAAGAATATAGCATAATTGACAACTATTTCACACAAATTAGATTTGTACAAACATAAAATACATAACTAACAGTTGTTTAATTTTTCTGGACAGGGTATTCAATCAAAAAGGCTTCCTCTGATGAAGAGTTCACACCTGAAACGTCCGCTTATCATGGCACAATTATCAAACTTAAATGAACATTCTGTTGAATCCAGAATGCATTGTTCTTCCTGTTCCTTGAAACAGAATGATTTTCAGAGCTCTGATTCTCCAAATTCTAGAAAAGAGGGGAAGCAACATAGGGGTACCAATCCATGAGGGAGAGGAAGAATTCACAGTGCTCTGAAAAAGTTTTTTTTTCAAGTGAGAAGAACAAAGGGAAGACAAGCCCAATGTAGAATTCACAAAGTACTCGTACCTTTGAGGGTGAGGGGGGTTCAACGGGGGTAGTAAAGATCATGGTTTTAGACGGGGGATGATCTGAGATGTTGGTGAACAGCTGGGTTGAAGATCTGGTGGGAAGAATGAGATTGAAGAGAATGTGGAAGTTAATTCCATTGGTGGGGGAAAAAAGAGGAACAAATGAGTGGAGGTGAGCAGTGATTCTGGATTTTGGGAGTTTCACAAGGAGGGGGTTGCTGGTGGACTGTGTTGCGGCATGCGGACACCTGAAAGGGGTAGGAAAGCACGGCGAGAGCAGAGGGTGCAAGAACAGAAGGAGGTGGAAGAAGGCAGAGACCACCCAACCTATCTGAAAAGTGAGAGGCCCATAGTCTCGGCTTCATTGCGGGAGATTCCAATGACCTTGAAGGCCTTGGTTTCCAGAGTCGAGCTGAGCAAGGTGTGAGGCAGGGATGCCAGCCCAGAGGGGAGAGAAGTACTCTATTAAGCTGGGGATGGAGGCATGTTGGTGAATAAGAGTTCAGGTGTGCAAGGAAGGACTTTGCATGACAGAATATGCCTAGACAGGCTTTGCCCAAGAATCATCATGGCTGAGAGTGAGATCCAAGAGTTTGATGACTGATAAGTTAAGACAGTAAATGGGTGGGTTTGCCAGAGAGAGAGAAAGTGTGTGTGTGTGCGTGTGTGCGTGTGATTTCTCAGGGTTAAAAGACATTCCACGTGTTTAACCTGATTTTGATGTTGTCAAGATCTGAAGAGAGGGAAGAGGCTGCTGCTTGTGTACCTGAAAGTTGAGGGATATCATGGAAGAGGGTAGAGCCATCAGCAAAGAGATAAAGAGACTTTTCCAGAGAGTCAGGTCGATCGTTGATGAAGACTCGGATTAGGATGAAGCTGAGAACACTGCCTTGGGGCCTTCGATAGCGAGAGGGGATGATGAAAGGATTCCGTTTGGAGCCACACGTTGCCTGAGATTGAAGGAAGTCAGCAACCCAAGAGTGGAGTTGGCCTTGGATGCCTTTGGCAGAAAGTTTGGAGAGCAAGGCGCGATGACAGACTGTATCAAAAGCTTGAGATATGTTGAGAGAGAGACAGCCCTGATCTCATGGCTGGCATTGATGGCCTCCATCAATTGTTGGGAGAGTAGAAGGGTTTGCACAGCCATGGAAGACCAAAGTTCCAGGAATTTTCCAGGTCAAAAAAGTTGTTTGCCAGGACCTTTGATACAAATGTTTTACGAAGCAGGTGACACTGGAATAAACCACAAGAATAAGAATGAAACCTTGTTTGTTTGCTGTGATTCCACATTCCATTGAACATTTCAGTAACTACAAACACCCGCCTCCTTCGGGATCAGCCTGGGGAGAGTGGGGGAGGTGGGGCAAATATATATTTATGCCGTAGCTAATAATCCCCCCTGCCTACAGCAGGGGTCAGTAAACTACTTGCACTGTAGCACATATAAGTCATCTCGCAGGGGGGGGCAGGGGATATGTGCCCATTACCTGACTCTGGGTACTACCAACACGTTTGAAAAATTTGGTGGAGATTGGCCCAGTCCTGTTTTTTCTGCGACATTCAGACATACACACATACATACAGATAATTGTTTTTTTTTTAATTTATTTTGTAGGATATATGTGTACATACGAGCAAAATATACAATCTTAGCATGTTATGTTGTACCACAGAACCATTTCAAGTAGTACGTTTTACAGCATTAAAAGCCAGCTTCTGGGACATGGAGTAAACTACAATTAATAAATTATCCTCATTTTCATGACGACGTGGATATTCAGGCTCCAGTAAACCCTTGCTTGTTTTCCACGGGCAGTTACGTTTCCTCTCACCTATAAACTCATGCGTCATGAACAGGGTGACAGGGTGGCCATTTGTCCAGTTTTATAGAGTACAGTCCGGTTTTCTGCTCCTTTGTCCTCTGTCGTCTTTGATGCGAAACCAGATGCCTTAACGTGTCCTATGTTCCTCTCGAGCCACCGAAGCTTTCGACCCACAATTTAACTTTTGATTGTTGGTTTTCATTGGTTAATATATTTCTCATTTAATCAATCCCACATTTGTGATGGTCCTGCGAATGCCAACAAAAGATCCTATTTGTCACGTTTCAATTATGGCTGTTGAGCGACAATGTTAAATGTTTGCCGTCATTGTCATTACGTTATGGCTGTTGGTTGACGCCGTTAAGCATTTGTCTGGACGAAAAAATTGTCCTCGTCGAAACTGTCATGCCCTCTCCTGAAATTAAAGACTGCCAGACGAGTGAGGAAAGATATCTGAAAGTTTTCAGCAAAGCCCAGATACTGTGTGTGCTGCAGACATGTTGCGTGTCTCAGTTACCATCTGCACTGCAGCAGCCGCTGATTTACAATTATACGTGTAAAGTCGAAACCACGGCAAAGACTCAGGCGTCATAAAGTCACAGGGGTCGTCAAATATTTTTGGTCTAAAATGGATAAATGTTACGGGCCAATAACACATAATTAGGTGCAGGGAATAGAAGAACATTAGAGGGGATGAACTCAAGAATAATTGAACAACTAAATTATCACCATGAAAAAAAAAGGGCGATTAGGATTAGTGTGTGTCCACTCCATCCATTGGGTCAGGACTGAGAAACCATTTTGGCATGGCTTTAATGGGGAATCCCTGGGAGAGGTTAAAATTGGTATCATCTCTTGTGTTCTTTTAAAGAGACCAGCAGAATTAACGATTCCAACCGGGGCCTGCAGATTATTTATATTTGCATCATGAATGCACGACCTGACATCATGTCATAAAACGATTCAGTCACATGCTCTCCACTCCACGTACAGCACGTTGATGTCCCTGACCGCTTCGCTTCATCCGCTAGCTCTTCGCCTGCTGGATGCTTCGTCTCTCCGTTGGGTGCCGTAGCAGTGGGCTGAAGACGTGTTCACGGTGGAGCATTTTTGATCCCGAGTACCGGTATATTTTAAAAGACCTCACAGGGTACCCTTAATTTATTTTTTTTTGGTATACATTGTCGAGGCTCGTGTGAGAGCTAACACACAATGCACAGTGAGGGGGGGCATGAGACAAGAGGGGCGGGAGTGGGAAGGACAAAACAGTGTGGACAGAGACATTAGGAGATCTGTGGAAGGGAGAGGGATGGGGTGGGGAACATGGGGTATACAAGATGGGACATAACAGGGACTTTCTGGAAGGAAAGCAGAGAATTTGAAGGACGTGGGTTTAGGGTGGATTAACGGGGTAGAAAAGATCGAGGACTTGGATGGGGGACGATAAGAGGTGGTGGTGAACAGCTGTTTTGAAGGCCTGGAGGGAAGAATGGCATTGAAGAAAGTGACGGAGTTTCTTCCAAAGGCGGGGAAAAAGAGAATGAAAGAGTGAAGGTGAGCAGTGATTCGTAATTTTGGTAGTTTTACCAGAAAGGGGTTGTTGGCGGACCATGAGCGCCCTGCGGATATATAGTGGGGACAAATCGTAGACGAGCAGGGGGGGGGGCGAGACTGGAGAGGAGTCGGTATTAGAAAGAAAGACCACCGACCTGCCTGCGGTGAGAGAGTGAGAGGCCCAAAGACTCGGTCTCATCGCGGGAGATGCCAATGATCCGAAATGCCTTTGTTCCCACAGCGTGAAGCCGAGAAAGGTGGAAGGCAGGAGCAGCAGCCCAGAGGGGAGAGCAGTACTCCATCAGGCTGTTGACAAAAGCTTTTGATGGTCAGGAGCTCAGGTGGGCTGAGGAAGGACTTTGCATGACGGAGGATTCCCAGTCATGACTGGCTTTGGAGGCCTAGTTGGAAATGTGGCTTTCCCAGGAAAGGTCAGGGCAGATCGTGAGATCCAGAAGCTTGAAAGAAAAGACTTCTTCAGAGGATTGTTGAAAAAGTGGATGGGGGGGGGGGTTCTAAACGGTCCTTTCGAGAAGACAAAGTAAGAGTGTGAGATTTGTCCTGATTGAAAGACATGTTCCACGTGTTGGACCAGTTTGTGATTTTACCCAGATCTGCAGTGAGCGAAGAAGCTGCTGTTGCCGGTCTGAGGGATGACCGATGGTACGGCAGAGGTAGAGTCACCAGCAAAGAGATAAAGAGGATTTCCAGAGAGTCTGAGAGATCATTGATGAAAACCAGAAAAAGAACAGGGCCCAGAACGCTGCCTTGAGGAACTCCAGCCTGGACAGGAAGAGGGGATGAAAGAACTCCATTTTGGGCCACAGGACTTTGCGACAGGAGAGGAAGTCTGTGAGCCATGAGTGGAGATGGCTTGGATACCATAGGAAGAGAGTTTGGTGAGCAGGGCAGGGTGTCAGACTGTGTCAAAAACACGCGATATGTCGAGGGATATGGCTCTGATTTCATGGCCAGCATTGAGGACCTCCATCCATTGTTGGAGAGCAGAAAGCAACATATCCAGGGGAGAGTGACCTGGTCTGAAACCAATTGATGATCGGAAATCAAGCCATTGGAGAACATGAAGATTTAATATCTGAAGCGATGATTGATTCCATAACCTTGCTGATGATTGGGAGAAGGCTGATTGGTCTGTAGTTGCAGGGATCTGTTTTTGCACCTTTTTATGCAGGGCAGTGATGTTTGCTGATTTCCAAGCAGATGGCAGATGACCTTGAGCAAATGAGAGGGTGAATAGAACAGACAGAGGTGAGCAAGAGCAGAGGAGCAGGTTTTTAGGACGTGGGCTGATGCCGTCTGGACGCGTTGCAGAATCTGAGTCAAAGTTTGACAGCAGGCTCTCCACCTTGTCAGGAGAAAAGGACACAGAGTCCAGGGACAGTTGGGGCGACTGGGTAAGGTGGGTACAGAAAGTGATGGGTTTTGGACACAAGATTTAGCTGCAAACACCAAGTTTAGGCATTCAGCCTTTTCACATGCGGTATCAGCAGAGTGGCCATTTTAGGTAAGGGAGGGGTGGAGGGGAACATACACCAAGAAACAGATTTGATTAGACGCCACCAGGATTTGGAGGGGGAGAGAGGTTTGAGAGTTCAGACTTGAGATAAGAAAGATGTTGTTTTCTGGCTTTCTCAAGGGAAGACAAACACTTGTTCCGAGCTTTATGGAATGAACTGAGATTACCCTCAGTTGGGTTTCCTTTCCATGAGGCAAAGGCAAGTTGTTTCAGGACAACTGCCTCGCACAAGCTTCAGTGAACCAAGGGCGGGAGGAAGGGTAGGACAACTGAAGACGAGAGGGGATAAATCTGTGCATGAGGGAGAGCAAGTTTCTTTGAAAGAATTCCAGGATGAGGTGATGGTGGAGAAAGTAGCGATGGGAGACCAGTCGAGAAGTTTGATGGCTGCTTGGAGACCTTGCCAGTTGGCTGGAGTGAAATGTCAGACTCGACGGCGGTGAGGGGGTTCTCTGATAATAGCCAGAGAGATGTCCGCTTTGACAAGCATGTGGTCAGAAGAACCGATTGGAGTGGAGGAAGAACAGCAGATATTTTTCAGGGAAATTTGTCAAAATCAGATCCAGAAGAGATGGAGTACCATTGGTGAGATCCGGGTCGGGAAGTTGACCGATTGAGTCAGTCCAATGAGTCGCAGAAAGCTTTTGCTGAGGTGCCATGACAGGTGAGAAAGGTACCCACACCTAGCCAACTGGCATGATGACAATTGAAGTCACCACATATGAGGAAGAGAGAGTTTGGATGAGAAGATAGAAGTTGTCCATGTTTCGGATAGTGAGGTGTATATAGAGTCATCACTGTTTGGTGGACGGTACAGTACACATATAAACATGAGGTGGAATGGAGGGAAGCCGCAGCCAGAGGTATTCCTGGGGTGTGGGGGAGTGAGGACAGTAAATGGAGAGTGAGGAATGGAGTCTTTGATGAAGAGAGCAACTCCTCACCAGGACGAGGCTCAGGTCTGTCAAGCCGGAGGAGGGAGTAACCAGGGAGAGATACTTGAATGAATTGTGGCTCATGGCCACTTTGACTCGATTTATCTCCTGTGTTGTGTGTTTTCATTATATTGGATTGTGAGTGTGCTTCATTTATATATTTAATCTGCCCATTTTCGTGTCCATCCATCTTTCGTCCCGGGATTCTCCATTTTCGTCGTCCTGTGCCTTCTCATAACAAACTATTCCGTAAAAGCACGTTTACTGTGGTGACCCATCATTGCAGATTTTGCACGTGAGAAACCATTTTGGCATGGCTTTAACGGTAAATCCCTGGGGGAGGTTATAATTAGGAACGCTCTCTTAACGAGGCTGGCAGAATTAACAATTCCAACCGAGGCCTGGCAGATTATATTTATATTTCTGAACTTTCTCGATTTCCTCGGACTTTCAAAGACTTGGACAAGTTTTTAGGACTTTCTAGAACTGGAAGATGCATTTTCATTTTTCCAGGAATTTCAAGGAGTTTTACGGACTGTGCAAACCCTGAGAAAAGGAATAATATGTAAACTGCGAGGATGGATTCCATGACCTCGCTGATGATTGGAAGTAAGCTGACAGCACTGTCGTTAAGGGTTTTGTATTTAGCACATTATTACCTCCACCACCGAAGGTGAAGGAGGTTATGTTTTCACACCTTTCTGTCTGTCTGTCTGTCTGTTTGTCTGCTGTCTGCAGGATATCTCAAAAAGTTGTGGACAGATTTGGATGAAATTTGGTGGGCAGGACCATGACGAATCGATTCAATTTTGGTGAAGATCCGAATCTGGATCTGGATACGATAATTATTGACTTTTTAAAGTAATTCTTCACCATTGCGAGAAAGGACCAAAAACGACAAATATCATTATATTTTTAAAAATGTATTGGGCCCGATATGTTCTCGTGGATCAGGCATTACATGGCGGAGGTGTGCACTCCCCCGAGTGCCCTTCTAATTTATGTAATGCAGTGATGTTGGGTGACATCCAAGCAGATGGAATATGACTCTGGGCAAATGATAGGGTGAAAATAGCAAAGTAAGTGCAACAGCAGCAGAGCAGGTTTTTGGAACACATGAGCTGATGTCATCCGGTCCAGTTGCACAATCAGAGTTTAGGGCTGCTAGAAACTTTTCTACCTTCTAAGGGGCAAAGACAGTCCAGGAGCAGTTGTGTGTGACTGGGTAGGCTGGGTACCAGAGAGTGAGGGGTCGAGGACACAAGATTCGGAAGTAAACACAGAATTGAAGCATTCTTCTTTCTCACAAGCAGAATCTGCTGTGGTGCCATTTGAAGTGAGGGAAGGGATGGCAAGGGAGCATACTCTCGAGACAGACATAACACGGTTCCACCAGGTATTCTAGTAGGGAGACACGTGTGCAAGTTCAATCTTCAATCTTCAAGTTCAAATGTCAATCAATCAGATGTTTTCTGGCTCTCCTGAGAGTGGACAGACACTTGTAAGGCTTTGTGGAATGATCTGAGATTGCCTTTGGTTGGATTAGCCTTCCAGGAGGAGAATGGAAGTTGTTTCAAGGCAACTGTCTCACCATAGGATTCAGTGTACCACGGGTGGAAGGATGGACATAATAACTGAAGATGAGATGGGATTATTCTGTGCATAAAGGAGAGCAAGTATCTGTGGAAGAATTCCCAGGCTGAGTTAATATCAGGGGCAGTAGATATAGGAGACCAGTCCTGAAGTGTGATGGCTGCAGTCCCTGTGCCAGTTTGGTTGAGTGAACTGCCAGAATCACCAGTGCTGAGCTGTTGTCCGAGAATGGCTAGAGAAATGTTGACCTTTACCAGCACACGATCCATCTATCCATCCATTGGACCATACTCTGTACAGAGCGTCGGTCTGCCAAAGCAGTCTCCTGGGCTATTTGCACAATCCTGGATGGGTCGCCACACCGACGCAGGATACTCGAATGCTCAATCATCCCAACAAGCTGGTACTCATTTGCCAACCTCGGAAGGATAATAGGCTGAGTCAACCCTACCTGGTATTAATTCAAAGCGGGATTTGAACTCAGGACCCAAATATCCCAATCCCACCACCCTAACCTTTAAGCCAACACGAGGCATAGCACATGATCAGATGAACCAATTGGGGCAGAGGATGAGCAAGATACATCGGCTGGGAAGTTGGTCATCACCAAATCTAGAAGAGAGGATTTTCCATTCACAGAAACCTGGGTGGGAAAGCTTACAAGTCGATTCAGTCCCATGGCGTCACAGAGGTCCTTTGCTGAAATACCATGGCTGATGAGAGAGGTACCAACATGCAGCCAATTTGCATGGTGACAATTGAAATCACCACATATGAGGAAGAAAGAGTTGGGATGAGTGGATCAGAATCAAGGATCAGAAGTCATAATATCATGGAGAAAAGGAGGGAAAAACGAAGCATGTGCAGTCAAAAATGGAGGCAGAGGCAACGGACCCAATGAGCCCGATCCTACACGAATAGGCTGGACTTTACCTGGGACACAAATTCAACAGTTCGACACAACGGGGTACGGTTCGGCACACAAAATTGGATGAAAACATGACCAGCAACACGGGAATGAAAATAAAATGGTAAAACACAACGCATCTGGTCGGGGAAACTTTGCTTTGTTAAGCTGGAGGGAGGAACTCATGAACCGGCAACATACGTAGAGCAACCCGGATCGAGAAATCAAAAATAAATCGAGGGTGCTGGCATAAGCGCAAGCTCGTGTCCAATGAGAGAGATGGTGAGATGTAGAACTCAAGCTTAATGAAGAGAGTGGCTACCAATGACTCAAAAGAACAGTGACCACAAGATTACAAACAATGGACACAATACAATAAATGAAGAGTGGATTTTCACTTCCCA
>CM068968.1:74775824-74798308 GCA_035128595.1 Eptatretus atami | reverse complement strand
CACCCTACTCCAGATCCCACCACCCTAACTTTTAAGCCAACACGAGGCATAGCACATGATCAGATGATGAACCAATTGGAGGCAGAGGATGAGCAAGATACATCGGCTGGGAAGTTGGTCATCACCAAATCTAAGAAGAGAGGATTTTCCATTCACAGAAACCTGGGTGGGAAAGCTTACAAGTCGATCAGTCCATGCGTCACAGAGGTCCTTGCTGAAATACCATGGTATGAGAGAGGTCCAACATGCAGCCAATTTCATGGTGACAATTGAAATCACCACATATGAGGAAGAAAGAGTTGGGCATGAGTGGATCAGAATCAAGGATCAGAAGTCATAATATCATGGAGAAAAGGAGGGAAAAACGAAGCAGTGCAGTCAAAAATGGAGGCAGAGCAACGGACCCAATGAGCCCCGATCCTAACGAAAGCTGGACTTATACCTGGGACACAAATTCAACAGTTCGATCACAACGGGTACGGTTCGGCACACAAAATTGGAATGAAAACATGACCAGCAAACACGGGAAATGAAAATAAAATGGTAAAACACAACGCATCTGTCGAGGGAAAACTTTGCTTTGTTAAGCTGAGGGAGGACTCAATGAACCGGCAACATACGTAGAGCAACCACCCGGATCAGAGAAATCAAAAATAAATCGAGGGTGCTGGCATAGCGCAAAGCCTCGTGTCCAATGAGAGAGATGGTGAGATGTAGAACTCAACCTTAAATGAGAGAGAGTGGCTACAATGACTCAAAAAGAACAGTGACCACAAAGATTACAAACAATGGACACAATACAATAAATGAAGAGTGGATTTTCACTTCCACCACCAACAAACCTCATCTCACATTTAAAGGAAGCTAGACAGACCCGCGTGAAACAGTGGGTTCCACGTTGTGACAGCGGTGAATGAAAAATATCATTTCAAGAAAAAAAACAAAGATAGCTCACAGCGAACATGTCCCGCTGAGGTGTTTACATTGATCAAATTCTCCGAAGAGTACCTTGACTGAATCGGGAATTGATTTTTTAATAATTTTTTCGTTGCCTTCATTTTAACGAAACTTGGATACTGCACCACGCAGGAGGATGGTGAGTAAGGTGGGCCTAAAATTTTGCGCTATCGTGTACCGTTTGGGCTGTATTTCGGAGAACATACATACGCCATACATACATACAAGATGAGAGTTTTAGTAATATATAGATGTTCCAGGTGGAAGAAATCATGGTGAAGAAAGCATTAGATCGTAGATTGTGTTTGAGATTGCGTACGTAACTGAGTCGCAGAACGTACTTCCGCAGCAAGTCACTAAACATGATGCGGCGAGGCAACATTGCGGACTCGGACACGGGATTTTGAAGGGTTTTGAGCGATTAAAAAGTGTGCATGCAACAATCCTTGACTAATCTTCTCTCATTACCTCCGCCATCGGAAGATCGGAGGTTACTGTTTTCACCACCCCTTCTTTTTTGTTTGTTTGTTTTGTTTGTGAACAGTATTCCGGAAAAACCCAGACGGATTCGACACGAAACTTGGGGGGGGGGGGGTTAGGTATGGTCCAAGGATCATGCCATTAGATTTTGGACTTGGTCCAAATCCAATACGGCCGCTATGGCGGCCATTTTGAAAAAATATTTGAATTTTTTTTTCTTTTCATTAACCTCCGCCATCGAAAGATCGAGGTTAATGTTTTCACCCCCTTTCTGTTTGTTTGTTGTTTTTGTTGTTTGTGAACAGTATAACGGAAACCTCTTGACGGATTCTGACGAAACTTGGTGGGGGGGGGTTAGGTATGGTCAAAGGATCATGCCATTAAATTTTAGACTTGGTCCCCCCCCCCCCAAAAAAAAATTGTTAGAGAAATTTTTTTTTTTTTTTGCATTCTACATGTTTTAAGTGATTTCCAACCCCCCCCCCCCCCCCAAAAAAAAATGTTCGGAGAAAACTATAACTTCAGCACTGTTGACGTCATATTTAATGATAGATATAAGGTCACTTGAGTGACCCAGCTATTGGCGGCGGAGGTTTTGCAGTCTACCGAGTGCTCCCCTCTAGTTTCTACATGTTTTAAGTGATTTCCAACCCCCCCCCCCCGCCCCCCCCGAAAAAAAATTGTTAGAGAAAAAATTTTTTTGCAACTTTTTTTTCAACAAATTTCGATTTTTTTTTTTTGCATTTCTAACATGTGTTATAAGTGATTTCCAACAAAAAAAACTGCCAAAATATAATTGCGGCTGATTTTGAACTTCAGGTGATATACCACGTAAAAATAATTTCTGTTCTCAAGGAATCTAGTTATGAAGAATGAATTGATATGTAAAAGTTAAAAGTAAAAGGGAAAGTTGCAAACTAAACTCTGTGAGCACTGTTGACGGCAAAATTGACATGAATTAGGATAATCAAGGTCAGGTTCACTTGAGTGACCTAGCAGTATTGGCGGCGGAGGTTTTGCACTCTACCGAGTGCTCCCCGTCTCGTTTCACATGTTTAGATCGTCATGAACTCGTCTTTCAAACCTGCAAGTACTGGTGATCTCCTTGATTTGTTACTTCCAATGCCATTTCCAAACTGTGTATTAATAAAACAGACTTTTCAAATGTCAGCTTTATGTGTCCGATCAATTCTGAGTACAGAAATATTTTCAGTTATTTTAGTTAACAAATACTATCCTTCTTTAGTGAAGATAAACAAGCCCACTTGGTTGACCACAATTTAATGGATCTGACATTCCACGTAGTTTAGAACTAAATTGTTTAATCATTAAGAAGAACAAAACAAAACAGGTAAAAACAGTGTGATGTGTTCTCTATGAAGCTCGGCTTACCCTCGAGTAGTTCAGCAGCTTTGCCGGACTCCTTGGGAGGAGAACCACGTGGTTCCTCCTTTACATGTTTATTTCTCAAAGTATCTTGGGAAGTCTGAAAATAACTTTGGAAAGTTTCCATCGTCCCCGGATGAGATTCACCTGCAAACCATTTGACAATTTGTTTCTTACTCTGGAAAGCATTTGTGTTATTAGAACCATCATTCAAAGATTATTATGTTCATTGTTATTGTTGTTCTTCAGACCTTTAACAAGCGAGGAGGAATCATCAATGAACTCGGACTCCACCTTTACTTCCACAATAAAATCTGAAAATAAAAAAACATCACATTCAAACTCAACTTTAAATTTTACTTTTAAAGAAACGACAACAAAAAAAATCACAACACAACTCTGGCCAACAAGTGTTTACTTTTCAATCTCCTGAAAAATATTGATTTGAAACCAAAGAGGAAAAGGAAACTCAATGATCTCACCTTCTGTTGGTCAATATAGAAGCAGTGATTTTTCTGCAATCATGGAAAAGGGACAGGATTCACGGAATCGGTGACACAAAAATGGGTAATTGAATATGACACGGAACCCCCCCCCCCAACCCCCTAGAATGGAGCAAAATTTCAAATTTCAAATCAATCTGGAGATTGACCATTGTATGTGATCTTGACCTTTGACCTTTTGCCCTCAAAAACAATCGGCTTCAGTGACCCAATTCACAAATTCTGGTCAAATTTCAAGTCAATCAGATGAAAATTGATGATTTTACACAACCATGAACTTTTGACCTCAAAAATAACAAATGCTTCTAGCTTGTGGCGCGAGCTGTTGGATGACCGAGCCACGCCAATGTTCTTTCGGTGGTTCGTGGAAATGAGAGCTGAAGGAGACACGGGAGAGACACTGTAGAAGTGTGGTAA
This sequence comes from Eptatretus atami, assembly GCA_035128595.1. Lineage (NCBI taxonomy): Eukaryota > Metazoa > Chordata > Myxini > Myxiniformes > Myxinidae > Eptatretus > Eptatretus atami. Next base: position 74,794,565 of record CM068968.1, on the reverse strand, counting down.
AAGCAGTTGCTTTCCAACTCCTGTTTAGTTTACCATCGAGAGGATCCAAAGTGGAGACGTGGAGACGTGGAGGTGGAGACGGCGGTTAACAAGGAGAGAAAAGATCATGGTTTTGGATTGGGGATGGTCAGAGATGGTGGTGAACAGCTGTCTTGAAGACATGAAGGGAAGAGTGAGATTGAAGAGTGCACAAGTTGGTTCCACAGAGGAACAATTGAGTGCAGGTGAGCAGTGATCCCAGATTTAGGTAATTTCACCAGAAAGAGGTTGATGGTGAACAATGTGCGTGTGGTGTAAGGCGATAAAGGAGGCGGTAGAAGACAGATACCACCGACCTGTCTGCAATGGTGAAGTGATAGGCCCATAGACTCAGCTTCATCGTGAGAGATTCCAATAGTGTTGATGGCCTTGGTTTCCATGGCAGCAAGTTGAGCGAGATGTGAGACAGGGGAACCAGCCCAAGGTTGGAGCAGTACTCCATCAAGCTGCGGATGAAGGCCTTCTCGATGGATATGAGTTCAGGTGAGTCAAGAAAGGACTTTGCACGATGGAGGTTTCCCAGTCGGCGTCTGCCTTTGGAGGCCAACTTTGAAACGTGGCTTGCCAAAGAGATCATGGCTGAGAGTGAGACCTCAAAGTTTAGTGACTGAACTTATTTGAGAGGGTTGTTGAGAAGTAAATGGAGGGTTTGTAGTAGGTCCTTTCAGAGAGAGAGAGAGAGAGAGAGAGAGAGAGAGAAGAGAGAGAGAGAGAGAGAGAGAGAGAGATTTCTCAGGGTTAAAAGTCATTCCAAGTGTTTGACCTGATTGTGATGTTGTCAAGGTCTGGGAGGGGAAGAGGCTGCTGCTGTCTGTAGAAGGATGAGAGATGTCATGGCAGAGAGTGGGATCATCAGCAAAGAGATAAATAAGAGGATTTTCCAGAGGAATAGGATGGGGCCTAGAACATTACTTATAGGGCACTTCAACCTTGACAGGGAAGTAGAGAAGAAAGGGTTCCGTTGAGAGCCACACGTTATCCACGAGAGTGGAGGAAGTCAGTAATCCAAGAGTGGATTTGGCCTTGGATCGCATCGGCAGATAGTTTGGAGAGCAAGTCGGGATGCCAGACTGCATCGAAAGCTCGAGATATGTCCAGAGATGGCTCTGATTTCATGTCTGATATTACGGGCCTCCATCCATTGTCGAGGGAGTCAAAGCAGCATGTCCACAGTTGAATGACCAGGTCTGAACCCAAATTGATGATCTGAGATGAGGTCGTTCGAGAAAAGGAATGACTATGTCAACTGCGATGATAGATTCCATGTCTTTGCTGATGATTGGAAGTAAGCCAATTGCTCTGTAGTGCAATGGATCTGTTTTTGCACATTTTTAATGTAACGTTGTGATGGTGATGGAAGATGACCTAGGGCAAATGCTCGGATGAAAAGGGCAAACAGAGGAAGTGCAAGAGCATCGGAGCTGGTTTTTAGGACTCATGAGCTGATGCTGTCCGGTCCAGTTGGCGAATCAGAGTCGAAGGTTGGCAGACACTTCTCCACCGTCTCAGATGTGAAAGACACAGAGTCCACAAGCAGTTGGGTGTGACTCGGAAGGGTGGGTAGAGAGAGAGAGAGAGAGAGAGAGAGAGAGGAGAGAGGAGAGAAAGAGAAAGAACGATAGAGAAAGAGAGAAAGAGAGAAAGAGAGAAAGAGGTTGGGGATGCAAAATTTTGAAGCAAATACAGAATTGAGGCATTCGGCCTTCTCACGAGCAGAATCAGCTGTGGTGCCATTTGATGAGAAGGAAGGGGCGGAGGGGGAGTGACACACTTGACAAGGCACTACCAGGTTTTAGAGGAGAGAAGTTTGAAAGTTCATTCTTGAGATTGAACAGATGTTGTTTTCTGGCTCTCCTGAAAGTAGACACTCACTTTTGCGGGCTTTGTGGAATGTTCTGCGGTTGCCTTTGGTCAGATTTTCCTTCCAGGAGGAGATTGCAAAGCAACTGCCTCACGACAGGATTCAGTGTACCAAGGGAGGGAGGATGGGTAAGATGAGATGGGATTAATCTGTGTATGGGGGAGAGCAGATTTCTGTGGAAGAATTCCCTGGCTGAATTAATATCAGGGACTATAGATATAGGAGTCCAGTCCTGAAGTACAATGGTTGCTTGCAGTCCCTGCCAGTTTGTCTGAGTGAATTGCCAGACTTGCCGGCATTGAGGCTGTTGTCTGAGTTTGGCCAGAGAGATGTTGACCCTCACAAGCACATGATCAGATGAACCAATTGGGGCAGAGGTAGAGCAAGATATATTGACAGGGACGTTGGTCATCCCCAAATCTACAAGGGAAGATTTGCAATTGACAGAAATCCGGGTGGGAAAGTTTACTAATCGAGTCAGCACCATGGAGTCACAGAAATCCTTTGCAGAAGTGTCATGGCTGGTGAGAGAGGTACCACAACCCAACCAATTAGCATGATGACAATTGAAATCACCATATATGAGGAAGATAGAGTTGGGATAAGTGGTTAAAAGTTGGTCCATGTCATCAGAGAGAGAAAAGAGAAGAGAGAAGAGAGAGATATGTAGATGGAGTCATCATTGTTGGGATGACAGTACAACACACAGATAAACATGAGGGGGGAGCGGAGGGGAAGTCACAGCCAGAGGTACTCCTGGAGTTGGGAGGTGTAAGAGCAGGACACGGAGAGTGACAAATGGAGTTCTTGAAGTACAATGCAACCCCGCCGCCAGGACAGGGTCAGGTCGATCAAACTGGAGGAGACAATAGCGAAGGAGAGACACCAAGGAGTCGGGGACATCCTGTGGGTGGAAAGATTCTGTTAAACAGATGATGTCCAGCTTCTCGGCAGCATACTGGATTGCGTAATCTGTCAGATTGGAGCGAAGGCCTCGGATATTTGAGGTCCAGACACTTCGGGACAGAGTCGGAGGAGCTGCTGATAGAACATAGGGATGTGGAAAGGAGCAAGGAGATGGTGTGGTGAAGTCGGGAAGGTGTGTGGAGGGAATAAAGCTGGCAGGGAGGAGTGGGGGTGGAACAGAGAAGGAGCAGGACGCGATGTAAGCTGGGAATGGGTGGGACGAGGGTGGAGCACATGGAGGGTTGGGGGGGGGATCGCACTGACACGGAGCCGGGTTTACGATCATTAATGGATGTAAAGGGGAAATTGGACGATTCAACACAGGAGGATATGGTTTGGGAAAGAAAAATTGATGCAAGACACGACCACCAACAAAACAGGAGTCCTTACTATAATTCATGGACTCGTGTTCATTCTTTATGTAAATGTATATCATGTAGCGCCGTCTCCAGGTGGGGGAGGGTATTACAAGTCTTCACCATTTACAGTACAGTATTCCTGTCCTCATGTTTTCCAGTGTAGTGAGGTGTTTTGAATTATAAGCAATAGTTGTGTTTTTGCCTCATGCACGTAACCCGGGTAATTATTATTTTTGCCTATACAGAGCTGTCAGTTGCCTATACACCGCCCAAATAAAGGTATGCGTCAGAAGAATGTATTGGGCCCGATATGTTCTTCGTAGATCAGGCATTGCCGGGCGGAGGTATGCGCTCTATACCAGAGTGCCCTTCTAGTTTTACCCTGTTATTTTAGAGACTTGCATGACATGTTTGGTATGTTGAATGTTGTTGCCTTGCCGTGGTGGTGGAAACTGATATTTGTTAAATATTGTTGCGGTTGTGGGGGTAGATGGAGGAATTTCATCGGAAAGTTAGGATTGTATGGAGTTGCTTGGTCCGTTGACGTGTAGGAGACATCTCTATGTAAATTAAGTTGGGAGACTGTAGCTTAAGTGTTACATGCCACCACACAGGGAGTGTGGGGGGGGGGGGGGGTGCGGTGTTAATTAGATAGGGATTAAGGCCAATTTTCCCCCAGTATGTGATTTGCCCCCTGTGACCTATTCCTACGTTTTTTGCATTTACAAGCCAGCCATGGAGTTGCGTTTTTATAAAAACCACAAAGATAACAACAAGCAAGCAAAATGTGCGGAGCAGGCAGAAGCCCCGCCTTCCCAGGTTTTGTGCGAGCAAGCCACGCCCGGAGGTGGAGGCAGCGAGGAGCTTATTGGTTTGGTTGGTTCAGTTTGGTGTGTAAGTAAGGGACGCAAGCGGTCGAGAGACGAGCGGGCTAGGAGATGGCGTGAAAGATCAGGGCATTACGGCTGGCTTTCCTTTGACGCATGAAGAAGGGTGAAGTTCGCAGTTGTAGTTGTGAGAGGAACGTGGCTGGGATGGAGGATCTTGCTTTGCTCTCCTCTACTCTACTCTCAGCACAACAAAATGGCTGAGTGATTCACGTGTTATGCTGTGAATTGGCTCACGGACTGAGCAAGACGCTGGTCATCAACTCTTGGCTGGTCGTGAGAGATGGACCTCGAAGCCTCGTGTATGTCACCGAAGAGACGGCGCCATTCTGCAAAGCCACGGCGTCGGTGTGGACGTTCGATGCAAGAAGCTGCACGGGGTCTCTGAGCCTTGGTGTTGAATCCCACGCACGAATTGCCCGACGTACGTTCGTCCCGCTGCGAGAGAGCGGCACGGCGCCATTTTTGGGCGCGTCTACCGGTGCAGGACGAAGCACTTCGGTTCCAAATTTCCACAGAGACCATCTCTGGACAAGCTAAGTGCCAGAATAAAAGGGAGAATTGCTATATATTTCGTTTCCCCTTGTCTGATTAGAGCCCGTGTGTTGAGGCGCCTCGACTTTAGGCTTTAATTTACTTCACGTTATCATTATTATTATTATCATATTATTATTATTACGAGTGCATGCCCGTACGTGCGGGCCCGTACGTGAGTAGCCGTACGTGTGGGTCCGTACGTGCGTGCATATACTTGCACATAAGTATGTGCAAAAAAAAAAATTAATTGATAATTGTCACGTCAATTGTGACGTCATAGCACCGTGTCCTGTCATTGGTTTGGTAAATAAATGGCCATAACTTGGGAAACACTTGGGAAACAACTGAAACGGATGAAGAAGAATGATATCAAACCTTGAAAAGGCACATACTCAGGTCCCCACGTCAATTGTGACGTCATATCAAACGAAGAAGAAGAAGAATTGTGACGTCAATCGTGCAAAAAAAAACAAAACATTTTATTGTGACATCATTCGTGACGTCATATCACCGTGTCCTGTCATTGGTTGACACATAAATGGCCGTAACTTGGAACCGCTTGTCCAATTAATATCAAACCTTGAAAATGCACATCCTCGGGTCCCCAGCAATATTCCTGCAAGTTTCATTAGATCAGACCAGGGTTGTCGAGAAACGGCGGTCGCAGACACACACACACACACACAGACAGACACACAGAGATTGCTGAATTATAGATAGACTAGTACGGGCCCGTAGGGGAGTGCCAGTATGTTCCGCCCTCTCTCGCCCCCTCTCTCTCGCCCCCTCCTTCTCTCGCTCCCCCTCTCTCGTCCTCTCTCTTCGCCCCCCCCTCTCTCTCCCCACTCTCTTGCCCCCCTCTTGCCCCCTCTCTCCCCCCTAGTCTAGCCCTTCCTCTCTCGCCCCTTCTCTCGCCCCCATTCTCATCCCCCCCTCTCCCGTCCCCCTCTCTCGCAGATATTGGTCGACAGTAAATGGCCGTAACTTGGGAACTGCTCGTCCGATTAATATCAAACTCGAAAAGGCACATCCGCGGGTCCCAGCAATATTCCTGGCAAGTTTCAATCAGATCGGACCGTCAATCGTGCAATAAATAAATAAATAAATAAATAAATAAATAAATAAACAAACAAGCATTAATTGTGACGTCATAGCACCGTGTCTTGTCATTGGTCGACAGATAAATGGCCGTAACTTGGGAACCGCTTATTCAATTAATATCAAACCTTGAAAAGGCACATCCGCGGGTCCCCAGCAATATTCCTGGCAAGTTTCAATCAGATCGGACCGTCAATCGTGCAAAAAAAAAACAAAAAAACCCATTAATTGTGACGTCATTCGTGACGTCATAGCACCGTGTCTTGTCATTGGTCGACAGATAAATGTCCGTAACTTGGGAACCGCTCGTCCGATTGACATCAAACCTCGAAAAGGCACATCTGCGGGCCCCGGCAATATTCCTGGCAAGTTTCAATCAGATCGGACCGGCGGTCGTTGAGAAACTCGGTCGCAGACAGACAGACAGACAGACCGACACACACACAGAGATTGCTGGAATTATAGATAGACTAGTGCATTCCCGCAGGTGCGTGCCCGTAGATGCGTGGCCGTACGTGCAAACAAAACAAAACAAAAAACTTTCAAACCGCGTGCCAGAAACAACGCACACAGGCCGTTCCTTCACTCTCACGTGCCCGTACGTGCGTGCCCGTACGTGCATGGCCGTACATGCAAAAAAAAAAATAAGAACTTTCAAACCGCGTGCCAGAAACAACACCGCACAGGCCGTTCCTTCGCTCTCACGTGCCGTACGTGCGTGCCCGTACCCGTTTCTTCTGCACGGCGCCTTGCCTCGCGTCCAGTGTTGTCTGCCAAGCGAGCATTCGTTCTTCATCCGTTTCAGCTGCACGACGCTTGCCTCGCGTTCAGTGTTGTCTGCCAAGCGAGCAGTTCGTTCTTCATCCGTTTCAGCTGCACGACACCTGTCACGCGCGTAGCGTCGCGTGTCAAGCGAGCAGCTCATTCTTCATCCGTTTCTTCTGCACGGCGCCTTGCCTCGCGTCCAGTGTTGTCTGCCAACGAGCAGTTCGTTCTTCATCCGTTTAGCTGCCGACACCTTGTCACACGCGTAGCGTCGCGTGTAGCGAGCAGCTCATTCTCATCCGTTTCTTCTGCACCGCTGCTCCGTCCATGTGTCTGCAGCGAGCAGTTCGTTCTTCATCGTTTCTCTGCGACGCTTGCTCGCGTCCAGTGTTGTCTGCCAAGCGAGCAGTTCGTTCTTCATCCGTTTCAGCTGCACGACGCCTTTCCTCACATTCAGTGTTGTCTGCCAAACGAGCAGTTCGTTCTTCATCCGTTTGAGCTGCACGACGCCTTGTCATGCGCGTTGCTCGCGTGTCAAGCGAGCAGCTCGTGCTTCGTTGGATTCCATTGCGCGTGCATGACGGCAGCTTCGTTCCTTCGCTGTCGTAAACGACGACTGGATTGGGGCATTGTGTTTAAGAAAATCGAGAAAGAAATCGGAAAGTACAGAAATCGAGAAAGAAAGAATACAGTAAGTCGATAAATCAAGAAAAAATCGAGAAAGAATACAGTAATCGTCACTGACTGGATTGGGGTATTGGGTTTAAGAAAATCGAGAAAGAAATCGAGAAAGAAGAATCGAGAAAGAATACAGTAATCGTCACTATCCGGAAGTGAAGTCCTCACTGTCCGGTAGTTCGCATATCGCAGTTACGATTATTCGCAATTTATTTTTAATGGCCAATTATTCAATTAGCGCCACGTATTTTGCCTTTTCCCAATGTCATCGCAAGGAAAACACAAAGAGAAGAGGAAGGAAGAGGAAGAGGAGGAAAAAAAAACGTACAAAAAAATAATTTACTTCCTGCTTCGGAGCATACCAGTAACTCTGATGTTACCCAAATTTATACACCTCTAATATGAAAACGATCATAACTTGGGGCATTGTGTTTATCTATAAATGCGCATAAGTAATCGAGAAATTATTGAATACACGAAAAAAAAAACGTGCAAAAAAATAATTTACTTCCTGGTTCGGAGCATACCAGCTCACTCTGATGTTACCCAAATTTATGCACCGTCTAATATGAAAACGATCATAACTTGGGGCATTGTTTATTATAATGCGCATAAGAAATGAGAAATTATTAGAATACACGAAGTCATCACTCTCCGGAAGCCCGTACGTTGTAACCCGTAATGGGGAACGCGGCTGAGCTTCCCTTCCCCATCGGCCACCGCCCACGCAACAACGTGTCTTGCATTGGTTTGGTAAATAAATGGCCATAACTTGGGAAGCACTTGTCCGATTAATATCAAACCTTGAAAAGGCACATCTCAGGTCCCCAGCATATACCTGGCAAGTTTCAATTAGATCGGACCAGTGGTTGTCGAGAAACAGCGGTGACACACAGACCACAGCCACACAACAGAACACACACACACACACACACACACACACACACACACACAACACACACACACACACACACACACACACACACACACACACACACACACACATTGCTGGAATTATAGATAGATTACATTTTCAATTACCCTTGTAAATATTTATATTGTCATTAAATCCCCACGTTTATTTTAAGTTGCTGTGCCCGTGTATTTGCGTGTGGGTTCGAGTATAAAGCCCGTGCCTCCGTCGCTCCGCCAGTGCCGACTGCCCCTCCTGCGCGCCATAATCTCTGAGGATCACGTGTCCGCCTCCTAAGGAAAATGCTTGGCAATCCGGACTGGCCGGTGTTAACTGCCCGTCCACATTTGGGTCGGGTCGGGACGGGTTGGGGGGTAACGTAACCGCCCAGACCTGCGACAATATATGTGCATTAATCCCCCCCCCCCAACCTAGAATTCTGGATCCGCCCCTGAGAAGGAGAACTTTCCAGCATTTTCTCCATGTTGCTCTCACCAAGCACCATCTTAACGAAGAACGAATCTCGGGAGGTTTAGAACTCCAAAGGCCTCCAAGGTAGAACCCAAAACAGAACCTGCTTTTTCGAATGTCCCAAAATATTTTCCTCACTTTATTTATTTTGTCGGTCTTTTAAAGGTAGGTCTCATATTCAGAACTATCAAGGCAGAACTTCTTTGTGATTGATTAATCTTTTAACATTTCACATGTTGGTCGTCAAGGTAGGAAAAAGTACCTCAGGTGTCGAGGTGATAATAACGAAGATAAAGGAGGAGGAGTATTTAATATTTAACGAATCTGCTCTCAGGAATCCAAATCACCGTCCGAGCTCCGATTACAACGAACGGAATCGCTTCACCGCCTCAGGACGTCGACACGATCGTGTCCGAGTGTAATATTGGGAGTTACATGAATGTTGATGAATACATGACAATTACATGCTTACGATGTTCTTTGGGTTTTTTTTTTTTTGCATTTTTAGTTGTGATTGTCACGAAAAAAATGAATATTAATGAATGCATGACGAGCAGGAACTGAGGAGGCGGAGCCGAGTGACGTCAGCGGGCTGTCGAGGGTGGAGCCGTGACGTCAGCGGACTGTCGAGGGTGGAGCCGAGTGACGTCAGCGGGCTGTCGAGGGTGGAGCCGTGACGTCAGCGGGCTGTCGAGGGTGGAGCCGTGACGTCAGCGGGCTGTCGAGGGTGAGCCGAGTGACGTCAGCGGGATGTCGAGGGTGGAGCCGGAGAAGTGATGAAAGGAGATGAGCGAAAGATCCTTCGTGCGGGCTGTCATTGCTTATACACAACAACGAGGGGGACACAACGGACATCGTGGGGGTTCCCTATATAATTATTATTTTATTTAAATACAGCACGTACCGTGTCCCGACTCGTTACCCTCGGGTGGAGCGATCCTGGACCCGCGGTCCGTGTGAGAACCTTCCGACCGAGCACGTTCCTTCCATCCAGATACTCGTGGATCCCGGAGGGTTCTCTCTGTGCTCCTCACACGAGAAATCTCGATTCATGACGTACAGTAGAGTACAGTGTCGTGCAGTGAATGAAGACACGACAATCCCTCAACTCGAGCAATCCCTGAAAACGAGTTCATTCATCAATTCCAATCCGCAGATTCGCCACAGATCGACGACGTCGTTAAACACTTTCGGGTTTTGTTTAAAAACTAAAAACGAACAAGAATTCCTGATCGAACCACAATGGAGAACGAGAACCCACGGGCTCGTGTTTGGACCTTGAACATCAAAAACGGGACAATCAGAGCTTTCCAAACATCTTCATTGAACGAAACAATGCGTTACATTTTGCACACAATGTCGAGGCTCATGAAATGGAAGAAATGTATTTATTATGTACTAGCAAAGGTATTCCAGCTTTTCCGTCGCCGGCCATCTGGGTCCCTGCTCCCACCCCTTCCCATCCCTCCACACTCCCCCTCCCCTTCCAATCCCTCCACACTCCCCTCCCTCCACCCCCTTCCCATCCCTCCACACTCCACCCCTTCCCATCCCTCCCCACTCCACCCCTTCCCATCCTCCACACTCCCCTCCTTCACACTCCATCCCCCACCCTTCCCATCCCTCCACACTTCCCCCCCACCCATTCCCTCCCTCCACACTTCCCCCACCCATTCCCCTCCCTCCACACTTCCCCCCCACCCATTCCCCTCCCTCCAGACTCCAAACCTACCCCTTCCCCTCCAACCATTCCCCTGCTCCTCCAATCCACCCCCTCCAGACTCCTACACCACACACACCACCCCTCTCCGCCCTCCTCCAACACCTCTCCCTTCTCCCTCCTGACCTCCACTCCACCCATTCCCCTCCCTCCGGGACTCTGACAAATATAATTATTTTACACCGCCTCGCAGAATAAAGTATTCAATGAAAGTCAGTGACGTCATATGCAGTGACACCTTATTCTATTTTGTGGGGGCCGAAAACACTTCCTGCACTCACTACGAAATGGGGTCGGAGATCATTTAATATTATCTTTCACTTAACTACAAAGGCTCGCGGACGATGCAAGGATTATTTTATTTTATTTTTGAAATCCCCCAAAATAATTTTTTTCAATTTCCCCCCCCCCTAAAACACTTCCAAACACACACTGATGAACTCCTGAAAGTTGAACACAAAACACTTTCCTAAACACTAAAAAGGGGAGCTAAACACTTCCCTACACCACTGAGCAATGGATCGGGAATCATTTAATACTACCTTTCACTGTTTCACACAGCTACAAAGGCTTAGGCACGAAAGAGCAAATCAAAATCTCCCGCCACGGTCACCTGTCCAACTCACAATCCCGTGAGAATTGCAATGTCAAGTGACCGTGAAACCCCAAACAGAGATCACACATTGAGAAATATACTGCTCTGTCGTGAATGGTTACAAAGTCCCGTGCCCCCCCCCCCCCAATCATCATATACCCCGTATGTTTCATATTGTCCCGAGCGGCTCAACCGAGGAGGCGTTCCAAATTAATGGCGGACGGCACGCGTGCTGTTGTGGGCCGGGGTTCCGGGCGATAAACGACCACTAGGGGCGCAGTAGGGTCGTCTCCACCGAACACCCCAGAATTTAGGTCGTCACTCTCGATAAAGTCCGAAAGGTCACGGGTCCCTTAGCGGACCGTGGTCGCCAATATTTTGAGGCGTGGGGTAGGGTGTTAATTGCCTAATTTCAATATACCTAAGTACCCACGTGTCCAACTACGGGGAAACCACACCCTCGACGGACCTCGGGCGGAACGGGCCGTTTACCGAGCCCGATCAGGTGTAAACGAGCGGGGAATTACCAAGGTCCGTCGCGTCCAAATGAACAATTACAGCAACAAGGCCCCCCTAATTCCCAATAAGCACCGTGCTAAACCAATCAAAGAAAGTGACAAACAACGAGCTGGTACATTGAACAATCGGGTTAATTTATAATGGGGCAGGGGGAGCACAAAAAGAGCAGAGTTAACCGACTATCAAGAAGGAATGCAAGTAATGTACAAGGCACTTAAACAATTGCTACTTATAAGGACTGGGGCCCACAGACACACACGCAACACACCCAAAGAAATGGTGGCCGCAGCCTTTATTTGGCCCTTCAGCTCGGGAGGGAAGGCGAGCTGAGGGCAAGAGCCTGCACTGCACCTGTCCGCCTCGTGCGGTCTGGCTCGAGCTTGTCCGGTGGCGGGATCGAACCCGCGCTGAATATACCAGGCACCAAGCACCAGGACGAGGGATAGAGCGACGGACTCCAGCCAGCACGAAGGCGGACGAGGCGAGAGACGACAGGCGATCAAGGCCGAAAAAAAGCTTCAGGTGGATCAGACGACACCAGCGAGGCAGACCCAGACAGAATCCTCACCCCCGACCGTTATTCGTTCCTCTCGTGAAGTGGGAGGGATTTTTTCCCTGGCCACTCGCCTCCTGATTTTTTGCACGCACGTACGCGGCACGCACGTACGGGGCGCACTAGTTCTAAATTAATGAGTGCTGAAAAACAAATTTGCTGAGAACGCAGGTCATTGTTATGTTGAAGTGAAGTATACAATAGTCGTGAAGGGGGAGGACAGCGAAGCAATGCAAATTTCTGATAAAGCTTGAAAGTGCTCGGAGCACTTGGCACTTGAAAGTGCTTGAAAGTACCATACGAATTTGCATTTGAAACAGTCAGACCACGTCCTTGAAAATGTTCTGTTTGTCTCACCTCAGAATGTGATTGGTCAATTCACTTTCATGGTGAGTTGTATCACCCTCCCTATTTCTGTTCCCCATATAACAAACTCTGTTTGGACATCAAGCTAAGAAGCAATCACGTTGCATTTTTTTGTCTTTCTCTATGAACATACATCAAATGGATGATTCAACCTGTATTGTGACTAGAGTACTTGAGTAAGTTTCGAGGTTTCCACCGCAACACCTCACTTCGGTCGCCGTCACAGATGGGATGGGGGCTAAAACCGGGGGACTCAGCTCTGGGGCAGCGGGGTCGAGCAGGTGATGAGGAGGGACGAGAGGACGCGATGAGCGAGCAGACGATGGGGAGACGAACAGGCGTGATGGCACACACAGGGTCCAGGACGGGCAGGGCAGGTCATGAAAGGGCAGGACGATGAAGGGCAGCAGGGACAACCTCCTCTCCTCAGAGACGATCTTCTCACACGTTGATGGTTCTCCTCAGGCTTTGCCATGTTCTCCTCAGGCTTCTGCCGCATTCTCCTCAGGCTTCTGCCATGTTCTCCTCAGGCTTCTGCCGCAATTCTCCTCAGGCTTCGCCATGTTCTCTCAGGTTCGCGCATTTCCTCAGGCTTTGCCTGTTCTCCTCAGGCTTCTGCCGCATCTCCTCAGGCTTCTGCATGTTCTCCTCAGGCTTCTGCCGCATTCACTCTCAGTCTCCCAGCTTCTGCCCGCATTCTCCTCAGGCTTCTGCCGCATTCTCCTCAGGTCTGCCAGTTCTCACTCGGCTCTACTGCCATGTCTCCTCAGGCATGTTCTAGCCCGCATTCTCCTCAGGCTCTGCGCGTTCTCCTCAGGCTTCTGCATTTCTCCTCGCTCTGCCCATCTCCTCAGGCTTTTGCCGCATCTCCTCAGGTTCATGCCACTTACGCATTCTCCTCAGCTTCTGCCGCATTCTCCTCAGGCTTGCCGCATTCTCCTCAGCTCTGCCGCATTCTCCTCAGGGCTTCTGCCGCATTCCCTCAGGCTTCTGCCGTATTCCCTCAGGCTCTGCCGCATTCTCCTCAGGCTTCTGCCGTATTCTCCTCAGGCTCTGCCGCATTCTCCTCAGCTCTGCGCATTCTCCTCAGCTTCTGCCATGTTCTCTCAGGCTTCTGCACGTTCCCTCAGGCTTCTGCCGATTCCTCAGGCTTCTGCGCATTCTCCTCAGGCTTCTGCCGCATTCTCCTCAGGCTTTGCGCATTCTCCTCAGGTTCTGCCATGTTCTCCTCAGGCTTTTGCCGCATTCTCTCAGGCTCTGCCATGTTCTCCTCAGGCTTCTGCAGAAAACAAGCCAGGAAAACAATGCAGGCGAGTGGCCCTGAAAATTGTTCAAGTCGATCGGACATACAATTATATTCAGTGACAGTGCATATTGTAGAGTACTCATCAAGTGGCAAAAGCACTCCAACGAAGCGTTGATAAGGAAGGCTCGCTCGGCAAGCGATTAGCAATCTCCAAACCGTCAAATGAAACACACAACTCCCAGAGACGCCCGAAATATCAAATGTCTTGAACTGGTCAAATAAACTTTTTTTTTCATCAGTCGGAACTTGCTGCTAAGTTCAAATCATGAGCTTAACTTTTGCATTCGGTTTTTTAGTTTTAAGAGGTCTCGAGTTATGGCATGTGCGGAAATAAAATAAAGCCAGCAACGCTGGCCTCTCCGGGCGTGTATAAGCATTGCAATGTACCCAGCAATTTGTACGTATGATGATCAGGCATTCGATAAATTATGAGTGAGGAAAGTGGAAAAAAAAAACTTTATCGTTAAGAAATCGTTGCACCCCTGTTCCCAAGTCAAGGCATGGTTTGAGCAGCGAAGAAAAAAATGGTCGCCATCAGACCCCAGCGAGTAACCCAGGATGCACCTTAAGACCCCATTAGAGCAAAGGTGGCCCAAGATGCGCCTTATAAAGGATATAATCAAATAAAGCCGTTAATTTCTCAAAAGGGGTGTTTAATTATCCAAACACCAATTTCACTCTGCACTTCTTGAAGTTCCCTTAGTATGCATGTAAAGTTCAGGCTGCTATGGTTTGGAGTTATGGAGAGCACACACATACACACACACACATACCTTGGTTGTTTACATTTTCTGTTCTAACAATTATCTTCTCTCTCTCTCTCTCTCTCTCTCTCTCTCTCTCTCTCTCTCTCTCTCTCTCCTTCTCTCTCTCTCTCTCTCTTCTCTCTCTCTCTCTCTCTCTCAATTGTACAGTATAGCTATCCTGAAATATAATATAATTTGAAGGATTGATGTAAATTATGTAAACCTCAAAACACAGTTCTCTTAACTCAAGGAAGAACCTTAACCTGTAAGCAAATTAATGGTTTTCCAACTGCACAGATCATCAGCTGGCACCGTGTCTGCCTCAAGGTTCAAATCCTTTCAGCCTAGGACCTCTCCAAACGCAGATCCACAACCTTGGTCACGGAAATCCACATCAGTACATTACCTACATCATTCGACCACGACCTCGATTGCGACCATGCAGTCAGTCACCCATCAATGTAGCGCCATCACTAATTAGACTTTACTCGCTGGAGGATTGAATGATTACCACATAGTTAAAACTCCCACCACACTTATAATATGTAACAATATATTATACAAATGATAACATAACTAATCATAACTATAAGATTAGTTAATAATCTTACTTATAAGAGAGCCGCTTGTCTGTTGTATCACCTTTTTCTCAGAGATGGCTGAATGGATCTTCATCAAACTTTCAGAGCGTTCATCAGAAAATTTGAAAAAAATTTTTTTCGAGAAATTTTAAAAAGAAATTTTTTATTTTTTGGAATTTTATTATTTTTTTTATCGCTTCATAGTGCCGAAGCCTTTTTGATGAAGACAGTTACATTCAGTACCATACGTATGAATAAATACAAAACAATGACCAAACATTTAATTGAAATAAACCTCTCCAGAAGCGGTCAAAGTTTGATGGTGCATCTTTTCCTTAACCGGCACCATATTTATGGATCGGGGTCAAACTTAACCCAGAAACATCAACGGCACATTCACGAACATCCATTCGATGAATAACTCTAATTCCACTTCTAAGGAAACACTTTTACAATATGCCTCTTCGCCAATAATCTACAGGGTGTTTACAAAGTCCCGTTACCCCCTCCGCAGAAAACCGATATTAAATGAACACACAAGAGTTATAAGTATAAATTATGATAGACAAGAATTTATTGTCATAAAACCAAAGTTATTTACATATATATATATATATATATATATATAATTTATATATATATATAATATATTATATGGACACCAGGGTGGATGATGATGTGGGGGGGGGGGGGGGTAAAGGGACTTGTGTGCATTCTCAAAGTGCAAAGTGATTTTGCAATCTCTCGGTTTCGGGTTTCATGGTCACTTGACAGTTGCAATTCCACGGGGTTTCTGCAAATCTCACTGGATTGTGAGTTGGACAGGCGACCGTAACGGGCCATTTTAAAATCTCTCTATAGTGCCTAAGCCTTTGTTCTACGTGAAAGTAATATTAAATGATCCGACCCCATTTATTAGTGGGTGTAGGGATATGTTTTAAGGCCCCCACCAAAACAATGCTGGGTACCCCTGCTAGTACTGATATAAAATACAATAATAAAATAATACAAACAAGCCGGTAGGCGGCGATGGGTTCGCCAAGCATGGAACTATAAGATATAGAGCAAAATGGATGTCATATAGCGGATAGGGATCACCTTAAGATATGCATATCACAATCTCATCAGTTCCATCTACTGATAACTACTCGGTATCCATTTGAATGAAAAGTACCGAAATGCGGTTTGAAATCGAAATCCCCAAAGTTCGAGGGGTGCTGTGGGTGAACAAAGATCTAAATCGAAAATCCGGCTCGATCGTTTATGCACAATGTATTCCAGACGATTAGTGTGAATTTTCATGACCATCCGACCATAACCCTAGGAGGAGGAGCATTTGGCGCGAAGGCACCTCCGGCTCTCGCATATTATTCGATTTTCTGCACTAATTGACCTTTGACCCCTGATCCTAAGCGAAATCGGTCAATATGTCCTGAGGAAAAGTTGTGGTACTCATTGAGTACCATGAACCTTGCAAAGTTTCATTCGTATCGATGCACTCACCTGGTCGCTAGGGGGCCTTTCAATTTTCGCCGCATACCCAATTGTAGGGCGCTGCGGGTAAAGTATTTCCATATATCACAAAAACCGGATATATTTGAGAGAGCATCACCTGTAGATCATCCGTGCCAAATTTCATAACCCTACGTGAGATAATGGCTTTCGAATTGATTTTGCGTGAACGGTACGATTTTGAAGGTTTTTCGGTTGTTGCTAGGAACCAAAGCGTCCCTAGCAACCACACAATTTCCAAAGCCACTAGGTCATAGATGTACCTACCACCTGAGTTGGGTCGAAATCGGCCCACGTTTACTATGCTGATGACAAACGAACAAACATCCAAACAAACATCCAAACAAACAGACAGAATTACTGACAATAAGGGTCACCTGTTTCGGCGACCCAATAACAACATTAAAAAATTAAAATAAGAATTTTAATGTGCATATGGGGAGTGGAGGAAGAAGTGTTGAACTACTGATGAGGAGGAAGGCGATGCTCGTGAGTTGGTCTGGAGGTGAGATGTCGATGGAGAATTGGGCGGCCCGGATCATCGGCAAGTAGAAGTCCTTCCACCTTTAAAATAGTTATGGCAGGGAAACGGGGCAGCAGCCCTGCCTTTTTTAGGCATTGAAAATGACCTTGTAGCGGTAGGGCATTATACACCGAGACACTTTGCTAATCTCTCGATGTTTGTTGGGTCCTCGGAACGAAGACATGGCCATGCTCAATCACCTTAAGGCCTCAGCGATGCATTTAGTTGTAAACCTCCTGGGAACCCTTTGATGAACCTCCTCGATACGATTCCTTGCATATATTCTGTGCCTCAAATTCCATTCAAGTCTCATATTGTTAGCTCTGTGAATTGAGACTGCAGCAAGGTTTGACCATCTTCTGCCTGCCATCTTCAAATTAAGTTTGCCTGCCCAATTGCACAATGGGGGCACAGTTTTGACCAATCCAATCTTAATTGGTTCTTCTCACTTCATCTGGGCTGCATCAAATTTTTTATAGCCTCGTAAAATATTATAGCCCTCAGAACTTCTGACAGTAATAAACACCTTCACCATTCCTTTGCCTTGACTGCTTTGTGCAAAGGTCCTAGCAGATAGTAGGCCTTGAATGATCGCAATAACTCCCTGGCCATGGGCTGCAACAGTGATGTTGTGTTCGATGCATGTACACAACCTTAATTGCCTGGATCTTGAATGACCAAAAGAATGCTTGAAGGGCAGGTTTTTGACTGGCACAATACTCCTAAACCTGCGCACGAAATGATGGTAGAACCAGCTCCTCAAGATGACCAAATTGACCATGGCCTTTTTTGCAAGACTTCCAAATAACTGCAGAGTGAGGCCCTATGGTGATACCCTTTCATGGCACGAGGTTTCTGCAAAGCAGTACACCAGTATAGGGCTTCAGTGGCGGAAATTCGAGCAGCATTGGGCTCCAAGCAAAAGCTGGTTTCCTGTCCTTGACAGCCTTGAACACCCAGCTCATTGACAATCTCCTCCTGTGCAATGTACGTACGGTCTGGCAATCTTTTCCATATGAGGCCGGTTCTCATCGACGGTTTCAATCAGCTGCTGAGACTATATCCCCCTCCTGTTTTATTTCAACTCATGCACTCAGGAATATCACTTGATGCCTCAACTTCAGCACCCAGCAGCCTCCCACCACTCATAATATTAATGCAAATAGCCTCTTCTACTCTAACTGGATGTGTGTGTGTGGTGTTGAAGCATGGTTTTGGTGAGTTTCCACTAAGCTTATCTGATGTGGAATGGTGAAACAACAAAATATCTGTCATTGACCTCCTGAGTTTGATTAGGCTAATTAGCTGCCAAAAAAATTCCGTTAGAAGTCCGAATTTTTAAAAGCACGGCCATGTTTAAAGGTACATAAAGCAGCTTAATACATCCTTCTACCAGACATGACATTCTGATTACAAAATTAAATCACAAAAACAATGACAACATTGACTAAAAACAGAAAAGTAATTATTACTAATATTATTTACAAGAAGAAGAATAGTACTGTCACATGGTAATAATAATAACAAACATAATATAATCCACACGCCGGTCCCAAGGCACATCTGGGGCTTGGTGGACGGCAGGCTATTGCTGAAGCAGTACAGAAGGGCGGTTACAACACAGGCTGTGAAGACCAATTTAAAATTTGGTCCATCGGACACAACGCGCCCACTAGTGCTCTAAAATATTCACCACCTCGACGAAGCCACAAAACTTCATACCTCCGCCACTGAAGGTAAAGGAGG
>CM068968.1:74762180-74772463 GCA_035128595.1 Eptatretus atami | reverse complement strand
AGGCGAGAGACGACAGGCGATCAAGGCCGAAAAAGCTTCCAGGTGGATCAGACGACACCAGGCGAGGCAGACCCAGACAGAATCCTCACCCCCGACCGTTATTCGTTCCTCTCGTGAAGTGGGAGGGATTTTTTCCCTGGCCACTCGCCTCCTGATTTTTTGCACGCACGGCCACGCACGTACGGGCACGCACGTACGGGCCCGCACTAGTTCTAATTAATGAGTGCTGAAAAACAAATTTGCTGAGAACGCAGGTCATTGTTATGTTGAAGTGAAGTATACAATAGTCGTGAAGGGGGAGGACAGCGAAGCAATGCAAATATCTGATAAAGCTTGAAAGTGCTCGAGGCACTTGGCACTTGAAAGTGCTTGAAAGTACCATACGAATTTGCATTTGAAATCAGAGTCATGACCACGTCCTTGAAAATGTTCTGTTTGTCTCATCAGAATGTGATTGGTCAATTCACTTTCATGTGAGTGTATCACCCTCCCTATTTCTGTTCCCCATATAACAAACTCTGTTTGGAACATCAAGCTACAAAGCAATCACGTTGCATTTTTTTGTCTTTCTCTATGAACATACATCAAATGGATGATTCAACCTGTATTGTGACTAGAGTTACTTGAGTAAGGTTTCGAGTTTTCCACCGCAACACCTCACTTCAGTCGCCGTCACAGATGGGATGGGGGCTAAAACCGGGGGACTCAGCTCTGGGGCAGCGGGGTCGAGCAGGTGATGAGGAGGGACGAGAGGACGACGATGAGGCGAGCAGACGATGGGGAGACGAACAGGCGGTGATGGCACACAACAGGGTCCAGGGACGGGGCAGGGCAGGTACAATGAAAGGGCAGGTACGATGAAAGGGCAGGCAGGACAACCTCCTCTCCTCAGAGACGATTCTTCTCACACGTTGATGGTTCTCCTCAGGCTTCTGCCGCATTCTCCTCAGGCTTCTGCCATGTTCTCCTCAGGCTTCTGCCGCATTCTCCTCAGGCTTCTGCCATGTTCTCCTCAGGCTTCTGCAGAAAAACAAGCCAGGAAAACAATGCAGGCGAGTGGCCCCTGAAAATTGTTCAAGTCGATCGACATACATTATATTCAGTGACAGTGCGAATATTGTAGAGTACTCATCAAGTGGCAAAAGCACTCCAACGAAGCGGTTGATAAGGAACGGCTCGCTCGGCAAGCGATTTGCAATCTCCAAACCGTCAAATTAAACACACAACTCCCAGAGACGCCCGAAATATCAAATGTCTGAACTGGTCAAATAAACTTTTTTTTCATCAGTCGGAACTGCTGCTAAGTTCAAATCATGAGCTTAACTTTTGCAATTCGGTTTAGTTTTAGAGGTTCTCGAGGTTATGGCATGTGCGGAAATGAAATAAAGCCAGCAACGCTGGCCTCTCCGGGCGTTTATAAGCATTGCAATGTACCCAGAAATTTGTACGTATGATGATCAGGCATTCGATAATATGAGTGAGGAAAGTGGAAAAAAAAAAACTTTATCGTTAAGAAATCGTTGCACCCTGTTCCAAGTCAAGGCATGGTTGAGCAGGAAAGAAAAAAATGGTCGCATCAGACCCCAGCGAGGTAACCCAGGATGCACCTTAAGACCCCATCAAGAGCAAGGTGGCCCAAGATGCGCCTGATAAAGGATATAATCAAATAAAGCCGTTAACTATCTTCAAAAGGGGTGTTTTAATTATCCCAAACACCCAATCTCTCTCTCTCTCTCTCTCTCTCTCTCTCTCTCTCTCTCTCTCTCTCTCTCTCTCTCTCTCTCTCTCTCTCTCTCTCTCTCTCTCTCTCTCTCTCTCTCTCTCTCTCAATTGTACAGTATCAGCTATTCCTGAAATATAATATAATTTGAAGGATTGATGTAAATTATGTAAACCTCAAAACACAGTTCCCTTAACTCAAGGAAGAACCTTAACCTGTAAGCAAATTAATGGTTTTCCAACTGCACAGATCATCAGCTGGGCACCGTTCTTCCTCAAGGTTTCAATCCTTTCAGCCTAGGACCTCTCCAAACGGCAGATCCACAACCTTGGTCACGGATCCACATCAGTACGTTACCTACATCATTCGAACCACGACCTCGATTGCGACCATGCAGTCAGTCAACCCATCAATGTAGCGCATCACTAATTAGACTTTACTCGCTGGAGGATTGAATGTATTACCACATAGTTACAACTCCCACCACACTTATAAATAATGTAACAATATATGATACAAATCATAACATAACTAATCATAACTATAAGATTAGTTAATAATCTCTACTATAAGAGAGCCGCTTGTCTGTGTATCACCATTTTTCTCAGAGATGGCTGAATGGATCTTCATCAAACTTTCAGAGGTTCATCAGAAAATTTGAATATTTTTTTTTTCGAGAAATTTTAAAAAGAAATTTTTATTTTTTGGGAATTTTTTTTTTTTTATCGCTTCATAGTGCCGAAGCCTTTTTGATGAATGACAGTTACATTCAAGTACACATACGTATGAATAAATACAAAACAATGACCAAACATTTAAATTGAAATAAACCTCTTCCAGAAGCGGTCAAAGTTGATGGTGCATCTTCTTCCTTAACGGCACCATATTTATGGATCGGGGTCAAACTTAACCCAGAAACATCAATGGCACATTCACGAACATCCATTCGATGAATAACATCTAATTCCACTTCTAAGGAAACACTTTTACAATATGCCTCTTCGCCAATAATCTACAGGGTGTTTACAAAGTCCCGTTACCCCCTTCGCAGAAACTGAATATTAAATGAACACACAAGAGGTAATAATATAATTATGAATAGCACAAGAATTTTATTGTCATAAAAACCAAAGTATTAACATATAATATATATATATATATATTATATGGCACACCAGGGTGGATGATGATGTGGGGGGGGGGGGGGTAAAGGGACTTTGTGACATTTCTCAAAGTGCAAAGTGATTTTGCAATCTCTCGGTTTCGGGTTTCATGGTCACTTGACAGTTGCAATTCCACGGGGTTTCTGCAAATCTCACTGGATTGTGAGTTGGACAGGCGACCGTACGGGCCATTTTAAAATCTCTCTATAGTGCCTAAGCCTTTGTTCTACGTGAAAGGTAATATTAAATGATCCCGACCCCATTTATTAGTGGGTGTAGGGATATGTTTTAGGCCCCCACAAAAACAGCTGCGGTACCCCTGCTAGTACTGAATAAAATACAATAATAAATAATACAACAAGCCGGTAGGCGGCGATGGGTCGCCAAGCATGGAAACTATAAGATATAGAGCAAAATGGATGTCATATAGCGGATAGGGAATCACCTTAAGATTTGCATATCAAATCTCATCCAGTTCCATCTACTGATAACTACTCGGTATCCATTTGAATGAAAAGTACCGAAAATGCGGTTTGAAATCGGAAATCCCCAAAGTTCGAGGGGGTGCTGTGGGTGAACAAAGATCTAAATCGAAAATCCGGCTCGATCGTTTATGCACAATGTATTCCAGACGATTAGTGTGAATTTTCATGACCATCCGACCATAACCCTAGGAGGAGGAGCATTTGGCGCGAAGGCACCTCCGCTCTCGCATATTATCGATTTTTGCACTAATTGACCTTTGACCCCTGACCTAAGCGAAATCGGTCAATATGTCCTGAGGAAAAGTTTGTAGTACTCATTGAGTACCATGAACCTGCAAAGTTTCATTCGTATCGATGCACTCACCTGGTCGCTAGGGGCCTTCAATTTTCGCGCATACCCTAATTGTAGGGGCGCTGCGGGTAAAGTATTCCATATATCACAAAAACCGGAATATATTTGAGAGAGCATCACCTGTAGATCATTCGTGCCAAATTTCATAACCCTACGTGGGATAATGGCTTTCGGAATTGATTTCGCGTGAACGGTACCGATTTTGAAGGTTTTTCGGTTGTGCTAGGGAACCAAAGCGTCCCGAGCAACCACCACAATTTCAAAGCACAGGTCATAGATGTACCTACCACCTGAGTTGGTCGAAATCGGCCCACGTTTACTACATTATGCGATGACAAACGAACAAACATCCAAACAAACAGACAGAATTACTGACAATAAGGGCAACCTATTTTCGGCGACCCAATAACAACATTAAAAAAATTAAAATAAGAATTTTAATGTGCAGTACTGGGAGGGAGGAGAAGTGTTGAACTACTGAGAGGAGGAAGGCGATGCTCGTGAGTGGTCTGGAGGCTGAGATGTCGATGGAATTGGCGCAGGAGCATCGGCAGTAGAAGTCCTTTCCACCTTTTTAAAATAGTTATGCAGGGAAGACTGGGCAGCAGCTGCCATTTTAGCATTGAAAATGACCTTGTAGCAGGTAAGGGCATTATTAACACTCGAGGACACTTTGCTAAATCTCTCGATGTTTGGGTCCTCGGACACGAGACATGGCCTGCTCAATCAACCTTAAGGCCTCAGCGATGCCTTTAGTTGTAAACCTCCTGGGAACCTTGATGACCTCCTCGGATACAGATTCCTCTGCAATATTCTGTGCCTCAAATTCCATCAAGTCCTCATTTGTTAGCTCCTGTGAATGAGACTGCAGCAAGGTTTGACCATCTTCTGCCTCCGTCTTCAAGTTAAGTTGCTTGCCCATTTGCACAATGGGGGCACAGTTTCTTCGACAATCCAATTTAATTGGTTCTTCTCACTTCATGCTGGGCTGCGTCAATCTTTTTAATAGCCTCGTAAATATTATAGCCCCTCCAGAACTCCTTGACAGTAATAACACCTTCACCTTCCTTTGCCTTGACTGCTTGTGCAAAGGTCCTACGCAGATAGTAGGCCTTGAATGATGCAATAACTCCCTGGCCCATGGGCTGCAACAGTGATGTTGTGTTCGGATGCATGTACACAACCTTAATGCCTGGATCTTGAAGACCAACAGAATCTTGAAGGGCAGGTTTTTGACTGCACAATACTCCTTAACCTGCAGCACGAAATGATGGTAGAACCAGTCCTCAAAGATGACCAAATTGATCCATGCTTTTTTGCAAGACTTCCAAATAACTGAGAGTGAGGCCTTGGTGATACCCTTCAATGCACGAGGGTTCTCAAAGCAGTACACCAGTAAGGGCTTCAGTGAGAAATTCCGAGCAGCATTGGCTCCAAGCAAAAGCTGGTTATCCTGTCCTTGGCAGCCTTGAACCCAGCCATTGACATCTCCTCCTTGGCTTTGTACGTACGGTCTGGCATCTTCTTCCAATAGAGGCCGGTCTCATCGACGTTAAACAGCTGCTGAGGACTATATCCCCCTCCTGTATTATTTCAACTCATGCACTCAGGAAATCACTTGATGCCTCAACTTCAGCACCAGCAGCCTCCCCACTCACTATAATATTATGCAAATTAGCTCTTCTACTCTAAATGGATGTGTGTGTGTGTGTGTGTGTGAAGCATGGTTTTGGTGGAGTTCCACTAGAGCTTTCTGATGTGGAATGTGAAACAACAAAATGATCGTCATGACCTCCTGAGTTGATTAGGCTAATTAGCTGCAAAAAAATCCGTTAGAAGTCCGATTTTTTAAATGCACGCCATGTTAAGGTACATAAAGCAGCTTAATACATCCTTCTACCATGACATGACATTCTGATTACAAAATAAATCACAAAAACAATGACAACATTGTAACAAAGCAGAAAGTAATTAATACTAATAATATTTACAAGAAGAAGAATAGTACTGTCACATGGTAATAATAATAACAAACATATAATCCACACGCCGGTCCCAAGCACATCTGGGCTTGGTGGAAGGCAGGCTAATGCTGAAGCAGTACAGAAGGGCGGGTATGCAACAAGGCTGTGAAGACCAATTAAAATTTGGTCCATCGGACCAACGCGCCCACTAGTGCTCTAAAATATTCAACCACCCTCGACGAGCCACAAAACTTTCATTACCTCCGCCACTGAAGGTAAAGGAGGTCATGTTTTCACTCCTCTCTGTCTGTCTGTTTGTTTGTGTGCAGGATATCTCAAAAAGTTGTGGACGGATCTGGATGAAATTTGGTTGGCAGGTTGGGTGTGTGACAAGGACGAACTGATTAGATTTTGATGAAAATCCAGATCCGACTACAAGAATTTTTTTGAAGTGATTCTTCACCATTGAGAGATAGGGCTAAACTAGTATATAGCACGATATCTCAAAAAGTTGGAGACAGATTCGGATGAAACTTGGTGGTCACGTTGGGTGTGTGACCGCGACAAATTCATTCAATTTCGGTGAAGATCCGAATCCAGATCTAGATACGAGAATTATTTAATTTCTAAAGTGATTCTTCACCGTTGAGAGATGGTGGCCAAAAACGATATATAGCATGATATTTCAAAAATGTATTGGGCCACATATGTTCTCATGGGTCAGGCATTACGTGGCGGAGGTATACACTCCACTGAGTGCCCTTCTAGTTTTCACTGGAACCTTCACAATCCTGTTCACGTTTTGCCTTTAGGTCTACAAAAATGCTCTTGGCCTTATCCACCACCTCTTATCTTCCCCCATCCCAAACCACAATCTTTTCTACCCCCATTAATCCAGCGAAAAAACCACCTCCCTCAAATTCACTGTTTTCCTTCCCGAAAGTTCCCTGTCGTGTAAGGTCCTGAAAGTCCCTGTAATATCCATCTTGTTTACCCCGTGTACTCCGCCCCATCCCTCTCCCTTCCACAGATCTCTCCTAATGTCCCTGTTCCCCACTGTTTGTCCTTCCCTCTCCCACCCCTCTTGTCTCCTACCCTCTCGTTGTGCGTTCCGTGTGTTAGCTCTCAAATGAGCCTCGACAATGTGTACAAAAGAAGAAAAAAAAATGTTTTCAAGATCTGATTTAAAAAAAAAAAGACATCTTGGATTAAACACACAAAAAAAAATAACATTACATCTCTGACACCGCTGATTGGAAGAATTTGAAACTTGGCACCTCATTCTACTCCGAATGGAGAATAAAGGATGACGTCATCGGTGAATTAGTAGGCCAGCCGTAAATGTTTTAATCAAAATCCTTGTTTACCATTGAGATTCAGTGTGTATGTCCATTGTCCAGGCCGTAACACTTTTTTACCAATTCAGCTTATCTCATCAAATCTTCAACAAACCTTTATTATGAGATTGTGGAGTACACAAATGAATAAAATGTACAATTTTTTAAAAACTTGTTTTCATCAAGTTTAGCGCGAGTAAAAAGCGGATGCGGACAGGCTTTGCATTTTAAGATGCTTTCTGGTTGAGTTTAGTTTTGTTCTGCCAAAGTGAACTTTATATCGGCAGTTTTTGGAATATGCGCTCCCTTGTCACCCGTGTGAATTTTTTCATGTCTTTTTCATTGATGAAGAAGTTGCAAAATCCTTGATGCACACAGAACACTTGTGAGGCTTCTGTTCTGTGTGTAATTTTTGATGTTTATGTAAAGTTGATGAACAAGCAAATGTGTTGGTTGCTGCACACAGAGCACCTGTAGGGCTTCTGACGTTGGTTGTTTTCTCAATTTGCGGGTTTCAGGAGGTGAGAGGAAGTTCTCCCAGAACTCAAAATCTCCACTTCCTTTTTGGTGCAAGATCATGATTCATGAACCAAACTCTGAAACTTCATTCTCATAGCCTCGTTACAAGGGATCTTTTCAAAATCTTCACTGAAAGCCCATCTGGTGCGATATTCCCCGGAATGATTTTTAAGTACTCATTAAGAATGTTCTTCATCATTCCTGTAGCTCCAACTATCACTGGTACAATTTCAGCTGTCCTTAATTTCCACATCCTCTTGACCTCATTTTTTCAGATGATAGTATTTGGTCATTTTCCTAATTTCTGCGGCAGTTAGTCCAAAGTCATTGGGAACTGAAGCCTCGATCAACAATGCCGTTTTCTCCTTTTTGTGTTTGAGCACCATGTCCGGACGCAATGCTTTGTTTGCAATGTCCACCCTTGTCATGCATGAGCATTACTTGTTCATTTTCACGAACGGATTTGGTTTGTGTTTCCATGATTGTTCGAGAACCGGGATGTTGAAATGTTTAATGATGTGCCAGTGGATTACTCCGCAGACGCTGTCGTGTCTTTCTGTGTACAGCTGTTCTGACATGAGTTTTTTTTATATCCCAAAAGGAGGTGACTGGTACTTTGTTTCTACTCCACAAAACCTGCAGTTGTCAGATTGTTTCAATCCCATCATTTTCTTAACAGTATTTTTCACTGTGTATTTTCTTATGTTGATGTAAATGTGAGGAATGCCTAAACACCTTGTTGCAAAGAAAACACTTATAGGGCTTCTCTCTTGTATGTATTATTTGATGTTTCTTCAAAGTTTGCGAAAGACGAAAGGCCTTAGAACACACAGAACATTTGTAGGGCTTCTCTCCTGTATGTATTCTTTTATGATTCTTCAAAGTTTGCGAAAGACCAAAGGCCTTAAAACACACAGAACATTTGTAGGGTTTCTCTCCTGTATGTATTCTTTGATGCTGATGTAAATGTGTTGAATCAACAAATTTCTTGCTACAAACAGAACAACTGTAGGGCTTCTCACCGGTATGAATGATTTCATGCCTTCTCAATAATGAAGAAATTGCAAAATCCCTGCTGCAAACAGAACACTTGTACGGCTTTTCTCCAGTGTGTATTTTTTGATGTAGTTTTAAAGATGATAACACAGTAAATGATTTGTTGCACACAGAACACCTGTGCGGCTGTTCTCCTGTATGGGTTCTTTGATGAACCTTTAAGGAAAGTAATCGACCAAATGCCTGAAGACATACAGAACACTTAAAGGGTTTCTCTCCTGTGTGTATTCTTTGATGCTCTCTCAATGTCGTCCTGCAAGTAAATGCTTTATGACACACAGAACACTTGTAGGGATTCTCTCTCATGTGTATTCTTTCATGATTGTGGAAATGTGTCAAGTGAGCAAAGGCCTTATGACACACAGAGCACTTGTACGGCTTCTCTCCCGTGTGTGTCCTTTGATGAATGTGTAAATGTGATGATTGAATAAAGGCCTTATGACATACAGAACACTTGTACGGCTTCTCTCCCGTGTGTATTTTTTGATGAACGTATAAATTTGATGAGCGACCAAACGCTTTGAGGCAAAGAGAACACTTGAAAGGCTTCTCACCCGAATGGATTCTTGCATGTATTTGCAACCCTGAGATAAAACTGAAAGCGTTGTTGCACACGGAGCACTTGTAAGGCTTCTCACCTGCATGCATTCTTTGGTGTTCGTTAAAATTTTTCAATTGAGCAAAGACTTTTGAACACAAGGAACACTTGTAGAGCTTCTCGTGTTGGTTGTTCCCTCCCTCACCGATGTGCATTCTTTGATGAAGATTTAAAGATGATAACACGGTGAATGATTTGTCGCACACAGAACACTTGTGTGGTCTCTCATTTCCTTGGATATTCTTGAGGGTCTCTGTACAACTTTTACAACTGTGGTTGAAAGACATATTGTTAAATTTGTCAGTTTCTTGACAAATGGTCCGATTCATGTGCGGATTGAAAACTTCCACGTCAAACAACTGGGAACAATTGGAACAAGAAACCAGTTTCATTTGTTTCTCTGCAAAGACAAGGTGCAAAAATCATTAAAATCACACTATTTGTGAAAAATATAGCATAATTGACAATTATTTCACTCAAGTTAGATTTGAGCAAACAAACTTTCGTGCTATTCATTTGGAGGAGAAAAGCATGATAATGGATAAACCAATTTACGTCGAAACTTCAACACCTAACTTGTCGAAGTCATTAATGTATAACTGTTGTTACAACAATTAGAGGAAATATGATGACCAAGTTAATCTCGTCCATATGGCAACAGATTGTTTTATATTAAATATTTTTTACAGAGGATGTTTATTAAGATATGAAAAGACAGATTTACGACACAAGCAACCATGAAAATGAGTAGTTTATTCTCTGCAAAAAATAAAAGTTATTGGAAAATTTAAAGATGAGTTGGGTGGAGCAACCTTGAGTGAATTTGTAGGATTGAGAGCAAAAGCTTGTGCTTATAAGTGTTATGATTCAAAAGTGGTGTTCCTAAATATGATGAGACATCATGCTATACAGTACTGTCGGACCCTGCTATTTGCGGGGGATACATTCCTGGAAAATGCCACGAATCGCGAATCTGCGAATAGCGGGGCATTGTTTCAATGGAAAAAGTGGGGATAGGTTCCCGGCAGTTCGTGACTCATGAGGGAAAATCTAAAATCCCAAGAAAAACCATGATTATGCATGCAAAAA
>CM068968.1:74733031-74754479 GCA_035128595.1 Eptatretus atami | reverse complement strand
GCCGTGACTGGATTGTCCGTCCGTTGGGCGAAGCGGCCGCTATTGGTTAGACGCGGTCGTTCGCACGCCGGCGGGCGAGAATCCACAACACTGGTGTCGAGGAGTGGGGTGCAAACTCTCCCGCCTTCACACCAAACCAAATTAGCGGAACCGGATCAAGGTGGCGAGGCGACCCTCCGGTTCCATGAAATTACGAGCTTTTTAAATTGTTCCGATACGAAAGATGGCATTTCAAGGCGAGCGGGAGCAGGGTGGATTAGGAATGTGTATTAATGTAGAATCCTGACCAGGGACGGTTCTTTTTATAACTCAACACTAATTGCAGTCAGTGGGGCGCTCACCCTCATATACTGAGCATGAACTTTGTCGGCAAACAGACTCGAAGTCGCCAAAATAGCGGCGCGATCGCACCTCAGCGCAACACGGAGCGGGCTGCTATTAATAGCACAGCGAACGGCACGACACGAGGCGTGGCTCCCAATCAACGATTCAGACCACGTGGTCGCGGCAGGCACCATGGCCTGCGTGCAGATGCCGGCGCATGCATTGGCAGGCTTCAGACACAATTGTCGGGGCCTTGGAGCGGTGAAGGTATGGTGATAACTGTATGGGGGAATTGCATTCGTTTGCCATTAAATTGGACGAGGCACGGGGCACGTATACGGGGTTCAGGAGGATTGGGTGCACAAGGAGTCACAACAATTGGCCGATGCACAGGAACGAATTCGGGAGCTAGAAAAGGACTTAGCCAACACAGGCGAGGTACTAGCTGGGGAATGATGAAAGTAGAGCGGCTTACCCTTGTATTGGAACGAGCGGAGAGCGAACTGAAAAAAGATAGATGAGGAGCAAATTAGTAATTCTCGGGATAGAAAGAACTTGGAAGAAGAATGGAAAACAAAGTTTGAAGAGGAAAATCGGAAACACGATTTGGAATTGAAACATCTGAAGAAAGAGGTAAGATCAGCAATCAGAGAAGGGAGAGCCTGGGAAAAGAAGATAAAAAGAGGAGAGAAATATCTGGAGGAAAGGAAGGAAGAATTGTTGGAAAAGTCAAAACAGTTCGAAGAACTACAGGAATAAATGAGGGAGAAAGAAGAATGGGAAACAAAGCTGGAGGGGAAAACGGGAACATGATGTGGAGTTGAGACGACTGAGGCGAGAGGTAAGATCAGGCAATCAGGAAAGAGAAAGCCTAGAAGAGACAATAAAAATGGAAGAGAAACGCCTGGAAGACTTAAAGGGATACGTAATAAAATGAACGAATACAGGAAGGAAGAACGCAAAAGAGGTGCGGAGATGACCAAGAAAAGGGATGAAATAAGGTTGGAGTGTGCGGAGATGAGAGAGGAATTAGAAAAAAAAACTTCTGAGTTACAGAAACACACAAAGCAAAGAGAGGGAATTACAAAACGAACTGAGGATGTTAAGGGAGGAAAGAACGAGAACGGAGAATGAACGTGAAGGAACCACACTGTGCAGATCAAACAGTTAGAAGCCAAGGCCAGATTAAAGAATGAGATGCAAGAAAGAGTAGTGAAAGAAGAACGAACGAAACAGGAAAGGAAATCAGCCAATTGAAGGAAACTATGAGATTGGAGAATGAAGAACATGAGAGACGGTGGAGTAGAAAACAAAAAGAAAACGAATTTGAAACTGAACGACAAAAGGAAAAGGCAAGGTTGGAGTATGAGGAGATAGTGAAAGAACAAGGAATAACAGGTAAAGGAATCAACAAAATGAAGGAAACTATGAGATTGGAGAATGAAGAACATGAGGAACAGTGGGAGAGAAAACAAAAAACGATATGAATTTGAAATTAACCAACTCGAGAAAGAGCAAAGTTGGAATCCACAGAGATGGAAAAAACTCCGGGAAGAAAACGAAACAACTCAAAAGTTGTACAACTCAAAAAACAATGACTGCATTCATTGTTTATACGTGCTTACGTGTTGTTCGTAAATAAATGTGCTTGTTTAAATGTACCCCGTTCGTTGCGTCTTTTCCTTAATTGAGCTGCCATCTTGCACTCGGAATATAGTTGGTTTTTAAATAGCCGGTAAAGTGATCGGCTCCAACGGACTGCGCGATAATACCCGCTCGGTTATCCCAAAAGGAAGCGAGCTGCTTAAGCGACTCGTTCCAAGCGGTCCCGTGAGGTACAATCTCTCGGTAACCTACCCGCGCGAATTAATTAGGTATATCGACAATTCGCGCGATTGACCCTGTAGCGCGGTAGAGTACGGACAAGGTTGTGGTGTGCTTAAAAACACACCGTGGCGGTTTTCGGCGTTGATCCGGAAAGCCGCGACTGGGTTGTCCGTCCGTTGGGTGAAGCGGCCACTATTGGTTAAAACGCGGTCGTTCGCACGCCGGCGGGCGAGAATCCACAACAATATATATATATATATATATTATATATATATAATATATATATATATATATAAAGCATGTTACATTGAAATAAACATGTAAATAAATAAATACAGTATAAAATAAAAATAAACATGACTTTTACCTTTTTAATTTATTCCAAAACAGTGAGGTGATTTTTACAAAACAGCGAGTAGGTGAGGGTAAGAATATTACCTACTCTGCCATAAATACAAACCACAAGACTTAGCTCAGGATGATCATGATGATGCTGTTGAGTGGGAGGTGGGAGGGTAGCAGACATGGGGAGTGGGGAGGGGGATTCAGCGACTGGAAGAGCAACATTAGCTTCACAACGAAGTCGCTGCAGCAATGCCACAAAAGAGAATGGCAAGACGATCCTTAACCACTTACCTTGAACCCCGAGCAGATCTTTCCTGCTTGGAGAGGAGGTATCAGATGGCATCCTCTCCCAGAACAATCCTTCTTGTCCGTTAAAACCTGCTCCTGCCATAAATCCCTTTGCCTCAATTAGTTCCATGAGCTGCAGGGGTAGCATCATGGTCTGACGCTGCTGCTTTCCCGACTAATTTTACATGATGGAGCCGAATCTTATTTTGAATTTCTCAAACCAGCCTGTGCTGGTGTGGAACTTGTGGTAGCTGTGGTTGACTGAGCCTTCGCCCTGAGTGCCCGTGGAAATGTTGGTAAATCCGCAATTATTAGCTCAATTGGACTTCCGTCAGGTGAGCTTTGCGATCGAGCGATGTCCATAGGTGAGTGAGTCAGTCCGTCAGTTTGTAAACACTCAGTCAATATTGCTTGAACTAAACTACGATTTTGATGAAACTTGGCTACAAGCTTCATACTTAAGGCCGAACGAAGTGTATGGACTGCATAAAATGTGCACTCATTAAGGTGGTCCACGGGCTGGGTTTTACCCCCCCCCCCCACCAACCCAAAATAGGCATTTGCTCTCTCTCCGAAACTACACACACAATTTCGATAAAACATGACGACAACCTCATCACCATGATGTACCAAAGTTGTTCACGACATTAAAAAAACAATCAGGGTCTAAGGGGGTTGTAGGCGGTTTGAGTGACTGTTGCTCCTGATCCAGGTGAGCTTCAGGATGCGAGGTCCTATTTTTTCCCAATATCACCATTCCACTCAAAGGCACTTTTCTATGTTTGGTCCTCGATCCAAACATCAAGCGCTTTTTCTATCCTTTCAATATGAGGATCATGGGACTGGAATGACACTTTTATGCTTTGCAGACGCTGGTGACAACACTTGCACGGACATTTGATTAACTTTCATGGATGCACCACACAGTCAATTCATTGATCCCGTAATAGCGGCCCACAGAAGCCGCACTTTCACCTCTTGCCAACCTAATATAACAACTCAATTTTTTCACACAACGTTATAACCTTTCTCTGCCATTTGGGACAACTGTTTTGTCCATCGTTTTAAGTTTGGGCTCATGAAAAACGGTGCATGAGAAAGAACAGAAGGCTCGTAATCGGAGGTTAATCATACACAAGGATGCAAACATGATTAGCCTCAACTCAGAAACCGCCATTGGCCGAAACCCGTGATAGTGGAACCGGTGTGATTTGATGGTTTGTCTGTTTCATGTTAATTCCTTACTAGTTTTTGCTATTCGTTTCAGATTGTTATGGCCTGAACGCCTTTTTCAAGCCTTCCTCTGATATAAAGTGTGCCCTACTTGGTCCTGGGTGTAATCCCGGGTATCTTGCTTCTGTTTCCTCAACACTCTCCTATTTTCTATCTCTATTGTTTCCCCTCTGCTCCCACCTCTTGTTCATCTGTGTGTTGGACCATCTTAAAAGTGACCACTCCATCTGCATCTCTCTCTCTCTCTCTCAGCCAACATGGACAAACTTTTAACCACTCATCCCAACTCTCTTCCTCATATGAGGTGATTTAAATGGTCACCCTCTGCTCATTGGTTGGGTGTTGGTACATCTCTCGCCAGCCATGGACATCAGCAAAGGCTTCTGCGGCTCCATGGACTGACTCAATCTGTAAACTTTCTAACCTGGATTTCTCCCAATTAAATGGCAAATCCTCCCTTCTGGACTTGGTGATGACTAACGTTCCCACAAGTGCCTCCTGCTCTTCCTCTGCTCCAACGAATTCATCTGATCAGATGCTTATGTAAGTCAACATCTCTCTGGCTATTCTCAGAGACCTGCCTCGATGCAGGCGAGTCTGCCATTTGACTCAGTACAGTGGCAGGGAATGCAAGCAGCCATCTCTCTTCATTCTCCATATCTACTGCCCCTGATAATAATCAGCCTGATAATTCTTCCACAGAAACGTGCTCTTCTCATGCACAGTTTCATTCCATCTCGTCTTCAATTTTCCTACCCTTCTCCCCACCCATGGTAGGTTGGATCCTGTGGTGAGGCAGTTGGCTTAAACAACTTGCACTCTCCTCCTGGAAGGCAAATCCAACCAAAGGAAACCTCAGATCATTCCACAAAGCTCGCAACTACTGTGTGTCGACTCTCAGGAGAGACAGAAAACAATATCTGTCCAATTTCAGGAATGAGCTTTCAACTTAGTATCCCTCTAAATTTAGTGGCACCTTGTCAAGCGTGTCACTTTCCCTCCACCCCTTCCCTCACTTCAAATGGCACCACAGCCTCCGTTCGTGAGAAGGCCGAATGCCTCAATTCTGTGTTTGCTTGAAAACTCTCTCTGTCTCTCTCCTCTCTCTGTCTCTGTCTCTGTCTCTGTCTCTGTCTCTGTCTCTGTGTCTCTCTCTTCTCTCTCTCTCTCTCTCTCTCTCTCTCCTCTCTCTCTCTCTCTCTCTCTCTCTCTCTCTCTCTGTACCCACCCTTCAGTCATACTCAACTGCTCCTGAATCTGTGTCTTTTGCACCTGAGAAGGTGCAAAAGTTTCTGGCACCCTCAACTCCATCCATCCATCGGACCATACTCAGTACAGAGCGTTGGTGCTGCCGAAGCAGTCTCCTGGCTAATGGGCACAATCCTGGATGGGTCGCCACTCTTCGACGCAGGATACTCAAATGGCTCAATCATCCCAGCAAGCTGGTACTCACTTGCCGACGCTCGAAGGATGACAGGCTGAGTCAACCCCATCGGGTATTAAATCAACGGTAAGCAGGATTTTGAACTCAGGGACCCTAGGATCCAAGCCTGCCACCCTAACCATTAAGGCAAGACCAGGCATTATAACCCTCAACTCTGACTGTAACATATCCCGGATGGCATCACTTCATGTGTCCTAAAAAACCTGCTCTGCTGCTCTTGCGCTTCCTCTCTTGCCCTTTTCACCACGCATTTACCATAGTCATCTTCCATCTCCATGCAAATCAGCCAACATCACAGCATGAGGTAAAAAGGTACAAAAACAATCCCTTAATACAGACCAATTAGCTTACTTCCAATCATCAGCAAGGTCGTGGAATTCATCATCACAGGTTGACATAAAATCATTCCTTTTCTCAACAACCTCATCTCAATCATCAATTCGGATTCAGCTTTAGTCACTCCACCTTAAGACATGCTGATTCTACTTCCAACAATGGATGGAGGCCCTCAATATCAGACATGAGATCAGGCCCTCCTCTAAGACCTACAGTGGTGAGAAAAAGTTTGTGAACCCTTAAGAATTTCCTATATTTCTGCATAAATTTGACCTAAAATATGATCAGATCTTCATCCAAGTCCTATAATAAGATAAAGAGGACCTGATTAAACAAATAGTACACGATTTATATTGAAGCCAAATTATCCAACATTCAATTTCTTTGTCAGAAAAAGTAGTATGTGAACCTCCAGTTTAATGAGCTCAATGAAGGGGGTAATTACAGTCAGGTGTTTCAATCAATGGATGACAATTAGGAGTGAGTTTGGTTGGCCCTACCCTGTCTGAAAAACATAAACTTTGTTCGTCACCATCAGAGTCTGGTATTCACCACACAGGTTTGTGTGAAGCGTGTCATTCCCCGATCAAAAGAGATTTCTGAGGACCTCAGCAAAAAGAAGTTGTCGATGCTCATCGATGTGAAAGGGTTACAAGACCATTCTAAAAGATGTTGGCTACATAAATCCACTTCCAGCCAGATTGTGTGAGCGAGAAAATTCAACACCATTGTACTCTGTCCAGGAGCGGTCGTCAACGAAAATCACACCAAGAGCAAGGCATACAATAATCCAGGAGTCACAAGGACCCCATGGTACATCCTCAAGGATCTGCAGACGTCCCTGCATTGGCTAATATCAGTGTTCATGAGTCCACCATCAGGAAAACACTGAACACGAATGGTGTGCATGGAGGATAGAAAGGAAGAAACCATTACTCTCCAAAACACTGCCGCCCGTCTCAAGTTTGCCAAAGACACACTGGATGATCCAGAAGGCTATTGGAAGAATGTTCTATGGACAGATAAGTCGAAAGTGGAACTTTTGGCTTGAATAAGAAACGTTATGTTTGGCAAAAACCAAAACACTACATTCCAACATAAGAACCTCATCCCAACCGTGAAGCACGGTGGTGTGAGTATCATGGTTGAGGCTGCTGTTGCTGCCTCAGGACCCAGACAGCTTCATCATTGATGGAACCATGAATTCTGGATTGAAACCAGCAAATTCTAGCAGGAGATGTCAGAGCATCCGTCCAGGAGCTGAAGCTAACAGAAAGTGGGTTATGCAGCAAGACAAGATCATAAACACTACAACAGAATGGCTAAAGCAGAAGAGATTTTGCATTTTGGAACGGCCAAGTCAAAGTACAAAACAGCAAACATTTGAAATGTTGTGGCAGAACCTGAAGCGAGAGTTCATGCATGAAAGCCCACAAATATCTGAGTTGAAGCAATTCTGTTAAGAAGGAATAGGCGCAAAAATTCCTCCAAGCAATCTGGCAGGACTGGTCAAGGAGTTACAGGAAACATTTGGATGAAAGTTATTGCTGCTCGAGGTGGGTGGCCACCAGTGATAGAATTGTAAAGGTTCACTCCTTTTCCGCCAAAGGAAATTGAATGTTGGATCATTTTACTCAATAAAATAAATGAAAAGTAGATGTCTTGCCACAATTTTTGATTGGTATAAGTCGGGGCTCTGACTGGCCAAACAAGGACATTTATTCTTTTTGTTCCTTAGCCACCCAGCTGTAGCTTTGTCTGTGTGCTTCGGGTTGTTGTATGCTGAAAGGTGAACGTCCGTCCCAATTTCAGCTTTCTTGCAGAAGGCAGCAGGTTTTCCTCTCGGATTTTTCTCGTATGTTGCTCCAATTCATTTTCCTTCTATCCCGACAAGTACCTCAGTCCCTTGATGAAAACATCCCCATCAACTCATGATACTGCCACCACCATGCTTCAACATTAGGGATGTGTTCTTTGGAATGATGTGCTGTGTTGGGGTTGCACCAAACATAAGTGTTTGGCTTAGTGCAAAACGTTTCATCTTCGTTTCGTCAGACCACAAAACTTTTTCCACATGGCTTCAGAATCTCCAGAGTGTTTTTTTTGCATACCTCAAATGGAATGCAAATCGGTGGGATTTTTTGGAGTAGATGGCTTGCGCTTAACTTGCCATCCCTACATACCAGCGCAGACTGTGTGGAGGGAGTGCTGGATATTGTTGTCACATGCACACCGTGGACAGTCTTTATGCCATAAAGGCCTGTCAGCTCTTTCAAAGTGAGCATTGGCCTCTTAGTAGCCTCTCTGAATCAGTCTCCTCCTTGCTTGGTCATCCATTTGGAGGGACGGCCTGATCTAGCAGGGTCTTGGTGGGTTACCACACACCTTCCACTCTTAATGATCGTCTTGAACTGTGTCCAAGGGATACTCAGACGCCTTTGAAATATTTTTGTCACCCATCCCATGATCTGTACCTTTCATAACTTTATGCCCGAGGTCTTTTGGAAAGCTGCCTTGTGGGCTCATGGTTGAGTCTTTGCTGTAAATGCACTTACCCAGTCGAGGAAAACCTACAGGAACAGCTTCGATTTTATTCTGAAACAAGCAAATATAACCTGTTGCTTTGCTGAATGGGATATTAAGGGGGGATGGTTGAAAGAAGGCAGTATAGGTAGAGAGGAGGAGAGAAAAGGAAGGATTAGGGTTGAGGGGAGGAGAGATTGAAGCGGGGGTGGGGAGGCGAGGAAGGAGGGGGAGCGAGCAGGGTGGGGAGTGAAGGGAGGAGGGGGAGCGAGGAGGGCTGCAGAAGAGAGAAGCAGAATGCAGACGGAGGGCAAGGGAAGGAAGCATGAGGAGAGGTAGAAGAGGCAAGGGAAGGCAGCATGAGGTGAGACCAAAGGTAAAGGCAGTGTGAGGGGAGGTCCGTGCCCGGACATAATCAGCCGTCCGGACAAATAACCACCATCCAGTTACATTCAGGGGTAAAGGCAGCGAGAGGGGAGGGCAAAGTAGGGCAGTGTGAGGGAGGTGTCCGTCCGGGACAAAGCACCATCTGGAACATGTCCAGAGGAGTAACCACCTAGAATGGAACAAACAACCGTATCCAGATCCGTTCAAGGAAGGCAGGCGTAATGGAGGGCAAGGTAAGGCAGTGTAAGGGAGGGTCCATTCGACAGAACCCACATCTGGACACATCTGGAGAATAACCACTGTCTGGAATAAAACCATGTCCAGACAATGTATGGAGATAGGCCAACAGTCCATATACGTTGAAGACAGAAGAGAAGAGATGTGGGAGGATGCTGTATTTGGATGGGGATGACTGACGAGGACGGGAACAAAGAAGAGCAAGTGGTGGGTAATATTGGGGGTAGGGGAGTTAGGCAGAGAATATGTTATACTTCAATGAACAACACACACACACACACAACAACACACACACACACACACACCACACTGAACATTTATTCGTATAAATAATCAGAATCAACACAATTTAACACAGGTGGAGGCCCAATTATCATGGTGTGGTGATTTTGAGAGGTGATTGGTGAACACCTGAACTTAT
Source organism: Eptatretus atami (assembly GCA_035128595.1). NCBI lineage: Eukaryota > Metazoa > Chordata > Myxini > Myxiniformes > Myxinidae > Eptatretus > Eptatretus atami. The sequence goes on along the minus strand of CM068968.1, from coordinate 74,745,114 downwards.
TTATCAATGCTATTATAAGGGGGTGTGTACACTTAGTCCAACCAAGATAGATATTTCTAGTTTTGTATTTTTAATTAATTTTCTGAAATTTCTAGAATTTAGAGTTTTCATTTGGGAAGTTGTGGGTTACGACGTGTAAATAAAGGTGGAAAAAGTTTGATTTAATGCAATTAATTCACGTATAAGCAACAAAAGGTGAAAAAATTTGAAAGGGCGGTGTAGTATTTCTACAGGGGTTGTAAGGTGGTAGATGGAATGCAAAAACTGTGGACTATGTGTATCCGGTAAGAAAATAGTCATTGATTAATCGTGTACATGTAATGCCACTGGAAACACCCAAACCTCCCCCCCTCCCCACCTCCCATACCTCCCACATGCATAGACACAAATTATGGGCGGACGTGGTGACCTCTCATTCACGCTTTTTAGCTTACTGTACACATTATTTGACGTAGAGCAAGAATTGTGCACAAAGTTGATGGCGGAGAACTTTCAAAAACTGAGGGAGCACTCGAAGTTAGAGTGCAAAACCTCCGCCGTCAATACTGCTGGGTCACTTAAGTGAACCTGATATCCTATTCATTGTAGTCAAAACGGATCAACTCTGACTGAACCACGATCTGGAATAAACTAAACTCGATCGAACGCGCATGTAAGAAATGCCAAAAAAAATGAAACATTTTTTTGAAAAAAAAGTTGCAAAATTTCTAATTTTTTTGTTTCTCTAAATCGAAATGTTTTTTGGGGGGTTGGAAATCACTTAAAACATGTAGAAATGCCAAAAAAAAAATTCAATATTTTTCAAATAAAATCGAGATTTTTTTGAAAAAAAGTATGAAATTTTTTTTTTTTTGCGTTGGACACCAATCACTAAAAGACATTGTAGAAAATGCAAAAACAAAAATTCAAATAATTTTTTCAACATGGCCCGCCATAGCGGCCATTTTGGACTTTGGACCAAGTCCAAACATCTAATGGCAATGATCTTGGACCGATACCTAACCCCCCCACCAAGTTTCGTACGAAATCCGGTCCAGGAAGTTTTTCCGTAATACTTGTTCACAAACAACAAACAAACAATCAAGCAGTCATAGACTGGTACTTACGAAATCGTCAAACTTGACCTCTTGACCTTGTCTAATAAACCTGTCTTAGAGAAGGTAGCGACGCAAACCAGAATTTCTACAATGTTCTGTAGCCAAACCCATCAAAAATCGAATTTTGAACCTCACCGTGACGTGACCGTTGACCGATTTTGGCCAAGAATTCTTAGCACGTAGCCATCACCCTCCTGAAATCACTTGGGTGTAATTTGACATTGGTAGCTTCTTCCGTTCTCGAGTTATCTGTACCAAAAACCATCAAAAATCGAATGTTGACTCACCGTGACCTTGACCGTTGACTGATTTTGACCAAAAATCTAATGCAGCACTTGCCATCACCCTCCTGAATCACGTGGTGTAATTTGACATTGTAGCTTCTTCCGTTCTCAGAGTTATCGTGCTACAAACAACAAACAAACATACAAAAAAGCAGTCATATGACTGGTATTACGAAATCGTCAACTTGACCTCATGACCTTGTTAATAAAAGCTGTCTAATAGAGAGGTAGCGACGCAAACCAGAAGTTTCTACGATGATTCTGTACCAGAACCATCAAAAATCGAATGTTTGACCTCAACCCGTGACCTTGACCGTTGACCGATTTTTTGACCAAAATCTAATCAGGCACTAGCCATCACCCTCGCTGAATCACGTGGTGTAAAATTTGACATTGGTAGCTTCTTCCGTTCTCGAGTTATCTGTACAAAACATCAAAATGAAAATATTTGACCTCACTGTGACCTGACCTTTGACGCGATTTTGACACAAAATCTAATCAGCACTAGCCATCACCCTCCTGAATCACGTGATGTACCTTTGACATTGTAGCTCTTCCCGTTATCGAGTTATAAGTGCCTACAAACAAACAACAAACAACATACAAACAAACAAACAGACGGTAGTCATCAATATACTTACGAAATCTTAGATTTCGTAGTACACAACAAACAAACAACCAAACAAACAGAAACGGTAGTCCATCAATGATACTTGACGAAGTAACAACAAGCATCATAGACTGGTACTTACGAAATCGTCACACTTGACCCTGACCTTGTTCTAATAAAAGCTGTCTCTAAGAAGGTAGCGACGCAAACCCGAATTCTACGGTGATTCTGTAACCAAACCATGCAAAAAATCGAATGTTTCACCTCACGCGTGAACCTTGACCGTTGACCGATTTTGGACCAAAATCTAATCAGCCCTAGCCAATCACTCCTGAATCACGTGGTGTAATTTGACATTGGTAGCTTCTTCTTTTCGTTCTCCGAGTTATCTGTACGCAAACATCAAAAAATCGAATATTTGACCCGCTGTACAAACCATCAAAAATCGAATATTTGCCATCGCTGTGACATGACCTTTGACCGATTTTGAACCAAAATCTATCAGCAGCTAGCCATCACCCTCCTGAATCTACGTGGTTGTAGTATTTGACATTTGGTAGGCTTCCTTCCGTTCTCGAGTTATCCGTGCCTACAAACAAACAAACAAACATACAAACAAACAAACAACAAACAAGCAGTCATAGACTGGTACTTACGAAATCGTCAACTGACCTCTGACCTTGTCTAATAAAAGCGTCTCTAGAGAAGGTAAGCGACGGCAAACCAGAAGTTTCTACACGATGATTGTACGCAAAACCATCAAAAATCGAATGTTTGACCTCACGTTGAACCTTGACGTTGACCGATTTTGACCAAAATCTAATCAGCAATAGTCCATCACCCCCTGAATCACGTGGTGTAATTGGACATTGGTAGCTTCTTCGTTCTCGAGTTATCTGTACCAAACCAATCAAAAATCGAATATTTGACCTCACCAGTGACCTTGACCGTTGACCGGATTTTACGAAAATCTAATCAGCAACTAGCCATCACCCTCCTGAATCACGTGGTGTAATTTGACATTGTAGCTTCTTTCCGTTCTCGACGTTTATGCTGTACCAAACCATCAAAAATCGAATGTTTGACGCTGCACCGTGACCTGACCGTTGACCGATTTTGACGCAAAATCTAATCAGCAACTAGCCATCACCCTCACTGAATCAGGTGGTGTAATTTGACATGTAGCTCTTTCGTTCTCGAGTTATCTGTACGCAAACCATTCAAAATCGAATGTTTGACCTCACGCGGTGACGCTTTGAACGCGTTGACGAATTTTTGACCAAAATCTAATCAGCACTAGCCATAAACCCTCCTGAATCACGTGGTTGTAATTTGACATTGGTAGCTTCTTCCGTTCTCGAGTTATCTGTACGGCAAACGGCATCAAAATCGAATGTTTGACCTCACCTGTGACCTTGAAACCGTTGACAGCGATTTTGACCAAAATCTAAATCCAGCACTAGCCATCACCCTCCCTGAATCAGGTGGTGGGTAAATTTGACATTGGTAGCTTCTTCCGTTCTGCGAGTTATCTGTACCAACCATCAAAATCGAATGTTTGACGCTCACCGTGACCTGACCTTTGACAGCGATTTGACAAAATCTAATCAGCACTGCCATACACCCTCCTGAATACACGTGTGTAATTTGACATTGGTAGCTTCTTTACGTCTCGAGTTATTCGTGCTACAAACAACAAACAAACAAACCAACATACAAACAAACAAACAGAAACGGAAGGCATCAAATATACTTCGAATTTTAGATTTCATAAGTAAAAGACAGGGTGAAAAGTAAACCTCCGTCCATCTTCGAATGGCGGGAGGTTACAACACGTAGCATTGAGCAGCCCACTTTCGCCAAGTGATGGTCAGTTTTAATCAAGTGTGAAGCACGTTTTTTACTCAGTTGTGGAAGAGGTAACAAAAGAGGCACGTGGACTGCATCGTGAGGTAACAAAGCCTATGGAAATTGGATGATGTTTTTCAAATTTCCACAGGAACGGCTTTCGGGAGGCGCGTACCATGCGTGCGACGGGGCTCGCTTAAAACTTCGAAATAATTTTTTATCGATCATGATTCGATTTTTTCGGTGTCCCTTATTGTGAGAACACTCGACCAAACTGAAGCCAAAGGAAATTTGACGACAACAAACCTGGCAGTGCGGACGCCTAACCAGCCCTGATGTCTAGGCCCACAGAAAACCAAAATGGGGCGCCATATTATTTGTCTGTGCGCCATGGGGGAGTGGAGTCATGACAAACGTGGGTTGGGGTCTGCTGTGTCTGACCAATGATGCACATTTTCAAAAATAGACACCCCAACAAGACCACCAAACAACAGCAAACACACCACAAGGGAGCTCTTGTAGACGCTGCGACTCAAAGAAAGCCTTAATGCACACGCACGACACTTGTTTGGTTCTCACCAGGTGTGTGTCTTTGATGTCTTTTCATTGTTGAAATTAGATGAAAGCTTTCTTGCAGCAGAGAGCACTTGTGTGGTTTTCTCTCCTGTAATGCAATTTTTGATGGGCAGACGAACGTGTGAACGAGAAAACGCCTTAATGCACACAGAGGCAATTGTAAGGGCTTCTCCGGTGTGCATTCTTTGATGTATTTTTTCAATACTGAATAAAATTTGAAATTCTTGCTGCAGAAGAGCACTTGTGTGGTTTCTCTCCTGTGTGCAATTTGGTGATGCTCGATATAACCTGCCGATTGACAAAGCCTTCGGACACAAAGAACATTGTAGGACTTGTTTTCGCACTGTGTATATTTTGATGTGTTTTAAAGTTTGATGACACGGGAAATGATTTGTCACACACCGAACACTTGTAAGGCTTCTATCCCAGTGTGTATTCTTTGATGTCAGCCAAATGCGTTGAACGAGAAAACGCCTTTATTGCCCACAGAGCACTTGAATGGGCTTCTCGCCCGGTGTTTCTTTGATGCATTTCATTTCTGATATGCAAGCGAAAGCCTTGTCGCACACGGCAGCACTTGTGCGGTTTCTCACCAGTGTGTATTCTTTTGATGAAAGCGTAAATTGTGAAATAAAAAAAGAAAGCCTCATTGTAAAAACAACACAGAACAGCTTGTAGGGCTTCATCACAAGAGTGTATTCTTTTGATAGTCCTTTTTTAATGTGAGACAAGACCGAAGCGTCTCACACACCAGAACACCTTGTGTGGTTTCTCTCCCCCGTGTGCACTTTTTTATGCTTCGATAAACCTGCCGATTGAGCAAAGGCCTTAGGCACATAGAACACTGTAGGACTTCCTCCACTGTGTATATCTTGATGATTGTTTGACAAAGCTTGTCACGGGAAAATGATTCGTCACACACAGAACCTCTTGGGGCTTTCTCTCGTTGGGTTGTTATCTCCATTTGCTCTTTGTATTCTTTGATGTGCAGACAAATTGTTGAACGAGAAAACGCTTTATTGCATGGAACACTGTACGGCTTCTCACGGTGTGATTCTTTGATGAATCTGACAAGTGGGTTGAATGAAAAAATGTCTTATTGCACACAGAGCACTTGTGTGGGTTTTCTCTCCTGTGTGCAATTTTTTGAATGCTTGATAAACCTGCCGATTGAGCAAAGGCTTAGGACACAAGAACACTTGTATGAACTATCTCTCCATTGTATATTTTGATGTTGATTTAAAGCTGATGAACTGGAAATGATTTGTCACACACAGAACACTATAGGGCTTCTCATCAGAATGTATTTTTTGAATGTCTTTTCAATTGTGAGATGAAAGTGAAGCCTTGCTGCAGAATGAGGGCACTGGTGGTGGTTTCTCTGCTGGTGCAATTTTTCATGCAGGGATAAACCTGGCCGATGAGCAAAGACCTTCGGGCACAAAGAACACTTGTAGGACTTCTCTCAATGTGTGTTATTTGTGCCTTTTCAATTGTGAGATAAAAGTGAAAGCCTTGCTGCATATGAGCACTGTGTGGTTTCTCTCCCTGTGTGCAATTTTTGATGCTTGGATACAACCCTGTCGATGAGCAAAGGCCTTCGGACACAAAGAACACTTGTAGGGTTTCTCACGTTTATTCTCACTGTGAGTTCTTGATGACTATAAATTTGATGAACGAGTAAAGGCCATTCAGGGCACATAGAGCATTTGTATGGCTCCTCACGTTGGTTGTAATCTATATCTGTGCCTGTGTGAAATTTTTTCCATGCATATTCAATTCGGATATAAAAGTGAATGCCTTGCTGCACACCGAACACATGTATGGCCTTTTCACCTGTGTGTATTTTTTGATGTAGTTTTGACGATAACAGAGCAAGTGGTTTTGTCACACACACAACACGTTGTGTGGTCCTCCTCACTTCCTTGGGATATTCTTGAGGGCGTCTGTACGTTTACACACGTAGGTTGTATGACACATTGCTGAATTTGTCAGTTCTTGACAAACAGTCTGGTGTCATCTGCTGATTGGGAAACGTTTGTTTGAACAACTGGGAGCACTTGGAACAAGAAACCGGTTTGATTTGTTTCTCTCAAAGACAGGTTCACAAAAGCAATCATAAATTTCAGACTAACTTCGAAATACAAAGTACCCACCCCATTAGCGGGGTTACGTTCTTTCCCGCTTTGGGGAATACCGCGATAGCAAAAAGTTAATCCTTGGAGAAAAATAGGGTTTAGGGGAACTAACTCGAAATGTATCGACATTTTTTTTGCCTAAACTCCAGTCGAAAAATGAAAAAACACTAAAATTGTCCATGATGGATGAGATGATGATGATTGAAGGACGTTGGAGGTTATTGAGATGAAGTTCAACATTCCTGGCTTTGGGGTCGTCAAGTCATCAGGCTTTGTGAAGAAGGAGGTCATCTTGTCTGCTTTCCTTGTTCTACAATGTCCCATATAGACCTCCATATAAGTTGCTATGATCAGCGGTCTATCTCGGCACTTGAATTTCAAGCACCTCTCCGTGAAGACTTCTTCTTCTGCTTCTTCTTTTTTTGGTTTTTAATGCATTTCAGAGCCGTGAGCTCTATATACGCAACACAAAACCAACACTTTTGGCTGGACAGACAAGTCAGGGACTTTATATCATTGTTAACCAGTTTTTTTAAAATTTAAAATTTCAACGATTATCAGAGTCGAACGTGTGCCTCGCTCATGACACAGTGTATCGAAGATTCGAAGATATAACCGCTGTATCTTTGTCCTCGGCAGAGGAATTGTCATCAGTAATATCAGATGGTCGATGACATGCGAAGAAATTGTCTTTCATTGAAACAGTAAACGTCCAATCAGTAATCAAGAATATAATGGAATCCAAAATGCTGTCGAACCACAAGATCGTCTTCAATAAGTGACACTTCAATATATGGTGTGATTTTCATTTCCACTAATAAAAACTGATCTAAGATATTAAAGGAAAGGGTACAGCCTCTGCACAATTGCAGTGAAGGAACCGAAGGAAAGTGATGTCTTTGAGATTGTCTATTACTGAGTTTGTCGAACGAACCTCTTTCCCGCAGGAAATCATCCACATTGGTGGGGTGAGGTAAGAAACTTCAGTAGCGCTCAAAAGTATTCACCGTCTTACCAATGTCCAATTTAGATGATTTCGAATTATGGCGAAACATTTTTCAAATGAACTTTTGCTATTCCACAACTGAGAGATCAAACTAAAACCTGTTCTATTTGAAAGAGGTTCATGTCAGGAATACCGACAAAAACCTGTACATATCAAAATCACTGGTTGCCAAGTATTCAGCCCTTAGGTCAGTACTTGTGGAAACACCTTCGCAGCAATGCTGCTATGAGTATTTTGGGGTAGGCATCTTACCAGCATTGCACATGAGATGGTGAAATCTTTGCGCATTCTTCACAGGGTGAATTGCTCCTAGTTCTGCCTAAGTTTGATGGGATCGTCGTGGACTGTAAATTTTAGTCTCGCCATAAATGTTCAATTGGGTTCTAAGTCAAGATTTTGACTGGGCCACTCAAGAACATTATTTTCTTATTATTCAGCCACTTCAGTGTGGCTTTAGCTTTGTGCTTATCGGATCATTGTCCCTGCTGGAATGTGAATCTCTATCCAGTTTCAGATTCACAGAACTGACTTGAGCAGGTTTTCATCAAAGGATTCTCCTGTATTGCACCGTCCATCAAATCTCTTCTATCCTGACAAGCAGCCGCATAAACATGATACTGCACCACAGATGCTTGACAGTAGGGATGGTGTTGACTGGGTGATGTGCAATGTTAGCTTGCGCCAGACGTAACGCTTTTGAGTTCAGACGAAATGTTCAATTTTGTCTTCGTCTGACCACAAAACCTTTTCCACATGCTTGCAGTATCAATTAAGATGCTTTTTCGCAAATCCCATGCGTCTTTTTCACTATGGCTTTCTTTCTTGCCACCTGTCAGAGAGGCCAGCTTTGGAAGGGAAAGATATTGTTGAATTGATGAACATGACCCTCATCTTGGCGCATGAGCCTTGCAGATGCTTTCAAGTTATTGTTGGATTTACAGAGACATTCCCAACTCAAGTTTCCTGCTGCCCGCTGCTGAGTTTGGATGGCACCTGATCTGGGTCGAGTCTGAGTGGTATGACCATCTTCCACTTTTAATGGATTGGATTCACCATATCTCAAAAGGGATAATCAGAGTGACTTTGATATTCTAGGTAATCTTTTCAGCGTCGCCTACCTCACCTTTGGCCAACCAACAAGGCAAGACAAGGAACCAACAGGAGCTTTCCAAAGAAGTCAGACATAAAGTTGGAAGTTCCACTAAAGTGCTTCTCCACCACTTTATGTCTGATTCTTTGGAAAGCTCTTTTGGTCTCCTTGGTCTGCTTGTTGGTTGGCCAAGTGAGTTGCACTTAAAAAAACTCCTTAGATAAGTGAAGGAGATTATATTTTTCAGTTAAACCACTGATGACATAGGGTTGAAACCTATTACACTTATTTTGTAACATTTCAAACAAATAATTTGCTCCTGAATGATTTAGCATTAATTAGGCAAAGGGTTGAATACTTATGTAGTTGAGGATCATCTTATTTATTCACATTTATCTGCATTTTTTCGCTTTAATCACTTTGGAGTAGTTCGTGAAGACTCTATATCTTAAGTTTGATTTGAAAGCATCATGAAATAAGGCTCAGGTTTACAGCCACTGTACAGAGTTAGTGGAGTTTTGAAAAGACTGTGACGCGAACTGTCTAAATAATGCAACGATCTTGAATTACATACTTGTACCACATGATTACAGTCATAAATTTGTTTTCACCCTGACCAGTCCCAGTAATCTCACTTGGTTATGTATTTCCACAGCGTGCAATTGTGAACACAGATTAAACTTTTATATGTCGCGATCAAATCGTGAGGGCCATCAAATAACAAAGTACAGAAAATTTTCCTGGTATTTATATCATACATAGTCCCTTCTTTTAACCAAGGCCATTTGGGTGCACACAATTAAATGTGTCTGTCTGCAAGGTTGGGATGCAAATATTTTAATCATAAAAAGAAGAATGAAACATTGTGAACAACATGACGCTTTTTTCTATGTATCTTGGTTTACCTTGGTTGTTGAAAGGTTTGCTCAGCCTGTGGTTGAGAATCACAAAGTTCCTGCTTTACACCCTCATTGCTCAAAGAATCTGGAAGTCCTGAAGACGTTACTGGAAAAGTTTCTGACTTACATCATTTCACCTGTAACCGGAACAGTATGTTTTCTTATTCTTGGCTCGCATATTGCTTTATTATATTATTATTCACTCTATGACAGGAGTTTGTTAAGCTATTGTTGTTATTGTGTTCAGACCTTGGACGGGAGAAATATACGGAAAAGATCGGGCTCCCCCTTCACTTCCACAATAGAATCTGAAATGAAACATCCCTTCAAACCAACTCCATAAACTCATATATATTTTAAAGTACGGCAGTTCTGTCTGTCGATCTGTTACGCTACCATCATTAATTTTGGTCATTATGGCTTAGAAACGACTGATCCAACATCCGCTTACTTATTTTTTATGCAGTTACAAGCCTGGGGCTGAGTCACACCTGACGTTGGCGACGTTATGCCGTTTTTTTTTACAAATTTGCCGAATACGCTGGCACACGTCGATACGTTATTGGTAAGATTAATAGTTACGTTAGGATACCTGAAACTGGCTGTCGTTGTACGCTGGCTTAATCGTTGACTATTTTGTGCTTGATCATCTTATTTCGATGCTATAAAATTTACGAGTCTCGCGTTTGGAGGCTCACACGTTCGCAGACGCCTAAGGTTTAGGCACTTTATGCGATTCGTTGACACACTTTGTATGTTACTATAGTCGAACACGTAGAGGTAACATATCGCGTACCGAAACTTATTCTAACCTATGCATTACGTTGTAAGCACGCTACACAAACGTTGTTCACACTATTAGGTCTTGAAAGTTCTCATTTTTTTTCGTCAGGTCAGGTGGGATGTGCAACAGCGCGTCGCTGGCAGTCCTATTCCAGACCGGTTCCAGGGCCTCCGTCTGGCATACCTCCAGGGCAGAGCACAGGCATCCCACTCATTGAGATGATGGTCAACCTGCAACCACGAGGGTGTTGAGCCACTGGTACTACCCATAAGAGACTCCCTCGTGAGAGAATCTGGTGAGTCAGGATCACAGCGTCGGAACGAGCCTGCATGTTCCATACAGCCGCAACTGACGCTCGGATTCGGTAAAAATCTACATTTGAGTCTCTCTCACACGCTCGTTGGACACAAAGTCCGACCAGCGATAGCAAGGATGTCTCCGAAGAGACCTGGTCCAAAGGAATTGTATCCGAGAATACTCAGATCCTTGGTCAGAAGTCCAATCTCGCCATCCATAGAGAAGACTGGAAGTACCGCCTGAAGACTCGACACACATTTCGATCATGCACAGGTACCGGCAGACGCCACACCCATGATCCAGTGGAAATCCTGACTCACCCAAGGCCCGACCCGACCAAGTCTATATGCAACTGACTCACATCCAGACAGAGCATGATATCACTGCCAAGGATAGTGAATCTCTCCAGATCAACATCCTCACACATAAAGACACAGAACAGGACAGCAGCATCCAAGATGTCACCGGAAAGCCTGGATCTTAAGTTTGACGCGTAAAGAAACCCGTAATCCACGGCTCCGACTCCTCATTCAGCACCTCAACAGGGCCCAAAGGCATATTAAAGTCTCCGCAAGATACTGCATCATCTGCAAATCAAGGTCGGAGATTTGACATTCCAAACGATGCACCGCGTTGATCTCTCCGACACCCCTCCTAAAATGCCAGTCCATACAAGTGCTGAAAAGTGTGGGGGCAGTACACACCCTGACGAACTCCCGTAAGAACTGGAAATAAGTCAGAGATGGTCCACCACAACTTCACAGCACTCTCAGTACCAGAGTAAGAGTTCAGACTCAAGATCGATCAGTTTTGGTGGCACCCACGACAGACCAAGAATCCTCCAGAGGACATCCCGATCACTGAATCGAACGCTTTACAGAGATCACATAGGCTGCAAGCAAGCCCCTGCCGAAACTCTCGTTGCGTTCGGTGAGGAACACGAAGAGCAAGGATACGTCAATCGTTGACCCTTGGTGTAAAGCCTGACTGCTCTGGACGCTGGTGCTCAAGCAGATGGTGGGAACCCTATCAAGAATATCCGTGCAAAGACCTGCCGGCACTGAGAGCAGCGTCACCCCTCAGGTAGTTGTTGCAGTCTTGCGATCACCCTTCCCTTTCAGAGAGGAACAACAAGGCCCCTCTTCAATCAGTTGGATGAGATGCCTGTTTGCAGGCAGAAGCACAAACTGCATCAACGACACGAGTGCAGCATTTCCAACCAGCCTTGAGAAGTTCACCATGGATGCCACAGATCCTGGAGCTTTGCCCCGTTTCAACCGGTTCACCGCAGCCGTGTTTCCACAAGCGAAGGTGGACCACAGTTGATTGGAGGGTCAGCACAGGGATTGTAACACCCTTGCTCCAACTCGACAGCTGGGGGTGATCAGCCTGGTACAACGCGCTCAAAGTAACCGGCCGACGGGCCTTCACTCAGACTCCTCTGTCAGAGCCTA
>CM068968.1:74709552-74724283 GCA_035128595.1 Eptatretus atami | reverse complement strand
AAAAGAAAACGAATTTGAAACTGAACGACAAAAGGAAAAGGCAAGGTTGGAGTATGAGGAGATAGTGAAAGAACAAGGAATAAAACAGGTAAAGGAAATCAACAAAATGAAGGAAACTATGAGATTGGAGAATGAAGAACATGAGGAACAGTGGGAGAGAAAACAAAAACGATATGAATTTGAAATTAACCAACTCGAGGAAAGAGCAAAGTTGGAATCCACAGAGATGGAAAAACTCCGGGAAGAGAACGAACAACTCAAAAAGTTGTACAACTCAAAAAACAATGACTGCATCATTGTTTATACGTGCTTACGTGTTGTTCGTAAATAAATGTGCTTGTTTAAATGTACCCGTTCGTTGCGTCTTTTCCTTAATTGAGCTGCCATCTTGCACTCGGAATATAGTTGGTTTTTAAATAGCCGGTAAAGTGATCGGCTCCAACGGGACTGCGCGATAATACCCCGCTCGGTTATCCCAAAAGGAAGCGAGCTGCTTAAGCGACTCGTTCCAAGGGTCCCGTGAGGTACAATCTCTCGGTAACCTACCCGCGCGAATAATTAGGTATACGACAATTCGGCGATTGACCCTGTAGCGCGGTAGAGTACGGACAAGGTTGTGGTGTGCTTAAAAACACACCCGTGGCTGGTTTTCGGCGTTGATCCGGAAAGCCGCGACTGGGTTGTCCGTCCGTTGGGAAGCGGCCACTATTGGTTAAACGCGGTCGTTCGCACGCCGGCGGGCGAGAATCCACAACATATATATATATATATATATATATATATATATATATATATAAAGCATGTTAACATTGAAATAAACATGTAAATAAAATAAATACAGTATAAAATAAAAATAAACATGACTTTTACCTTTTTAATTTATTCCAAAACAGTGAGGTGATTTTTACAAAACAGCGAGGTAGGTGAGGGTAAGAATATTACCTACTCTGCCATAAATACAAACCACAAGACTTAGCTCAGGATGATCATGATGATGCTGTTGGAGTGGGGAGGTGGGAGGGGTAGCAGGACATGGGGAGTGGGGAGGGGGATTCAGCGACTGGAAGAGCAGCATTAGCTTCACAACGAAGTCGCCTGCAGCAATGCCACAAAAGAGAATGGCAAGACGATCCTTAACCACCTTACCTTGAACCCCAGAGCAGATCTTTCCTGCTTGGAGAGGAAGGTATCAGATGGCATCCTCTCCCAGAACAATCCTTTCTTGTCCGTTAAAAACCTGCTCCTGCATAAATCCCTTTGCCTCAATTAGTTCCATGAGCTGCAGGGGGTAGCATCATGGTCTGACGCTGCTGCTTTCCCGACTAATTTTTACATGATGGAGGCCGAATCTTATTTTGAATTTCTCAAACCAGCCTGTGCTGGTGTGGAACTTGTGGGTAGCTGTGGTTGAACTGGAGCCTTCGGCCCTGAGTGCCCGTGGAAATGTTGGTAAATCCGCAATTATTAGCTCAATTGGACTTCCGTCAGGTGAGCTTATGCGATCGAGCGATGTCCATAGGTGAGTGAGTCAGTCCGTCAGTTTGTAAACACTTCAGTCAATATTGCTTGAACTAAACATACGATTTTGATGAAACTTGGCTACAAGCTTCATACTTAAGGCCGAACGAAGGTGTATGGACTGCATGAAAATGTGCACTCATTAAGGTGGTCCACGGGCTGGGGTTTTACCCCCCCCCCCCCCACCAACCCAAAATAGGCATTTGCTCTCTTCTCCGAAACTACACACACAATTTCGATAAAACATGACGACAACCTTCATCACCATGATGTACCAAAGTTTGTTCACGACATTAAAAAAAACAATCAGGGTCTAAGGGGTTGTAGGCGGTTTGAGTGACTGTTGCTCCTGATCCAGGTGAGCTTCAGGATGCGAGGTTCCTATTTTTTCTCCATATAGCCATTCCACTCAAAGGCACTTTTTCTATGTTTGGTCCTCGATCCAAACATCAAGCGCTTTTTCTATCCTTTCAATATGAGGATCATGGGACTGGAATGACACTTTTATGCTTTGCAGAGCGCTGGTGACAACACTTGCACGGACATTTGATTAACTTTCATGGATGCACCACACAGTCAATTCATTGATCCCGTAATAGCGGCCCACAGAAGCCGCACTTTCACCTCTTGCCAACCTAATATAACAACTCAATTTTTTCACACAACGTTATAACCTTTCTCTGCCTTTTGGGACAACTGGTTTTGTCCATCGTTTTAAGTTTGGGCTCATGAAAAACGGTGCATGAGAAAGAACAGAAGGCTCGTAATCGGAGGTAATCATACACAAGGATGCAAACGATGATTAGCCTCAACTCAGAAACCGCCATTGGCCGAAACCCGTGATAGTGGAACCGGTGTGATTTGATGGTTTACTGTCTTTCATGTTAATTCCTTACTAGTTTTTTGCTATTCGTTTCAGATTGTTATGGCCTGAACGCCTTTTTCAAGGCCTTCCTCTGATATAAAGTGTGCCCTACTTGGTCCTGGGTGTAATCCCGGGTATCTTGCTTCTGTTTCCTCAACACTCTCCTATTTTCTATCTCTATTGTTTCCCCTCTGCTCCCACCTCTTGTTCATCTGTGTGTTGGACCATCCTAAAAGTGACCACTCCATCTGCATCTCTCTCTCTCTCTCTCAGCCAACATGGACAAACTTTTAACCACTCATCCCAACTCTCTTCCTCATATGAGGTGATTTAAATGGTCACCCTGCTCATTGGTTGGGTGTTGGTACATCTCTCGCCAGCCATGGCACATCAGCAAAGGACTTCTGCGACTCCATGGGACTGACTCAATCTGTAAACTTTCTAACCTGGATTTCTCCCAATTAAATGGCAAATCCTCCCTTCTGGACTTGGTGATGACTAACGTTCCCACAAGTGCCTCCTGCTCTTCCTCTGCTCCAACGAATTCATCTGATCAGATGCTTATGTAAGTCAACATCTCTCTGGCTATTCTCAGAGACCTGCCTCGATGCAGGCGAGTCTGCCATTTGACTCAAGTACAGTGGCAGGGAATGCAAGCAGCCATCTCTCTTCATTCTCCCATATCTACTGCCCCTGATAATAATTCAGCCTGATAATTCTTCCACAGAAACGTGCTCCTTCTCATGCACAGTTTCATTCCATCTCGTCTTCAATTTTCCTACCCTTCTCCCCACCCATGGTAGGTTGGATCCTGTGGTGAGGCAGTTGGCTTTAAACAACTTGCACTCTCCTCCTGGAAGGCAAATCCAACCAAAGGAAACCTCAGATCATTCCACAAAGCTCGCAACTACTGTGTGTCGACTCTCAGGAGAGACAGAAAACAATATCTGTCCAATTTCAGGAATGAGCTTTCAACTTAGTATCCCTCTAAAATTTAGTGGCACCTTGTCAAGCGTGTCACTTTCCCTCCACCCCTTCCCTCACTTCAAATGGCACCACAGCCTCCGTTCGTGAGAAGGCCGAATGCCTCAATTCTGTGTTTGCTTGAAAACTCTCTCTGTCTCTCTCTCTCTCTGTCTCTGTCTCTGTCTCTGTCTCTGTCTCTGTCTCTCTCTCTCTCCTCTCTCTCTCTCTCTCTCTCTCTCTCTCATCTCTCTTCTCTCTCTCTCTCTCTCTCTGTACCCACCCTTCCCAGTCATACTCAACTGCTCCTGAATTCTGTGTCTTTTGCACCTGAGAAGGTGCAAAAGTTTCTGGCAACCCTCAACTCCATCCATCCATCGGGACCATACTCAGTACAGAGCGTTGGTGCTGCCGAAGCAGTCTCCTGGGCTAATGGGCACAATCCTGGATGGGTCGCCACTCCGACGCAGGATACTCAAATGGCTCAATCATCCCAGCAAGCTGGTACTCACTTTGCCGACCTCGGAAGGATGACAGGCTGAGTCAACCCCATCGGGTATTAAATCAACGGCCAAGCAGGATTTGAACTCAGGGACCCTAGGATCCCAAGCCTGCCACCCTAACCATTAAGGCAAGACCAGGCATATAACCCTCAACTCTGACTGTAACTATCCCGGATGGCATCACTTCATGTGTCCTAAAAACCTGCTCTGCTGCTCTTGCGCTTCCTCTCTTTGCCCTTTTCACCACGTCATTTACCATAGGTCATCTTCCATCTCCATGCAAATCAGCCAACATCACAGCATGAGGTAAAAAGGTACAAAAACAGATCCCCTTAAATACAGACCAATTAGCTTACTTCCAATCATCAGCAAGGTCGTGGAATTCATCATCACAGGTTGACATAAAATCATTCCTTTTCTCCAACAACCTCATCTCAGATCATCAATTCGGATTCAGCTTTAGTCACTCCACCTTAGACATGCTGATTCTACTCTCCCAACAATGGATGGAGGCCCTCAATATCAGACATGAGATCAGGGCCCTCCCTCTAGACCTACAGTGGTGAGAAAAAGTTTGTGAACCCTTAAGAATTTCCTGTATTTCTGCATAAATTTGACCTAAAATATGATCAGATCTTCATCCAAGTCCTAATAATAGATAAAGAGGACCTGATTAAACAAATAGTACACGATTTGTTGAGCCAAATTATCCAACATTCAATGTCTTTGTCAGAAAAAGTATGTATGTGAACCTCCAGTTTAATGAGCTCAATGAAGGGGGCAATTACAGTCAGGTGTTTCAATCAATGGGATGACAATTAGGAGTGAGTTTGGTTGGCCCTACCCTGTCTGAAAAACATAAACTTTGTTCGTCACCATCAGAGTCTGGTATTCACCACACAGGTTTGTGGAAGCGTGTCATTCCCCGATCAAAAGAGATTTCTGAGGACCTCAGAAAAAGAGTTGTCGATGCTCATCGATGTGGAAAGGGTTACAAGACCATTTCTAAAGATGTTGGGCTACATAAATCCACTGTCAGCCAGATTGTGTGTAACTGGAGAAAATTCAACACCATTGTTACTCTGTCCAGGAGCGGTCGTCCAACGAAAATCACACCAAGAGCAAGGCGTACAATAATCCAGGAGGTCACAAGGAACCCCATGGTAACATCTCAGGATCTGCAGACCTCGCTTGCATTGGCTAATATCAGTGTTCATGAGTCCACCATCAGGAAAACACTGAACACGAATGGTGTGCATGGGAGGATAGAAAGGAAGAAACCATTACTCTCCAAGAACACTGCCGCCCGTCTCAAGTTTGCCAAAGACCACCTGGATGATCCAGAAGGCTATTGGAAGAATGTTCTATGGACAGATAAGTCGAAAGTGGAACTTTTTGGCTTGAATAAGAAACGTTATGTTTGGCAAAAACCAAACACTACATTCCAACATAAGAACCTCATCCCAACCGTGAAGCACGGTGGTGGGAGTATCATGGTTTGAGGCTGCTTTGCTGCCTCAGGACCCAGACAGCTTGCCATCATTGATGGAACCATGAATTCTGGATTGAACCAGCAAATTCTACAGGAGAATGTCAGAGCATCCGTCCAGGAGCTGAAGCTCAACAGAAAGTGGGTTATGCAGCAAGACAACGATCATAAACACTACAACAGAATGGCTAAAGCAGAAGAGATTTTGCATTTTGGAACGGCCAAGTCAAAGTACAAACAGCAAACCATTTGAAATGTTGTGGCAGAACCTGAAGCGAGCAGTTCATGCATGAAAGCCCACAAATATCTGAGTTGAAGCAATTCTGTAAGAAGGAATAGGCCAAAATTCCTCCAAGCCAATCTGCAGGACTGGTCAAGGGTTACAGGAAACATTTGGTGAAAGTTATTGCTGCTCGAGGGGGTGCCACCAGTGACTGAATGTAAAGGTTCACATCCTTTCTCCGACAAAGAAATTGAATGTTGGATCATTTTACTCAATAAATAAATGAAAAAGTAGATGTCTTGCCACAGATTTTTGATTGGATATAAGTCGGGGCTCTGACTGGCCCAAACAAGGACATTTATCTTTTTGTTCCTTAGCCACTCCAGTGTAGCTTTGTCTGTGTGCTTCGGGTTGTTGTTATGCTGAAAGGTGAACGTCCGTCCCAATTTCAGCTTTCTTGCAGAAGGCAGCAGGTTTTCCTCTCGGATTTTTCTGTATGTTGCTCCATTCATTTTCCCTTCTATCCCGACAAGTACCTCAGTCCCTGATGATGAGAAACATCCCCATAACATGATACTGCCACCACCATGCTTCACATTAGGGATGGTGTTCTTTGGATGATGTGCTGTGTTGGGGTTTGCACCAAACATAATGTTTTGCATTTAGGCCAAAACGTTTCATCTTGGTTTCGTCAGACCACAAAACTTTTTGCCACATGGCTTCAGAATCTCCAGAGTGATTTTTTTGCATACCTCAAATGGGAATCAATGTGGGATTTTTTGAGTAATGGCTTCCTTACTGCCATCCTACCGTACAGGCCAGACTTGTGGAGGGAGTGCTTGGGATATTGTTGTCACATGCACACAGTGACTAGTCTTTGCCATAAAGGCCTGTAGCTCTTTCAAAGTGGCCATTGGCCTCTTAGTAGCCTCTCTGATCAGTCTCCTCCTTGCTTGGTCATCCAATTTGGAGGGACGGCCTGATCTAGGCAGGGTCTTGGTGGTACCACACACCTTCCACTTCTTAATGATCGTCTTGACTGTGCTCCAAGGGATACTCAAGGCCTTTGAAATATTTTTGTACCCATCCCATGATCTGTACCTTTCCATAACTTTATCCCAGAGGTCTTTTGAAAGCTCCTTGGTGCTCATGGTTGAGTCTTTGCTGTGAAATGACTACCTCCAGTCGAGGAAACCTACAGGAACAGCTGATTTTATTCTGAAACAAGCAATATAACCTGTTGCTTTGCTGATGGGAGTATTAAGGGGGGGGAGGTAAGAAGGAGCATAGGAGAGAGGAGGGAGAGAAAAGGAAGGATAGGGTGAGGGGAGGGAGATTGAAGCGGGGGTGGGGGAAGCGAGGAAGGAGGGGGGAGCGAGCAGGGGTAGGGGAGGAGGGAGGAGGGGGGAGCGAGGAGGGCTGCAGAAAGAGAAGGCAGAATGAGAGGAGGGCAAGGGAAGGAAGCATGAGGAGAGGGTAGAAGAGGGCAAGGGAAGGCAGCATGAGGTGAGCACCAAGGTAAGGCAGTGTGAGGGGAGGGTCCGTCCGGACATAATCACCGTCCGGACATAACCACCATCCAGTTACATCAGGGGAAGGCAGCGAGAGGGGAGGGCAAAGTAAGGCAGTGTGAGGGGAGGGTCCGTCCGGACATAACCACCATCTGGACATGTCCAGAGATAACCACCATATGGACATAACAACCGTCCAGATCCGTCAAGGGAAGGCAGCGTAATGGGAGGGCAAGGTAAGGCAGTGTGAAGGGAGGGTCCGTTCCGACAGAACCACCATCTGGACACATCTGGAGATAACCACTGTCTGGAAATAACCATCGTCCAGACATGTATGGAGATAGCCAACATCCATATACGTTTGAAGACAGAAAGAGAGAGATGTGGGAGGATGCTGTATTTGGATGGGGTGGAACGAGGACGGGACAAAGAGAGCGAGGGTGGGAATAGTGGGGGTAGGGGAGTTAGCAGAGAATATGTTATACTTCATGAACAACACACACACACACACACACACTGACATTTATTCGTATAAATAATCAGAATCACTACAATTTAACACAGGTGGAGGCCAATTATCATGGTGTGTGATTTTGAAGGTGATTGGTGACACCTGAACTAATTTACAATTGCTATTATAAGGGGGGTGTACACTTATCCAACCAAGATATTCTAGTTTTGTATTTTTAATTAATTTTCTGAAATTTGTAGAATTTGTTTTTTCATTTGGAAGTTGTGGGTTACGACGTGTAAATAAAGGTGAAAAAGTCTGATTTAATGCAATTTAATTCCAGGCATAAGGCAACAAAAGGTGAAAATTTGAAAGGGGGTGTAGTATTCTCTACAGGGGGTGTAGGTGATGATGTGAATGCAAAAACTGTGACTATTGTATCGGTAAGAAATAGTCATTGATTAATCGTGTACATAATGCCACTGGAAACACCCAAACCTCCCCCCCCCCACCTCCCCTACCTCCCCATGCATACACAAATTGTGGGCGGACGTGGTGACCTCTCATTCACGCTTTTAGCTTAACTGTACAATTATTTGACGTAGAGCAAATAAATTGTGCACAAAAGTTGATGGGGAAAACTTTCAAAAACTAGAGGGGGAGCACTCGGTAGAGTGCAAAACCTCCGCCGTCAATACTGCTGGGTCACTTAAGTGAACCTGATATCCTATTCATTGTAGGTCAAAACGGATCAGACTCACTGAACCACGATTGAATAAACTAAACAGATTGACGCGCATGTAGAAATGCCAAAAAAAAATCGAATTTTTTTGAAAAAAAGTTGCAAAATTCTAATTTTTTTTTTCTCTAACAAATTTTTTGGGGGGGTTGAATCACTTAAAACATGTAGAAATGCCAAAAAAAATCAAAATTTTCAAATAAAATCGAAATTTTTTTGAAAAATTGCAAATTTGTTTTTTTTTTCTCTAACAAATTTTTTTTTGGTTGGAAATCACTTAAAACATGTAGAAATGCCAAAAAAAAATCAAATATTTTCAATAAATCGAAATTTTTTGAAAAAAAGTTGCAAAATTTCTAATTTTTTTTTTCTCTAACAAATTTTTTGGGGGGGTTGGAAATCACTTAAAACATGTAGAAATGCCAAAAAAAATTCAAATATTTTTCAAATAAAATCGAATTTTTTGAAAAAAAGTTGCAAATTTTGTTGTTTTTTTTCTAACAAATTTTTTTTTTTGGTTGGAAATCACTTAAAACATGTAGAAATGCAAAAACAAAAATTCAAATATTTTTCAAAATGGCCGCCATAGCGGCCATATTGGACTTGGACCAAGTCCAAAATCTAATGGCATGATCCTTGGACCTACCTAATCCCCCCACCAAGTTTCGTCGAAATCCGTCCAGGAGTTTTTCCGTAATACTGTTCACAAACAAAACAAACAAACATAAACAGACAGGGGTGAAAACAGTAACCTCCGTCCATCTTCGATGGCGGAGGTTAACAACACGTACATTGAGCAGACCACTTTCGCCAAGTGATGGTACAGTTTTAATCAAGTGTGAAGCACGTTTTACTCAGTTGTGGAAGAGGTAACAAAAGACGCACGTGGACTGCATCGTGAGGTAACAAAGCCTATGGAAATTGGATGATGTTTTACAAAATTTCCACAGGAACGGCTTTAGGGAGGCGCGTACCATGCGTGCTGACGGGGCTCGCTTAAACCTTACGAATAATTTTTTATTCGACATGATTCGATTTTTCGGTGTCCCTTATTGTGAGAAACACTCGAACCAAATGAAGCCAAAGGAAATTTGACGCAACAAACCTGGCAGTGCGGACGCCTACCAGCCTGATGTCTTAGGCCCACCAGAAAACCAAAATGGCGGCCATATTATTTTGTCTGTGCGCCATGGGGGAGTGGAGTCTAATGACAAACGTGGGTGGGGTCTGGCTGCTGTCTGACCAATGGATGCACATTTCAAAAATAGACACCCCAACAAGAACCACCACAACAACAGCAACAACAACCACAGGGAGCTCTTGTAGACCTGCGACTACAAAGAAAGCCTTAATGCACGCACGACACTTGTGTGGTTCTCACCAGTGTGTGTTCTTTGATGTCTTTTCATTGTTGAATTAAGAGTGAAAGCTTTCTTGCACAGAGAGCACTTGTGTGGTTTCTCTCCTGTATGCAATTTTTGATGGGCAGACAAACGTGTTGAACGAGAAAACGCCTTATTGCACACAGAGCACTTGTAGGGCTTCTCACCGGTGTGCATTCTTTGATGTATTTTCAATACTGAAATAAAATTGAAATTCTTGCTGCAGAATGAGCACTTGTGTGGTTTCTCTCCTGTGTGCAATTTGTGATGCTTCGATAAACCTGCCGATTGAGCAAAGGCCTTCGGACACAAAGAACACTTGTAGGACTTGTGTCCACTGTGTATATTTTGATGTTGTTTTAAAGTTGATGACACGGGAAATGATTTGTCACACACCGAACACTTGTAAGGCTTCTCTCCCGTGTGTATTCTTTGATGTCCAGCCAAATGCGTTGAACGAGAAAACGCCTTATTGCACACAGAGCACTTGAATGGCTTCTCGCCGGTGTTTCTTTGATGCATTTTCATTTCTGATATGCAAGCGAAAGCCTTGTCGCACACGGAGCACTTGTGCGGTTTCTCACCAGTGTGTATTCTTTGATGAAAGCGTAAATGTGAAATAAAAAAGAAAGCCTCATTGCACACAGAACACTTGTAGGGCTTCTCACAAGAGTGTATTCTTTGATGTCTTTTCAAATGTGAGACGAGACCGAAAGCCTTCTCACACACAGAACACTTGTGTGGTTTCTCTCCCCCCGTGTGCAACTTTTTATGCTTCGATAAACCTGCCGATTGAGCAAAGGCCTTAGGACACAAAGAACACTTGTAGGACTTCTCTCCACTGTGTATATCTTGATGTTGTTTGAAAGCTGTCACGGGAAATGATTCGTCACACACAGAACACTCTTGGGGCTTCTCTCGTTGGTTGTTATCTCCATTTGCTCTAATGTGTATTCTTTGATGTGCAGACAAATGTGTTGAACGAGAAAACGCCTTATTGCACATGGAACACTTGTACGGCTTCTCACCGGTGTGAATTCTTTGATGATCTGACAAGTGGGTTGAATGAAAAAATGTCTTATTGCACACAGAGCACTTGTGTGGTTTCTCTCCTGTGTGCAATTTTTGATGCTTGGATAAACCTGCCGATTGAGCAAAGGCCTTAGGACACAAAGAACACTTGTATGACTTCTCTCCACTGTGTATATTTTGATGTTGCTTTAAAGCTGATGACACTGGAAATGATTTGTCACACACAGAACACTTATAGGGCTTCTCATCAGAATGTATTTTTTGATGTCTTTTCAATTGTGAGATGAAAGTGAAAGCCTTGCTGCAGAATGAGCACTGGTGTGGTTTCTCTCCTGTGTGCAATTTTTCATGCAGGGATAAACCTGCCGAATGAGCAAAGACCTTCGGGCACAAAGAACACTTGTAGGACTTCTCATCAATGTGTGTTATTTGATGCCTTTTCAATTGTGAGATAAAAGTGAAAGCCTTGCTGCATAATGAGCACTGGTGTGGTTTCTCTCCTGTGTGCAATTTTTGATGCTTGGATAAACCTGTCGAATGAGCAAAGGCCTTCGGACACAAAGAACACTTGTAGGGTTTCTCACGTTTATTCTCACTGTGTAGTTCTTGATGACCATATAAATTTGATGAACGAGTAAAGGCCTTCAGGCACATAGAGCATTTGTATGGCTCCTCACGTTGGTTGTAATCTATATCTGTGCCTGTGTGAATTTTTTCATGCATATTCAATTCGGATATAAAAGTGAATGCCTTGCTGCACACCGAACACATGTATGGCTTTTCACCTGTGTGTATTTTTTGATGTAGTTTTGACGATAACAGAGCAAGTGGTTTGTCACACACACAACACGTGTGTGGTCTCTCACTTCCTTGGATATTCTTGAGGGCGTCTGTACGTTTACAACCGTGGTTGTATGACACATTGCTGAATTTGTCAGTTTCTTGACAAACAGTCTGTGTCATCTGCTGATTGGAAACGTTTGTGTTGAACAACTGGGAGCACTTGGAACAAGAAACCGGTTTGATTTGTTTCTCTGCAAAGACAGGTCACAAAAAGCATCATAATTTCAGACTAACTTCGAAATACAACAGTACCCACCCCATTAGCGGGGGTTACGTTCTTCCCGCTTTGGGAAATACCGCGATTAGCAAAGTTAATCCCTTGGAGGAAAAATAGGGTTAGGGGAACTAACTCGAAAATGTATCGACTTTTTTTTGCCTAAACTCCAGTCGTAAAAATGAAAAACACTTAAAATTGTCCATGATGATGATGATGATGATGATTGAGGACGTTGGAGGTTATTGAGATGAAGTCAACATTCCTGGCTTTGGGTCGTCAAGGTCATCAGGCTTTGTGAAGAAGGAGGTCATCTTTGTCTGCTTTGCCTTGTTCTACATGTCCATATAGACCTCCATATAAGTTGCTATGACAGCGTCTATCTCGCACTTGAATTTCAAGCACCTCTCCGTGAAGACTTCTTCTTCTGCTTCTTCTTTTTTTGGTTTTAATGGCATTTTCAGAGCCGTGAGGCTCTATATACGCCACACAAAAAAACACTTTGGCTGGACCAGACAAGTACAGGGACTTTATATATTGTTAGACCAGTTTTTAAAATTTAAATTTCAACGATTTTCAGAGTCGACGGTGTGCCTCGCTCAATCGACACAGTGTATCGAAGATTCGAAGATATAACCGCTGTATCTTTGTCATTCGGCAGAGGAATTGTCATCAGTAATATCAGATGGTCGATGACATGCGAAGAATTGTCTTTCATTGAAACAGTAACGTCCAATCAGTAATCAAGAATATAATGGAATCCAAAATGCTGTCGGACCACAAGATCGTCTTCAATAAGTGACACTTCCAATATATGGTGTGAATTTTCATTTCCACTAACTAAAACTGATCTAAGATATTAAAGGAAAGGGTACAGCCTCTGCACATTGCAGTGAAGGAACCAGCAGGAAAGTAGATGTCTTTGAGATTGTCTCATTACTGAGTTGTTGAACGAACTCCTTTCCGCAGGAAATCATCCACAGTTGGTGGAGGTGAGGGTAGAACTTCAGTAGCCTGCAAAAGTATTCACGTCTTACCAATGTCACATTTAGATGAATTTCGAATTATGGCGAAACAATTTTTCAAAATGAACTTTTCTATTCCAAACTGAAGAGATCAAACTAAACACTGTTATAGTTGAAAGAGGTTACATGTCAGGAATACCGACAAAAACATGTACATATCAAAATTCACTGGTTGCAAAAGTATTCAGCCCCTTAGGTCAGTACTTGGTGGAAACACCTTCGCAGCAATGACTGCTATGAGTATTTTGGGGTAGGCCTCTACCAGCATTGCAACATGAGATGGTGAAATCTTTGCCCATTCTTCACGGGTGAATTGCTCTAGTTCTGCCAAGTTTGATGGGGATCGTCGATGGACTGTAATCTTTAAGTCTCGCCATAAATGTTCAATTGGGTTCAAGTCAAGATTTTGACTGGGCCACTCAAGAACATTTATTTTCTTATTATTCAGCCACTTCAGTGTGGCTTTAGCTTTGTGCTTCGGATCATTGTCCTGCTGGAATGTGAATCTCCTATCCAGTTTCAGATTCACGACTGACTTGAGCAGGTTTTCATCAAGGATTCTCCTGTACTTTGCACCGTCCATCATCTCTTCTATCCTGACAAGCAGCCCCATAACATGATACTGCCACCACAATGCTTGACAGTAGGGATGGTGTTGACTGGGTGATGTGCAATGTTAGGCTTGCGCCAGACGTAACGCTTTGAGTTCAGACGAAAATGTTCAATTTTTGTCTCGTCTGACCACAAAACCTTTTCCACATGCTTGCAGTATCATTAAGATGCTTTTTCGCAAATCCATGCGTCTTTTTCACTAATGGCTTCTTTCTTGCCACCTGTCCAGAGAGGCCAGCTTTGGAAGGGAAAGATATTGTTGATTGATGAACACTGACCCTCATCTTGGACATAGAGCCTTGCAGATCTTTCAAAGTTATTGTTGGATTTACAGAGACATTCCAAACCAGTTTCCTGCCTGCCCGGCTGCTGAGTTTGGATGGGCGACCTGATCTGGGTCGAGTCTGAGTGGTATGATCCATCTTCCACTTCTTAATGATGGATTTCACCATACTCAAAGGGATAATGAGTGACTTTGAAATCTTCTTCTAACCCTCTCCTGAACGGTGCTTCTCCACCACTTTATGTCTGACTTCTTTGGAAAGCTCTTTGGTCTCCTTGGTCTTGCCTTGTTGGTTGGCCAAGTGAGTTGCACCTTAAAACTCCTTAGATAAGTGAGGAGATTAATTTTTCAGTTAAACCACTGATGACATAGGGTTGAAACCTATTACACTTATTTTGTAACCTTTCAAACAAATAATTTGCTCCTGAAGTGATTTAGCATTAATTAGGCAAAGGGTTGAATACTTATGTAGTTGAGGATCATCTTATTTATTCACATTTTATCTGCATTTTTTCGCTTTATCACTTTGGAGTAGTTCGTGAAGACTCTATATCTTAAGTTTGATTTGAAAGCATCATGAAATAAGCTCAGGTTTACAGGCCACTGTACAGAGCTTAGTGGGAGGATTTTGAAAGACTGTGACCGACTTGTCTAAAATAATGCAACGATCTTGAATGTACATATTGTACCACATGATTACAGTCATAAATTTGTCTTTCACACCTGACCAGTCCCAGTAATCTCACTTGGTATGCTATTTCCACAGCGTGCAATTGTGAAACACAGAATTAAAACTTTTATATGTCCGATCAATCGTGAGGGCCATCAATACACAAAGTACAGAAAATTTTCTGGGTATTTTATATTCATACATAGTCTCCTTCTTTTAACCAAGCCCATTTGGGTGCACACAATTTAAATGTGTCTGTCCTGCAAGGTTGGGATGAAATAATTTAATCATAAAAAGAAGAAATGAAACATTGTGAACACATGACGCTTTTTTTCTATGTATCTTGGTTTACCTTCGGGTTGTTGAGAAGGTTTGCTCAGCTCTGTGGTTGGAGAATCACAAAGTTCC
>CM068968.1:74686149-74697867 GCA_035128595.1 Eptatretus atami | reverse complement strand
TCTGCGATTGGATCAAAATCATGTCATTATCAAAAGAACAAAGAACAAGTAAACACAATGTAATATGTTCTCTCCATAGATTGGCTTACTTTCGAGCAGCTGAGCAACTTTGCTGGACTCCCAAGGACAATCACATGGTTCCTGCTTTACTAATATCCTGGGATGTTTCCTCATAGTATCCTGGGAAGTCTGAAGAAAGTTTCTATGTAAAGTTTCTGACTTCACCCGATGAGCTCCACCTGCAACCAATGCGGAAGTATTTTTATTTTACTCAACAAAGTTATTTGTATTATTATCATTGAAGTTGATTTATAAGAGGAAGATTATTTTGTTGTTGCTTTGACCTTTGACAAGCGAGAAGGAATCATCAATGAACTCAGACTCCACCTTCACTTCCATAATAGAATCTGAAAATGAAAACATCCTCATCAAAACCAACTTTCATCAACACATCATCCCATTCAAGCTCAACTTTAAAGAGTATGTTTATATAAACTCTTTTGATCTGACGAAGGCTTAACGACTGAAATGTCAACCTCTTCTTGCTTCAACCACTCCTTGGTTAGCAAACCTCAATTAACGGTTGTATCCACTTTTCCACCTGTCCGATGTCACAATGACATGAGTCTTCACCAGAAAGACTGGTTATTCATTCTCATAAGTAAAAAAAACACAATATATTGTGATAATGCACAAACTCATAAGTGAAAGTCCTGTTTCTGGATGTTTCTGAGCGGTGTTTATTTCCGGGGATGGGTGTTTGTCTCCAGACGTATGCGGGCGGTGTTTATCTCCGGACGTGTCCGGCCGGTGTTCATCTCCGGATGGTGGTTATCTGCAGATGGTGTTTGTCTCCAGACGTGTCCCAGCAGTGTTTATCCCTGGACGTGTCCGGGTGGTGTTCATCTCCAGGCGTTGTTTATCCCCGGACGTGTACGGGTGGTGTTCATCTCCGGGCGGTGTTTATCCCCGGACGCGTCAGGGCGGTGTTTATCTCTGGGCGGTGTTTATCTCTGGGTGGTGTTTATCTCCAGGCGGTGGTTATCTCCGGGCGGTGTTTATCTCGGGGTGGTGTTTGTCTCCGAACATGCCTGGTCGGTGTTTATCTCCAGAACGTGTTTGTCTCATGACGTGTCAGGGCGGAATTTAGTTTGACCAGCAGAAAATGTATTTTACACATTATTTTGTTTCCGTCTGCACTGATGTATGTTCTGTACTCCTGGTGTTGGCTTAATGGTTAGAGTGGTGGGCTTGGTATTCCAGGATCCTGAGTTAAAATTGCACTTTGCTGTTGAATGAATACCAGGTGGGGTTGACTCTGCCTGTCATCCTTCTGAGGTTGGCAAAATTAGTGCCAGCTTGCTGGTATCCTGTGTTGGAGTGGCAACCTGTCCAGGATTGTGCACAATAGCCAAGGAGACTGCTTAAGCAGCACCAACGCTCTGCACAGAGTATGGTCCCAATGGATGGATGGATGGTTATTCTGTGCAGAAATTTTGATGAGACAGTATGAATTGTAATTAACGCAACACCACACATCTCCCTTCCCTTCCTCTCACCTCATGCTTACCTCCTCCCAAACACCCACCCCCCCCCTTCCATCCTCATACAACTCTCTGGATGTATAAGAATTACAGCTGAAATGAGATTTAAGCTCGAGAATCTCTTCACCTAAATGGAATTTCCCCCCGCTGCTTCCAGGGCACTCACTGCCAATTGTAAACTGCAAAATTGAATTTAGCAACAATTCTGACTGCTGAAATAAAAGTGTTCATTTGTCCAATTTGCACATTGTTATATACTCCGGATGTCTCCGGTCATCTCCGGACAGTGTGTCGTATGAACCAGCCAACTGTACCTTCTCAACCGTTTCGTTGGTGTGCTTGCTTGAGTGCTTAATAGTGGTGGGCCGAATAGATTCCAAAGTACTCGATTCCAACCATGGAATAGAAATAGACATCGATTCCGAAGAGTTCCTACTTCAAAGAAAGAAACGTTGTTTTTTTTTGTCCCTGGTGCGCATGTTGCAGTTACACATGGCCTGGTAGTGTAATAATTGAAAAGGAACATGCCATTGGGGTGTCAAATTTGCAATATATTTACAAGGATTTACAAGGAATTAAAGCGCAGAAGGAGGCCATTCGGCCCATCATGCCGACACCACACCAATACCAGATTTAATCAATCCATTGTTACCCCTTCCCTTCGTGTGCAGCCTTTTTGGCTGCTACACTGGTACTCAGCAAAAATATAACAGCAAAAACAAATCACTTGCAAAGTAAACACACCCCAAGGGCATAATAAATGAACAGCAAGGAATTGGGAGTTGGCCGGTAAAGCGTGCTGATTGCTTTGCTGATGGACAGGAAGGCAATACATCGACTGATAAAGTTTTGACAACATGTCGTTCAAAAGGGACAGAAGTGCAGTTTGGAAGTATTTTGGGAAGGTTAACGAAGACAGTCCAAAAGTTGCATGCTCACTTTTTTCACTCGACTGCTCATCACGTAATACATCCAATATGCAAAAACATTTTATAAAATAAATATATGTGGAAAAATTATGGGACCAGATGAGACATTGAACCCATGCCCTCCAGTAAACCATACCAATGCTCTGCCATCTGAGCTATCTGGGTGACACACTGGCAGAGTAACGCAATTCCTCCACATATAGAAATGCCACCCCCTGCTTCCAGGGCACTCACTGCCAACCATAGGAGCAACAAGAGCCTGCTTACGAGCAGAAAAAGGATTGTGTTTGATATTGCTTGTCTTGTTTATCCTCTTTCCCATGCGCATGTTTGTTGTTATTTGTAGTTATTTGTAGTTGATGTGTGCTGTTCATAAATGATCTCAGACTCCGGAAGAGAAGAACTGAATTTCTTCCACAACAGGACAGAACGAACATTATAAATATATGTGGAAAATCAACCGGTGAGTTGCCCAGATAGCTCAGATGGTAGAGCATTGATATAGTTGACCAGTGAACCTGGGTTCAATTCCTGGTCTGGGCCTGTAGTTTTTCCACATATATTTATAATGTTTGTTTCATCCTGTTCATTTCTAATTATAAAACATTTTAAAAACAAACACCAGAAAGAGTACCCATGAGTGACAGTTGAAAATGTTAATTCAAAGAAATCAAGGTCTGCACAACAGCAACAAGTTCACGTTTGCAATCGACGATTAAAAGCACTTTCACCCAGGTACGCTGCCTTCCATTCCACTCCCCTCATGCTGCCTTCCCTTCCTTTCCCCTCAATAGGACTGCCTTCTTCCCCTCTCCTCACGTTGCTTCCCTTCCCCTCACGTTGCCTTCCTTCCCCTCACACTGCTTCCCTTCTCCTCCCCTTACGCTGCCTCCTATCGCCTACCGGCTGCCATGCTTCCTTCCCCTCATGCTGCCTCCCTTCCCCTCATTCTGCCTTCCTCCCCCTCACACTGCCTTCCCTTCCACTCCCTCATGCTGCTTCCCCTCCCCTCACACTGCCTCCCTTCCCCTCCCCTCACATTGCCTTCCCCTCCTCACACTGCTTCCTTCCCCTCACACTGCTTCCCTCCCCCCCACTCTCCCCCACCTTCTCTCTCTCTCTCTCTCTCTTTCTCTCTCTCTCTCTTCCCCTCTCTTAGTATTCCTGTCAGCGAAGCGATGGTGGTTATTTGCTGGTGTGGAATATTTGTGGATGTGTGAAGCTTCCGTGTTTTGGTGTCTAGCTTGTTGCTTGGCTGGTTATGGCCAGTTAACTATTCCTCACATATATTGGAACACGGTACCTGTGAGTTGGTTTATACGATGATGTTTGTTTCTTTGGAAGAGGCGTCTTTTTAGGGTTAGCCTCATTCAGTAACAGGTAGTCTATTGTCCCATAGCATCCATTCTTACATCCCTTCTCCTCTCCCTTCTCGATTTCTGAGATGATTCCCGTCAACACTTTTTATGTTGTTACCTCTGCCACCGACCCCTATCTGTTTGCTTGTCTGCTGCTGATGAGCAGATCCAAAAAAAAAGTTATGGACTGATTCGACGAAACCTCGTTAGACAGGTTTATTGGGAGACAAGGACAAAGTTATTCCATTTTGGTGAACATTTGGATCTGGATACGGATCTGAATAATTTTTTTGAAAGTGATTCTCTCACCATTGAAAGATTGGGCTAAAATACATGTATATGTTAATAATATATATATATATATATATAATACAAATATAATAATATATATATATAATATATATAATATATATATAAATATATATATATATATATATATATATATACAGTGTAGTGTACGGATTTTAGAATCGGGTCGATGAATGCATCCACACATCCAGGTTCTCAGACAGTTATTTCCTTAAATGCATGTTCAGATTAGACCCCATCCCATGTCAATGGGATCTTAAATGTGATGCGTTGAGAAGGGTAAAGGATAGATCCCTCTCTCTTATGGGAAGCTTTTTTCTTTACAACGACACGTTCACAACACATTTTTTTCACGCATCTCTGAAGCCCGCCCTCATTTTCCTCTCAGCAACTATCTTTCACGAGCTCCGACGTCCGCATTTTTTGAGAGTGCACGGGTCATCATGGTAACCGTGCCCCAGTGGGGCGGGTGAACTTGGGGCGGACGGCACCACGGCCCGGGAGAGCCGGGGATAAAAAAACGAGTGAGAAAAGCATGAAGGACGTCTGTGAGGAGAGACGTTCTGAGATATAAAAAAGTGAGGAAAAAGCGAAAGAGGGACGTTCTGAGAGAGAGAGACGTTCTGAAGAGAAAGAGACGTTCTGAGGAAAAAAGTCGAGGAGAAAAGTGAGGAGAGGAAAAGCGAAAGGAGAGAGGAAAAAGCAAAGGGCGAGAGAAGCGACCAAGAAGCGGGTGTCTGACCAGCGCCGAAGAGACAATTGCCCTTCCAGTGCTTCGGCAAGCGAGCGTGTGGCGCACGTGTGGTGTGAGCAGTGCCGCCAACAAGTGAGCACGGGTCGATCACCACACAGGGTCTAAACCCGTGACGGACGACTCTCGTGCCCTCCAGACGCGACTGGCGTTCAAGGCTGCCCCGCGAGAGGGTGCACGGCAAGCTGGTGCTGGCGACGGACGTGACACGCAACGCACGCATTTTCAGGACGTTTTCGCTTCACGACGACTTTCTGGTGGCGAGACGATTCTCCCCCTCCATCCCCCTCAATCATCTGCTGGTATCCTTGTCGGTGTTTAGCTTAATCAACCCCTGATAAGCATCTGTCTCTTGTCTCTTTCCTGGCATTTTGATTGATTTTGCTTTGAAATTCGTTCTTAATTACCTCAGCAAATAAAAGGTTTTTTTATTTATATTTATTATTAATAAATTATTTGTCGATTTCCAACCTGTCCGTGTTTGGTCTTTCCTTATATTGGTCTAGCATTGTCCGAACCTAGATAGACTGGGAGGTAATTACCACAGATTTCGACCAAAAAATGTCGGCACGCCACCAGCGCTAAAACGCTCGGCCGCCTAATTAAAATCTAATCAGATAACATTGGGCTTTGCCGAGGGCCGCGCTCCTGCTCAGGTAACCAATGTGACCCTAGTTAAACGGAATAATTAGACGGCGGACACTGGAACTCGGGTTGACTGGGTGCGTTCGTGGTTTAAAACAACTCACCGTACCATAACGTTAATTGTGAGCGGTGGCCCCAGGTCCGCTCTGAGGACAACCAGGGATTAATCCCCCTGAGTGACAAGCTGGTGTCTCGGTACCCGTCACCGCAACAATCATATATAATATATATATATATATATATATATATATAATATATATGTAATTATATATATATATTATTAATAATATAGTATATTATGGCCCCACGAGGGAGAGTGATGTAAGCGACATTTTAAATGATATGATGATGATAGGCTCGGATGATAGGGTAAGGCGGTAAAATAGTGCTATATGGCATTAACTCCAAATGGCGCGGATGTGCCTAATCACTCCTCCTCGCGGCACCATATATATACATATATATATATATATATATAATATATATATTATAATATTTTATAGTATTATATATACTATATATATAAATATATAGCATAGATATTTCAAACGTTGTGGATGGATGTAACTAAAACTTGGTGGATGATTTGGGTAGGTGACAAGAACAAGCCGATTCGATTTTTGTTAAGGTCGCGATATTATCGCCTATCAATGGATACAGGTGGAAGGGTTAACCCTCTGTGAGTCACTCATCCATTGCCTTTCTCTCCTTGGATAAGTTCGTTAAATGCTTGAAGCATAGTAATGTGAAGACCATCTCGTTGGCTATTAAACCAGAAGAATGGAATCCCATCCAGACGAGGGCTTCTGATTTTGATGTTTTTGAAATTTGTTTTCACATTCTTTCTTCGTCAATTATCACTTGGGGGCATTTCCTATAGATGTTCCTTTTTCTTTTCCAAGTTTCAGATCCAATTCACCTCCTTGTGTTCTTTTCTCTCTTCATAAATTTCTTTGCAGAATTTTTCTCGTTCACCTTCTTTGTCGGGGAGGACGTGGATTGACACATTCTGCTTCCGTTTCCCAAGTTCTCGGTGGAATCTTTTCAGGTTATTTTCAAACAGTTAGTTTACTATAATCATTTTAAAACAGCTCAATTAATAATCAATTGATCAATTGTGAGAACAATTCACAACAGCCGACATCATAAACTCCCATAAGGCAAATAAATAAATAAAATACCAGCTGATCATTCAGATTTTTTTTTAAAGTAAGGAGGCCCTTTTTATCTGTTATCTTGTCTTTTTTTCATAAATGGCCACCAGCGTTTTGGAGTTTACCTGGACAATCATGCCCACCTGTACACCACTTTTTACCTCCACATCCCCACGCCCCCCCCCCCCAAAAAAACTGATGCGAGTCATGTCCCAGACATGTTAGTTTTCTATACCCAAATAAATCATTGACGTGGGTCACAGTAACTGACACCTCATGTATGCACTCACTAAGCCTATTAAAAAATAAAATCCACAGGTCTAAACAAATATATAATAAATGTATGGCGAATTTTTTTTTTAAACGGCACGCTTCGTGTACATTAAAATGATTGCCTATGCCATCTTTCTGTATAGATCGAGAGTAAACATTTACTACAAATATTTACAAACGTGGGATGTGGACTCACCAGCGCTCTCTGATCCAACTCGGTAGAAGCTATAAAAACTCAGCGTCGACATGGGGAAAATGACCGATTCAAAGAATGGTGTAAGAGTCATACACAAAGATATGGATTTTTAAGTGATGCAAACCGCTTAAATATATGATTTCAATATACCATCAGTCAGTGCTTGTGACTTTTCTCTTCCTTTCTTCCGGTGAGACGTGTAGTTAACATCTTCCGCTTTGATGTCCTTTGTACCCACAACTAGTCTGAGCTGCGTAGCAGTGGCCAAGCTGGGTTGGAGTAGTGAGATAACTTTCTTCAAGTCACAGTCCCTTTCATGGAATAACCTGTTTGTGCTTGTTCATCACAGCAATGCAATACTTGGTGATCTCTCATCATTG
Organism: Eptatretus atami; assembly: GCA_035128595.1. Taxonomy (NCBI): domain Eukaryota; kingdom Metazoa; phylum Chordata; class Myxini; order Myxiniformes; family Myxinidae; genus Eptatretus; species Eptatretus atami. The sequence continues at coordinate 74,690,328 of CM068968.1, read as the reverse complement.
CTTCCAGAAACATGCCAAATGTACACGGTCCTGCCAGTTGTCTGAGCCTGACGACGAACTGTTCCACTGGTTCATTTCCCTTCTGCCCAGTGCTGTGAAAAACGTCTCTATCATACGGAACGTTACGTGCAGGAGCGACATGTTCTGTCAATTTCTCAATGATAATCTGTGAGTCTGTTGAGTGGGCTAGCATAAGGGTTAAACAGAGTTCTCAAAGTAGCAACTTGCACCAGTCTTGGCTTTTCATGGAGCTCAGTCGCTATCGAAAAATCATTTAATGCTCTTGGAAATTCTTCATTTCTACTCCGAATTCACCATCACAGTTCATCGGATTTGGCGGCGGCAACTGCACAACAGAGGCTATTTATCTTGGATTGGCTCACACACATCATTTACTCACAAGTTGAGTTTTCTGGCAATCCATTGGATCCATCGCACCTGGTCCCAAAAGCACCTGGATCGATATTTCTATATGTCTGACACCATGCTTCCATTTATGGTTTGTCCTGAAAGAACAGACGTCGCACCAAGAAGTCACCAGACCATTGTCAGTGCAGTCATCATTTATTCCGCCATCAGCATCAAGCCGCTTTCATCGCCCCATGCTGTGCACAATGAATGACAACACATATGCGCACATTAATGTCCAAACCAATGGAGATAAGGTAAGGTCAGGTATAGCAGCATGTGCCGGAGCAGCGCGTCACTGCGTCCACTTTCCGCCGGTATACCAGGGGCTTCCGTCTGGCCATCCCCAAGGCAGATGCCTGGCCCATCATCATCTCCTGGAGATGTTGATCAACCTGCTGCAACCATGAGACACGTGATCGTCCCGTTGGCCTCCTACACTCACGGGGCTCCTCGATGAGAGATCTGGTGAGCAGGATCAGCAACGTAGATGCAACATATAAACGGGTTCATTCCGTGTCAAATCAGCCAAAAAAATGAAATTCTGCGGTGACCCCCTCAGATTTTCCTGAAAAATTTCAAAGCTACCTTAACATATATGAGGAAGGTTTTCCAAGTTATAGCTCAAAATTCCAAGTAGTGTCCGAGATATGGCCCTACAAACACCCTTGGGGTGTTTCAATTCTGGCAGTCGCGAGTTGCAGATTTGCTATCTGAAGCATTTTTGGAGGGCTCTAAATTGCAGAGTTTTACAAACAAGTTCTAAAAATTCACCAAATGGGCCTATTAGTGAGGCTTTCAGAATCTGACATCAAAAATGTTCTAATTAAAATACTTTTTAAGAATAGTACTCTCAAAAGTAGTGATTTGTACCATGCAGTCAAAAAAATTTGAGTTTTCAAATTGCTGCCAACAGTAGTTAATTCATCATGAGAATTTTGTTGCCTGATTACATAATCTAGTGACTGGATCATTTACAAAGAAAACTGAACCCTTTTGGAGCAAAATCTTGGGTGCTATAGATGTTTGAACTTTGCTCCAGACTCAACGACACTGAAATTTACCCCGGTTTTACCCAAGTGTTCACCATGTTGAACAGTTACACAGCTCTTTTAAATTTTTGTCACTTAAAGACACATACATAGGCAAACTGTGGTAGAAAATTCAAGAGTTGTTCTCAATCCCTTCTATTTTTAAACGATTTTTATAAAGTCCACTATTAAAAAAAACATGTTCGATGAAAGATGTAGAATAAAGCAATAGGTGTGCTTTTGAAGTGGAAGCCATGTCAAGAATTCCTAAGCTGACACCACAATGAGCATGCAGTAGTGTTTCATGGTCAGAATCTGTGTTTCTTTCATAACATATCATAGAATTAAATTTGCACATAAACATCAATTTATACCAAGTAAATACTTGTGTAAACCTTTATATTCATGCAAAATATCAAATGTGGGGTTTGAAGTTTTGAAGTAATTTACAAAAATGCATCAATTTCTAATGACTCTGCAGTCCCAAATGCTACTTTTTTTAGAATAATTTTTTATTAACAAACATATAGAAAAAATAAAGATATTGTAAGGAAGTATGACTTAAGTGGAATCTAACAATATATAAATCAGTTTAGTAAAGCTTAAAGAAGTGTACCAAAATCATTTCCAAAGTTAGGCGTGAAGCACACCTCTATCTTATTAGGCTTTAACTAATACCCTGTAGTACTGGCAATGCTCATTGTTAATTTTTATTATATCCTGGCAATTATAAAACTATCACTGTTCACTTTGTACAAATGGATCCAAGTACATTTTGTCCAAACATTTTTGATATGAATATTATGAAAAAAAAGTTGAATCAGATATTGTACTACATTTACAAATGGATTGTAGACTTTCGTACAATGTACATGAAGTATATAAACAATTACATATGCAATATGAATATTTTATAATGGTGATTATTATGATCACATTATGTGTCTATTAACCTCCGCCATCGAAAATCGGAGGTTACTGTTTTCCCCTTTCTGTTTGTTTGTTTGTTTGTTTGTTTGTGAACAGTATTACGGAAAAACTCCTCGACGGATTTCGACGAAACTTGGTGGGGGGATTAGGTATGGTCAAGGATCATGCCATTAGATTTTGGACTTGGTCAAAAATCCAATATGGCCGCTATGGCGGCTTTGAAAAAATATTTGAATTTTTTTTTTTTTGCATTTTTCATGTTTTAAGTGATTTCCAACCCCTCCCCCACGCCCCTCCCTCCCCCCCCCCCCCCCCTCCCCCACCCCCCCCTCCCCAGTCCCCCCTTCCCAAAAAATTGTTAGAGAAAAAAAATTTTTTGCAACTTTTGTTTCTAACAAATTTAGATTTTTTTTTGCATTTCTCATGCTATAAGTGATTTCCAACAATAAAACATGCCAAAATTATAATTGCGCGGCTGATTTTGGGAACTTCAGGTGGATATTACCACTGTAAAATCAATTTCTGTCTCAAGGAATCTAGTTATGACGAATGAATGAGTATGTAAAAGTTAAAGTAAAAGGAAAGTTGCAAACTATAACTCTGTGAGCACTGTTGAGTCAAATTGATGAATAGGATATCAGGTTCACTTGAGTGACCTTAGCAGTTTGGCGGCGGAGGTTTTGCACTCTACCGGAGTGCTCCCCTCTAGTTTGTTAGTTGAGATTGGCGGCGGTCTTAAACTAAAATATCCTTTTAAAAAAAAGTGAGCCAAATTAAAGTAACCAAATACTTGTTCTGACCAAAAAACAACAATTTGATCATTGTGTGCAACTTATGAATGTTTGGCATGGCTTCCACTTCAAAAGCACACTACTGCTTTTTATCTCATCTTTCATCGAACATGGTTTTTTTTAATAGTGCGGCCTTTTTAAAAATCGTTTAAAAATAGAAGGATTGAGAACAACTCTTGAATTTTCTACCACAGTTTGCCTATGTATGTGTCTTTAATTGACAAAAATTTAAAAGAGCTGTGTACTGTTAACATGGTGAACTATTGGGGTAAAACCGGGGTAAATTTAAGTGTTGTTGAGTCTGGAGCAAAGTTCAGCACCTATAGCACCCAAGATTTTTGCTCCAAAAGGTTTCAGTTTTTCTTGTGTAAATGATCCAGTCACTAGATTATGTTAAATCAGGCAACAAAATTCTTCATGATGAATAAATTGACTGTTGGCAGCAATTGAAAACTCAAATTTTTTGATGCATGGTACAATCATTACTTTTGAGAGTACTTATCTTAAAAGTATTTCAAGTAGAACATTTTTGATGTCAGATCTGAAAGCCTCACTAATAGAAAACCACTGTGTTTGAATTTTTTAGAACCTGTTTTAAAACTCTGAAATTAGAGCCCTCCAAAAATGTTTCAGATTACAAATCTGCAGCTCGCGACTGCCACAATTGAAACACCCCTAGGGTGTTTGTTTGTAGGGCCATATCTCGGACACTACTTGGAATTTTGAGCTATAACTTGGCAAACCTTCCTCATATACAGTATGTTAAGGTCGCTTTGAGAATTTTTCACACAAATCTGATTGGGGTCACCGCAACCCCCGGCTGAAATGACACGGAATGACCCAAACACTCATTCCAACAAGGTGGTCTTCCGTTACATCACATCTTAAGAGTTATTCGCATCTTGTTCCCCTCGCCAGAGGAGAGGGTATTGCATTTCGGTCCGTTGGTCCGTTTGTTTATACACACACACAATGTGGGAATGTCGGCCACAAACGCCACCTACTGGTAGCCAGTCATA
>CM068968.1:74666562-74678104 GCA_035128595.1 Eptatretus atami | reverse complement strand
GACTCTTACTGATGTATTATGATCAACAATTATATGAGGTGGCTTGTTATCTTTACCGTTAGGAAACTTGTAATATGGGTTAAAGAAAAACATCTTGAAAAAGTTACAAGACATTGTTGTCTCTCTCAAAAAGAATTGAATGAAGCTGAAGTTGATATCTAATTTGAGTCGATTAAAATATCCAGAAGAACTTTTCATACAAACATAAAACTTCCTTATGCCCCCTGATAAAGAAGTCAAGAAATAATGGTAAGTGATTACCAACAGTCTTTATATAAATAGATAAATCTACAGACAACTTACTTACTACATTAAATGATAAGAAAGTATGTTTTGCATCAAGGATCTTGTGAGAAATTTTATTCTGCTGGGATGAGAGTGAGGAATATTCATCGGGATTTTGAAATTAAGACAGAGTCATTGGTTCAAGAAGTATATGAGTTAATACAAAAAGGAGAAAGAAGCAAAACAGATTTTGAGGACTTTTATAACATTAATGAAGTATATGTGTATTTGGAAAGAGCTATGGAAAATGTTCGGAAATCGACAAAACATAAGACTTGCTACAATCTGGAAACAGGCTCAAAGTTAAATAATAGCACCAAGTTTTGAGCGAGTGGGAGTTGTTTTTCAGAGAACTTTTTGTGCTTTCATTTGAAAAAGAAGGTATTGAAATGGGATAAACCTATTTGTGATAGGAACAGTCAATTCTTGACTTGTCAAAGTCGTAATGTATGACTATTCTATAATAATTTAAAATCAAAGTAATATAGGAAATATGTGTCATTGTTATCATATGATAACAGATAGTTTTATATTAGATATTAAGACAAGTGATGTTATGAGGATATGATGAAATATTGATATATATATGATGCAATGTAATTATAAGTCAGTGATGTGTTTGTTTCATCAAAGAATAAAAAGGTTATGGTAAGTTTAAAGATGAATTGGGTAGGAAGGTATTGAGGAATTTCGGATTGAGAATCAAAGTCCTATGCTTTACTATATTGATAATATAATTGAAAGTGTGATAATAAGCTAAAAGGGAATAAAGAAAAATATATCAAGGAAACAATAAACTTTAAACATTATTACAACTGTTTAACTGCTTAAAGACGAAGAGTACGAAAAATGATACAATAAGAGTTATACACACTCAATTATATTTGATTTATAAAGGGATCAAACTCTTTTTCACTTTCAGAGCACGTTTACCGTTGGAAAGAGGATATGAGGCATAAGTGAGCGAGGGCAAAACCTATCCCGTATTTTAATCGCTCTACGTCGAAGTTTGAAGAGGATTTTGCATTTCAGGTCACTGATTTCACACAGTTGTTTTGACGGTCAACATAGGCAAAAGGTAAACATTGACCGAATTTCTACATTGTCCAATTTTCATCTTGATTGTTGAGAGGATTTGGCATTTCAGGTCACTGAATTCAACCACAATGTGTTTTTTGAGGTCAACATAGGCCAAAAGGTAAAATAGACCGATTTCTAAAATTGTTCAATTTTCATCTGATTGACTTGACTTTGAAAAGGATTTAATATTCGACAACTGAATTCAACGCAGCCAATTATTTTATGAGGTCAACAATCGACCAATAAGGTCGACATCGCCAAAGGTCAACAACTAAGGTGGATTCTAATTCCTCAATTTTCATCGATTCATTTGAATTGAAGAGGAGTTGCATAATTTGGTGATTTAATTCAACACCAATTATTTTGAGGTCAATTGTTTTTATCGATTTTGCTAAGTATCGTGCTCTGCATGATGTCTTCCTTCTTGTTTAATTTTTGTTTGGCCGCACAGAATGTAAGTTTGATTTTTCTCTGAAACCGTTGTCTAATTTGAAACAAATTATCACCATAAAAGTGACTACTATGTAGAATATTTAATGAAATTTATGATGTCTAGGTCACGTGTGTGGCAGCCACCATGTTGTAAAAAAAGGGGAAAAATTTGACATCTGTATTTGAAACGGCACCATAGAAAAAAATTACACTGGAACAAGCAAGTCTCCGATGGGGAATAAGTATGAGTTGCTGTATGATGTCATAGGTGCCTTCGATATGAGGTCATAATTGCATAGTAGAACGCTACATCAGAATCTGCATGAAAAATAATGAGGGTCATCTTGCGGATTATTGGTCGAACAGGAAAAAACTTAATGACGTCATCAGCAAGTTGTTTCGGGGCAGCATATTATTTAAAAAGAAAAAATTTACTTCTCAGAATATGGCTGAACAGATCCAAGGTGAACTTCACAGAAGCTCATGACCATCTATCCATGAGGAGACAAAACGTTCCCACTATGACATCAATAAGTCAAATTGTTTGGCAGCCATATTGGATTTAATCTAAAAAAACTTTTTAAAAAATTATTTCTCCAGAACAGTTTGGACAGGAACAAGAGAAACTTCACACACCCTTGTTCTCCAAGCTTTGGAGATACCAAGATGTTCACAAATAATCTTGATAGGTCACATGTTGGCAGCCATATGGAGTTGAACGAAAAGCCTACAAACTATTTCTCTTGAAGCACTGTCATCAATCAAGCGTGAAACATCACAGTTATGATCTAGTATGATGGAATATTTGGGTTTAATTTTCAATCTTATCGACATATGGATCTGGCAGTCAGAATTATTTAAATTTCTTGAATGGGGGGAGGGGAGGTTTAAGAAGGGCTCATTGGATGTGCTTGACTGGGTCTGAGGGTAAAAAGAGTAGTGCAGCTGAAATCTGAATATTTTATTTGAATTGATTTATTTTCATCCCATTTGAATTCAATTGGAAATGATAAACGTCAGGTGCGGGTCAAGGTTTTCCAATCAATAGCAGGGAAGTCTTTGGTGACCCGTCATCACTGCCCAGCACTTATAAAGTGGTAGTTCTAGTTACGTCTATTAATACTTACTGTAACAAACCAGTACAACTAAACACAAACACAAAATACACTAACAAAACGACACATCACAGCCACCAAAACAAGTCCTGGTGAGCGGTCTGCAATCTTTGATTGCTCTATTTCTGTTTTCTGTGAAGATTCCCGTTAGAAGTCATTGTAATTGGTTTAGTCGACAGGTTATTCTCTAATAGCTTGTGAAGGTCGTGAATGTCTTTCAATTTGGGATGAGGAAGTTGTTACCTTTCTGTGAGACACTCATTCCAAGGTCTTCTCCCCTTTGATACGTTTGTTAAATGCTCGAAGCATGCGTGATGCGTGTACAGTAAGACCGAGAGCATCGTCGTTGACCTTAGCCTAGAAGTTGGAATTACCTCGGGCCTCTGAGCTTTTAAAGTTTGGATTTTTGCGAATTTTAGATGCATTTCTTTAGATGTTGTTTTCTCTTCAAGTTTGAATCCATCCGCCTCATGTTGTTATTTTTGGGCGACATCATTGATTCTTTCAGAAACTTTCAAGTTTATCTTTCTACAGGGGGCGATTTGATACATTTTTTGGGTTTGTTTACGCGAGTTAGATCTTTTCGGGTTATTTATTTTCAAACATGTGGTTTGCTTTTCTCCCTTGTTGACTTTAATCATAATATTTTTTTAAATCTTTCTGCGATCATCTCTATTTGAGTTTGCTTTAGCAACCTATTTCTCTAGGTCTGTTGTCCTCCCGATGTCAGCAAAATGAGTACAGCGACTCGTAATGGGGGCCATTGCTCAACAATCACAGCTTGCCCCCAGAAATGATGTCCCCAAGCAGCATGGTTGCAATAAATAAATAAATAACCTCTGGTCTTTATTTCCATTTGTAGTTTGTTTTTTTTATTGTTGATTCTCGCGTTAGCCCTTGTGTCTCGAGTTTCCGTTCCATGGTGGTGCTGTCTCTGTCTGTATGGGCGTTTTCCTCTTCTGGGATGTTGTTTTCCGTTACTCTTTCTCTACATGAGCAGTGCGCTGCACAAACTCACGGTACTGAGTTCCTTTAATGGGGATGAATTTTCGGTACCCAATCTCTTGAGTATTTGTCGTTTTCCTAACCAGCATTTTTTTTTCCGTCGTTGTTTTCTATTTGTATCGTTGGTAGTCTTTCCCCGAAATGGTGTAATCTTATCCTCCACTGTTTTGTTTGCCAGCTCTTCTTCCAGCTTCGCTGTTTCCCATGCATCCTCATCTTCCTTCTCATTCACCTTTCTGTTCCTCTGTTTCTTCTTATCATCCGCGGTTTCATTCCTCGTCTGTGTCGGTGTTTTCACTTAGTCCATGACTGTAAAGTGGGTCTGTTCCCCCTCTCCATGAGATGTTCTTTTTGTCCTCCTCCCTCTTTCTCACCTCGTATTCACGCTAGTCTCCATTGACTGGCACCGAGTCCTCTAGTGACGCGCTTCGCATCTCCAAACCTTCTCATGCGCACAGCTCAATCCCGTGATTAGCGGCCACTGTTCCACGTCCTCGTGTCTCCCCCCGTGGCGAGTGCACGCTCGTGTGTTTGTGTGTGTGTGGTGTGGGTGTCTGCGTACGTGTGTGTCTCTGTGTGTGTGTCTATGCGTGTATGTGTTGTGTGTGTGTCTGGCGTACGTGTGTGTCTCTGTGTGTGTGTGTGTGTTCTATGCGTGTATGTGTGTGTGTGTTAATGCGTGTATGTGTGTGTGTGTGCTCTGCGGCTACGTGTTGTCTCTGTGTGTGGTGTCTAGCGTGTATGTGTGTGTGTGTGTGTCTGCGTACGTGTGTGTCTCTGTGTGTGTGTGTGTGTGTGTCTAATGCGTGATATGTGTGTGTGTGTGTCTATGCGTGATATGTGTTTGTGTGTGCGGTGTCTATGCGTGTATATGTGTGTGTGTCTCAATGCGTGTATGTGTTTGGTTGTGTGCTGTGTGTCTATGTGTGTGTGTTTCGTGTGTAATGTGTATGTGCGTGTGTGTATGTGTGTGTGTGTGCGATTGTGTGTCTATGCGTGTATGATAGTTTGTGTGTGTGCGGGGTGTGCGGGTGTCGGTAGTGTGTGTGTCTGTGTGTGTGTCTATGCGTGTATGTGTTTTGTGTGTGTTGTCTGTGTGTATGTGTGTGTGTGTGGCGTCTTTGTGTGTGTGTGGTATGTCGTGTGTGTATGTGTGTGTTGTGTGTGTGTGTTGAGTGTGTTGTATGTGGTGTGTGTGTAGTGTGTCTGTGTGTGTTATGCGTGTATCGCGTTTGTGTGTCGTTGTGTCTGCGTACGTGTTGTGCTTTGTGTGTGTTCTGCGTGTCTGTGTGTGTGCGTTGTGTGTGTGTGTGTGTCTGCGTACGTGTGGTGTTTGTGGTGTGCTATGTGTGTAATGTGTGTGTGTACTGTGTGGTGTCTATGCCGTTGTATTGTTTGTGTGTGTGTGTTATGCGTGTATATGTTGTGTGTCTATTCGTGTTCGTGTTTGTGTGTGTATGTGTTTTGTGAGTGTTTGTGTGTGTGTGTGTATGCGTGTTAATGTTTGTGTGTGTCTAATTGCGTGTATGTGTGTGTATGTTGTGTGTGAGGTGAGGTTTGTGTGTGTATGGTGGTGTGTGTGTATCTGTGTGTTTGGTGTGCGTATGTGTGTGTCTATGCGTTATTGTTTGTGTGTGTGCGTGTGTGTGGCATGTGTGCGTACGTGTGTGTGTCGTGTCTATGCGTGTATTGTTTGTGTGTGTATGTGTGTGTGTATGTGTGTGTGAGTGTTTGTGTGTGTGTATGTGTGTGTATGTGTTGTGTGTGTTGTGAGTGTGTGTGTCTGTGTGTGTCTATGTCGTGTTATCGTGTTGTGTGTGTGTGTGTGTGTGCGATGCGTGTATATATGTGTGTTTGTGGTGCTGCTGTGTATGTGTGTGTATTCTATGCGTGTATGCGTGTGTTGTGTGTGTGTGTGCTGGTGTTTGTCTGTGTTGGTGTCTATGCGTGTTATGCGTGTATATGTGTTGCGTGTGTTATGTGTAATGTGTATTGCTGTGTGTAAGTGATGTGTTCATGTGTATGTGTTATGTGTTGTGTATGTTATGTGTATATGCTGTGTCGGTGTGTGTCATTGCTGTATGTGAGTGTGTGTGTGGTAATGTGTGTTGTATGTGTACTGTGTGTGTGCATGTGTATGTGTATGTATTGTGTAATGTTATGTGTATGTGTATGTTGCTAATGTGTATGTGTATGTGCATGTGTATGTGTTATTGTGTATGTGTGTGGTGTCTATCGCGTGTATATTGTGTATAGTGTGGTGTATATTGTGTATCTGTGTGTGGTTATTGCGTGTATATGTTGTGTATATGTGCTGTATGTGTGTGTGTCTATGCGTGTATATGTGTTGTATATATGTGTATGTGTGTGTGTCTATGTGTGTATTGTTGTGTATATGTGTGGTAATATGTGTATGTGTATATGTAGTGTGTGTGTATATGTAATGTGTGTGTGTATGTGTGTATGTGTATGTGTGTGTCATGTGTATGTGAAGTGTGTATGTATGTGTATGTGTATGTTTATGTGTATGTGCATGTGGTGTTGTGTGATGTGTCTATGCGTGTAATGTGTGTATGTGTGCTATATGTGTGTGTGTCTCTGCCGTGTATAATTGTGTTATGTTGTATGTGTGTGTGTCTATGCTGTATTATGTGTATGATTGTGTAGTTGGTGTGTTATGTGCTGTATATGTGTGTATTCGTGTGTGTATATGTGTGTAATATGTTGTGTTGTATATGTGTGTATATGCTGTAATGTGTGGTATATGTGTGTGTATATGTGTGGTATATGCTGTGTATTGTGTGTATATGTGTGTATATGTTGTAATGTGTGTGTATATGTGTGTATGTGTGTGTATATGTGTGTATATGTGTGTATATGTGTGTATATGTGTGGTATATGTGTGTGTATATGTGGTGTATATGTGTGTGTATATGTGTGTATATGTGTGTATATGCGTGTATATGTGTGTGTATATTGTGTGTATATGTGTGTATAGTGTGTTATATTTGTGTATGTGTGTATATGTGTGTATATGTGTGTGTATATGTGTGGTATATTTTGTATAGTTGTGTATAGTGTGGTAGTGTGTATATATGTGTATAATGTGTGTGTATCTGTGTGTATAATGTGTGTATAGTGTGTGTATATTGTGTGTATATGTGTGTATATGTGTCGTATATTGTGTATATTGGTGTCTATGCGTGGGATATTTGTTGTTATGTGTGTATGTGTGTGTGTGGTGTGTATGTGTGTGTATTGTGTGTTTGTGTGTGTGTGTTGTGTGGTGTGTGTGTTGTGTTGTTGCTGTCATCACCATTTTTTCTCAAGATGGCTGAACGGAACTGTTCAGAGGTTGATCAGTGAGTGCCAGGGAGTGTCTTTAACCAAACCAAATATATGAAATTAGAAAAGAAATAAGTTTGGATTAAAAAAAAAGAAATCTTCTACATCGGGTTCCAAGCTTTGTGTGGTACAAGTGAAGGTAATATAAATGATCCGCACCCCATTTATTAGTATGTGGAGGGAAATGTTGAAGCTTCGCGCAAAAAATTGATTTCTTAAAAATGCCAATGCGGATCAGAAGGGATCGGTCACCGCCAGGTAACCTTACATAGTAACATCATTAATTTACTTATTATCTTTTTATTTCAGAGCCTCGACATTGTGTACAATAAAATAACTCTGATTGGGTCCCGTTTTGATGTTCAAAATTGCAAACACGGAGCCCGTGGGTTCTTTCGTTTATCCATTGTGGTCGATCAGGAATTTCTTGTTCGTTTTTAGTTTTTTAACAAACCGCGAATGTGTTTAATCAACGGTCGTCGATCTGTGGAATCTGCGATTGGAATTGATGAAATGAACTCGTTTTTTCAGGGATCGCTTAGTCAGTGTACGTCTTCACCACACGTTGTTGTGGAGCTTCATACACTGTTCTGTCCGAACTGACTGTACTGGCCACTCTAATGTCTGTACGACATGATCGAGATTTCTACGTGTGAGGCGCGACAGAGAGAACCCTGCCGGGAATCCACGAGTATCTAGGATGGAAAAGGAACGTGCTCGTCGGAAGGTTTCACACGAACTGCGGGTCCAGGATCGCTCCACCCGAGGGTCATGGAGTCGGGACACGGTACGTGCTGTGTTCTATTTAAATAAATACATAAACTTACGTGGGCATCCACGGTATCCATGGGAAAAGCAACTGTGTAACACAGGCATTGAGCGTTGTCACTCATTATTTTCGTTTTTGGAAAACATTCAAAACAGAACGAGCATCAAGAGATCGCACACACTCGTCAGGACTTGTTTTGTGTGCTTTTTTGTAGTACGGTAATTTTGTAGACTTATCATATTTCTTCGCACATACTCATTCGGTACCCAGGTGGGAAAAAAAAAAAAAAACAAACACGTATGACTGGCTAACAAGTAGGTGGGCGTTTGTGGCCGACATTCCACATTGTTGTTGTGTATAAACAAACGGCCAACGACCGAAATGCAATACCCTCTCCTCTGGGAGGGAAAAGATGAAATAACTCTTAAGATGTGATTAAGGAAGACCATCCTTGTTGGAATCAGGAGTGTTTGGGTCATTCCGTGTCATTTCAGCCGGGGGTTGCGGTGACCCCCTCAGATTTTTGTGAAAAAATTCTCAAAGCGACTTACATACTGTATATGAGGAAGGTTTGCCAGTTTAGCTCAAAATTCCAAGTGTGTCCGAGATAATGGCCTACAAACAAACCCTAGGGTGTTTCAAATTGTGGCAGTCGCGAGGCTGCAGATTTGTATTGAAACATTTTTGAGGGCTCTAAATTCCAGAGTTTTACAAACAGAGTTCTAAAAATTCAAACACATGGTTTTCTTTTATTAGTTGAGGCTTTCAGATCTGGACATCAAAAATGTTCTACTTGAAATACTTTTTATAAGATAAGTACTCTAAAAGTAATGATTTGTACATCAGTCAAACAATTTGACGTTTTCAATTGCTGCAACAGTCATTTATTCATACATGAAGATTTTGTTGCCTGATTTACATAATCTACGTGACTGGATCATTTACACAAGAAAGAAACTTTCTGGAGAAAATCTTGGGTGCTATAAGTGTTGACTTTGCTCCGACTCAACAACACTTAAATTTACCCCGGTTTTACCGCAATAGTACATGTTAACATTACACAGCTCTTTAAATTTTTGTCACTTAAAAGACACAATACATAGGCAAACTGGTGGTAGAATTCCAAGATTGTTCTCAATCCCTTCTATTTTTAAACGATTCTTTAAAAAGGCCACTAATAAAAAAACCATGTTCGATGAAAGATGTAGAAATAAAAGCAGTCGGGTGCTTTTGAATGGAAGCCATGCAAACATTCATAAGTTGGCACACAAATGATAAATTGTTGTGTTTTTTTGGTCAGAACAAGTAGTGGTTACTCTTAATTTGGCTCACTTTTTTTTAAAGGATTTTAGTTTAAAAGCCGCCGCCATCTCAACTACAACTAGAGGGGGAGCACTCGGTAGAGTGGCAAAACCTCCGCGCAATATCTGCTGAAGGTCATCAGTGAACTGAATATCCTATTCTTCAATTTGGACGTCAACAGTGCCTCACAGAGTTATAGTTTGCAACTTTCGCCTTTTATTTTAACTATTTCTACTCAATTCATTCGTCAATAATAGATTCCTTGATGACAGAAATGATTTACGTGGGTATATCACCCTGAAGTTCCAAAATTCGCCGCAATATAATTTTGGCATGTTTTTGTTGGAATCACTTATAGCATGTTAAGAAATGCAAAAAAAAATCTAAATTTTGTTGAAACAAAAGTTCAGAAAAATTTTTTTTTCTTAACAATTTTTTTTTGGGGGGGGGGGGGGGGTGGGGGGGGGGGGGGGGGTGGAGGGGGGGGGGGGGGGGGGGGGGGGGGGGGGGGGGGGGGGGGGGAGGGGGGGGGTGAGGGGGGGGGGGGGGGGGGGGGGGGTGGGGGGGTGGGGGGGGAGGGGTGGGGGGGGGGGGGGGGGGGGGGGGGGGGGGGGGAGGGGGGGGGGGGGGGGGTGTTGAAATCATACTTAAACATGTAAAAATGCAGAAAAAAAAAAAATTCAAATATTTTTTTCAAACTGGCGCCATAGCGGCCATATTGGATTTGGACCAAGTCCAATCTAATGCATGATCCTTGGAAATACTAATCCCCCCACCAAGTTTCGTCGAATCCGTCGAGGAGTTTTTTCCGTAAATACTGTTCACAAACAAACAAACAAACAAACAAACACGAAAGGGGTGAAAACAGTAACCTCCGATTTTCGTTGAGGAGGTTAAATTAGGACACATAATGTGATCATAATAATACCCATTATATATTTCATTTGCATATGTAATTGTTATATACTTCATGTACATTCGTACGAAAGTCTACATCCATTTGTAAATGTAAGGTAAATATCTGAATTCAACTTTTTTTTCAATAATTTCAATCAATTTCGTTTGGACAAATGTACTTGGGATCCATTGTACAAAGTGAACAGTGATTAGTTTTATAGCCAGAATAATAAACATGTACAATGAGCATTGCCAGTTACTACAGGGTATATAGGTTCAAGCCTAAATAAGAAAAAAAAACGAGTTTGGGGCCCTTTTTCCCACGCTCAACTTTGGAAATGAATTTTGGTATAACACTTCTTAAGCTTTATTACTAAACTGATTTAATATTGTTAGATTCCACTTAAGTATACTCCTTACAATATCTTTATTTTTTTCTATTATGTTTGTTAATAAAAAATTTTATTCTAAAAAAGTAAGCATTTGGGACTGCCAGAGTCAAATTAAAGAAATTGATGCATTTTTTTGTAAATTATCCCCCCGTCAAAACTTCAAACCCGTACATTTAATGATATTTGCATGAATATAAAGGTTTACACAAGTATTTACTTGGTATAAATTTGATGTTTAGTGGCAAATTTAATTCTATGATATGAGATTAATAATGTTATAGAAAGAAAACACAGATTCTTGACCATGAAACTAACTGCATGCTCATTTGTGGTGTCAGCTTAGAATTCTTGACCATGGCTGTCACTTCAAAGCAACCTATTGCCTTTTATTCTACATCTTTCATCGAACATGTTTTTTTTAATAGTGGACCTATGATAAGAAATCGTTTAAAAAAAATAGAAGGGATTGAGAACAACTCTTGAATTTTTCCTACCAAAGTTTGCCTATGTATGTGTCTTTAAGTGACAAAAATTTAAAAGAGCTTGTGTACTGGTCACATGGTGAACACTTGGGGTAAACCGGGGTAAATTTCAGTGTCGTTGAGTCTGAGCAAAGTTAAACATTCTAATAGCAGCCCAAGATTTTGCTCCAAAGGTTCGAAGTTTTCTTGTGTAATGATCCAGTCACTAGATTTGTAAATTCAGGCACCAAAATTCTTTCATGATGAATAGAACTGACTGTTGGCAGCAATTTGAAAACTCAAGAGTTGTCCTCATTCTTATTATAATCAAGAAGATATTTGTTATTTGCTTTAGCATATCTCTTGGAACATATTTGAGATATTCCTCTTCTTTTGGCCTTCTCTATCATTAAAAGCATATCTATATCACTGATTAATTCCAAATTCTGTTTTGTCATT
>CM068968.1:74625275-74636008 GCA_035128595.1 Eptatretus atami | reverse complement strand
CAATAAAAAAGAAGCCTTGTTGCACACAGAGCACTTGTATGGCTTCTCATTAGTGTGTGTTATTTGATGTCTTTTCAATTGCGAGGTAAAACTGAAAGCTTTTTGCAAAATGAGCACTTGTGTGGTTTCTCTCCTGTGTGCAATTTTTGATGCTGGGACAAACTTCTCAATCGAGTAAAAGTCTTCAGACACAAAGACATTTGTAGGGTTTCTCACGTTTATTCTCACTGTGTATTTGTTGATGATCATATAAATTTGATGAACGAGCAAAAGCCTTCAGGCAGATAGAGCACTTGTATGGCTTCTCACCGGTGTGTGTTCTTTGATGTCTTTTTTAAGAGGGAGATAGTATTGAAATCCTTGCTGCAAAATGAGCACTTGTATGGCTTTTCACCTGTGCGTATTTTTTGATGTAGTTTTGACGATGACAGAGCAAGTAGTTTGTCACACACACAACACGTGTGTGGTCTCTCACTTCCTTGGATATTCTTGAGGGCGTCTGTGCGTTTACAATCTGGTTGTATGACACATTGCTGAATTTGTCAGTTTCTTCACAAAAAGTCTGTGTCATCTGCTGATTGCAACGTTTGTATTGAATAACTGGGAACACTTGGAACAAGAAACCCATTTGATTTGTTTCTCTGCAAAGACAAGTCACAAAAAGCATCATAATTTCAGACTAACTTAAAAAAAAAAAATCACGTAACTAGGAAATACACCTGTCACTTCGCTGACGGTAATACTAAAGGTGCGAGGGAGAAAAGAGGGAGGAAGCAGGAGAGAGGGGGTGGAGGAGAGAGAACAGGGAGAGTAAAGAGGTGGAGGGGAAAGGAGAGAGGAAGGAGAGGGGGCGAGGAGGGTTGGGCAGGGAAGACTGTGTAGTGACAGGAAGGGAAGGAAGCCATGCGATGGAGCGTTAATTATGATTCATACCATCTCATCAAATGATTCCACATGGAATAACAGTGAAGATGGAAACAAAATAATGTCTGAAATCCATTTTCTACCAGTCATACTATAAACACGGCACGGAGACAAACTCCCGTCCAGAAAAGTCAAAGACAAAACTCCCGACCAGACATAAATAATGCCTGGACGCGTCCGCAGCCAAGCTATCAGGAGACAACATTGCACGGACATAACCACCGCCCGAATATGTCCAGAGACAGAGAGAAAGAGAGAGAGAGAAGAGAGAGAGAGAGAGAGAGAGAGAGAGAGGAGAGAGAGAGAGAGAGAGACAGACAGACAGAGAGAGAGAGAGAGAGAGAGAGAAGAGACAGAGAGAGAGAGCGACAGAGAGCGACGAGAGGAGAGAGAGAGGAGAGAGAGAGAAGAGAAGAGAGAGAGAGAGAGAGAGCAGAGAGAGAGAGAGAGAGAGAGACAGAGTAGTGGAGTGAGCAGAATGTTAGAACATACATACACACACACACCACACACACACACACACACACACACACACACACACACACACGTGCTTGGCCGATATCGGCATTTTTGGAATCGACGAGGTTGGAGTCAATGTGACTACAACAGTACCTATTTTATAGAACCAGAAAACCTTGAGTAGCTTTCACTGAAAAACAACGTTGCATTTATATAGATGTTTCAGCCTGGATACATTCACAGACAATATTTCTCAATAACAGCATGCGTGTGAAAGGTGAAAAAAATTTGGCTCGGTAATTTAGAAAAACACATTAATATGGCAAAACGGGCTCGGGAATCAGGTGTTATTCTACAAGAGGTCGCTCAGGTGACGGAGCACGAACACTCGCTCAGGGTGACGGAGTACGAACCACTCGCTCAGGGTGGCAGAGCAGCACACTCGCCAGGGTGAGCGGAGCCACCAACACTTGCCTGAATGACGTAGCGCGGCAAAAGCATCCGCGGAGAGTGAACGAGTCACTCGGTATGAGTCGCGCGGCACCGCTATCGACAATGGGCACTCTGCAGTGCTTAAGCACTCATGCAAGCACTCCTATTAAATGGTTGATGAGGTACGGTTGGCCAGGCTGTCGCTTCATACCATAAAGGATCCCTTTAACTTTAAAAGCCGTCTTCACCGCACGTGCAGCAGTAGTGAAATAAAATTAATCAATAGAAATAAAATGACTTTATCCATAAAAGAGTTGCAGCTTAATGCAGAACAACCTTGGAGACATCGCAAAGTTCAATCGCCTGTGAAATAAGCATTGCAGATAATCAGCCTACATTGCTGCTCGTCTGTGCACGTGTTAGTGGTACATCGGTTCAGGGTCCGCGTAACGTTATAACTTTTTTTTAAAACGTGTTTTTTTTTTTTTTAACCAGATTTGCTTTGATTCCCTGTAGAGCACCTCATGAAACCTCCGAAAATATAGACACAGACCTGGCAGATGCTCTGGATAGGCAGTCCCTTAGGGAAGGGCATGAGGTCTAGCAGTGAAATGCATTAATTCATATCGCTCAATGAAGCTGGTTAATTTGTTACATTCTAACTTTTTTCTTCACTTAATATATATCTCCAAACAGTGGAAAAGATAAGTTGCTTTGGAAATTTCACATTTTTTGTGAATCTATGGAGAAGGGAACATAGCCTCGCTTGCTTAAAGTAAATAGGTATATCGGCTTAGTTATAAGACTCGTTATTTCTTTAATAAAAATCAGATTTCACAACAGTTTTGACACTTATTTAGCCAGATGATTATCCGATCCTCAAAACCGAAATAATATTTCGATGATATACTTTAATCAGTCCGTGAGAGTAGATCGTGGAAAATCGTGTCATATAATCGCCTCAAAGCTCCTAATTTGAAAACTTATATACTTACAAAAGTGATGTATACAATGATTCATAGCTATGATGAACAGGCATTCAATTCGGTGAGAAAAGAAGAAAAAAAAACTTTACAGTTAAGAACCGTTGTGGCCTGTTCCAAGTTAAGGCGTGGTTGAGCAGGCCAAAGAACATGGCGGCTTCAGACCCAGCGAGGTTACCCAGGAAATGCATTAAGGCCCAGAGGTGAGGTGGCGACGAATCGCCTGCTGAAGGATGTAATCTAAATAATGCCATTAATTATCTTTAAAAGGGGGTGTTTTCATTTTCGGCAAAACTTAATTTTCACTCTTGCACTTCCTTGGAGTTTTTCTTAGTATGCATGCAAAGTTTCAGGCTCCTAGTCTTATGGGTTTTGAAGTTATGGAGGAGACACACACATTGCCTTTTATTCTGTAGATTGGCAAATATTTCACCCAGATTAGATTATTAAACATTTCTCAGATTTCTGTATTCCACTTAAGGGAGATTATCCCGAAAGGATTAAAAAAAAAAATAGGGCTGCGGCCTCATGAAGCTCACCTGGATCAGCAGGAACAGGGACTCGAACCCTCCGCACACACCCTTAGACCCTGATTATTTTAATACCGTGAATTTAAACTTTGGTATATCATGGGTGATTTCGGTCAAGTTTCATGAAATTGTGTGTGTAGTTTCAGAGAAGGGAGCAAATACCTATTTATGGTAGGTTGGTATGGAATGGTATGCCTGAGTTAAAATCCCACCTAGTCGTTTTATTAATACCAGGTGGATTGATGCAGTCTGTAATCCTTCGAGGCCGGCAAAGTGAGTACCAGCTTGCTGGGATTTATGAGCCATTCAAGTATCCTGTGTCGCGTGGCAACCGTCCAGGATTGTGCTCTCAATAGCCCAAGCGACTGCTTCGGCAGCACCGACGCTCTGTACAGAGTATGGTCAGTGCATGGATGGATGGAGGGAGGAGTCAAGACACCCCCCCCCCCCACCCTGTAGACCCCTTCAATTAGCACAGATTTTGATGTGCTCAATATACCTTCGTTCGGCATTAGATTTGAAGCTTATGGCCAAGTTTCCTCGAAATCTCATGTTTGGTTCAAGTGATAACGACTGCAATGTTTATGGACTGACTGACTGATTCACTCACACTATGGACACTGCTCGATCACATCAGCTCACCTACTAAAGTTCAGGAAGCTAAAAATGGAAAAATCAAAATTGGAAGAGCAGAAAAATTATTTAGACTTTGCTCTGTAAAATATCCAGAAGAGACGAGCAAGAAAGAGTACCAGCTGATAAAGGAGAAAATACTCCAGAGAGCATTGAAAAGGGTCCATTGACTGTGAAGAGGAACCAAGAAAATACTCGGCCTGTTGGAGAATGCTCAGTACCCAGGCTGCTGCCTTTTGAGGTTCCCATGGAAAGTTAGCCTCTCATGGACATTCCATCAGGAATGGTGAGACTGGTGGAGTTCTCAAGATGAACCTCTTGAAAAGGTTAATCCATGAAGTAATTATGAGAGATAGCTGGTTTATCCTTTCGGAAGAGGTACTTGGGGACATATGGCCAGACCTCGATTAAAAGTCATACTGGCAGGGGATGGGCACATTTTCTATTATTTGTGGGTTGTCTTTTGAAGATATAACCACTGTATTTTGTCGAATTGTCATCAGTAAATATAGACGGTCTATGAAATGCGAAGAGATGGTCTTTCAAAGAACAGTCGAGTCCAAATCAGTAAATCAAGAATAGATTCATATCCAAAATGCTGTCAGACCACATCATCATCTTCAATAAGTGACTTCAAGAAATGGTGTGGCATTTCACTTCCACCTCACAAAAACCGATCAGAGATGTTGAAGGAAAGGGTCCAGGCCCAAACATTGCAGTGAAGGAACAGGAGGAAAGTAGATGTCTTTAAGAGTGTCTGTTACTGAGTTGTTGAACAAAACTCCCTTATAAGGAAATTATCTAAAGTTGGTGTAGGCAAGTGTAACACTACATAACTTGGTGGCAGGATTTTGAAAAGACTGTGACTTGTCTTGTCTTGATCTAATGTAAAGACTTGTCTGATGTAACGCAACAATCTTGAATGCACATATTGTACCACCCATGATTACAGTCATGAAATTTGTCTTTCACACCGAACCAGTCTAGTAATCTCACTTGGTATGCTATTCCACAGTGTTGCATTTGTGAAAACAGAGATTAAATTTTTTTATATGCCTGATAAATCTTGAGGGGTATCAATACAAAGTACAGAAAATTTTCTGGGTAGTTTATATATGTACTTGGTCTCCTTCTTTTAACAAGCCCTTTTGGGTGCACGCAATGTTAATGTGTCTGTCCTTCTGCAGCGACACACTGCTCTGGCGCTTTCTCCCATACCTGACCTGACCTATGGCAGGGTTGGAATGATATAATTTAATCTTAAAAAGAAGAAATGAAACATTGTGAACACATGACGCTTTTTTTCTATGTACTTGGTTTACCTTCGAGTTGCTGAGGCAGGTTTGCTCAGCTCTGTGGTTGGAGAATCACAAAGTTCCTGCTTTACACCTCATTGCTCAAAGAATCCTGGGAAGTCTGAAAAAAGTTGCTTTGAAAGTTTCTGACTTCACCAAATCAGCGTCACCTGTAAATCCATGGAACAGTTTTTTTTTTTTTTATCGGAAGGCATTTGTTTTATTTTTATTATTCTCATGTTGAACAAGAACAGGAAGATTGTTGTTGTTGTGGTGGTGGTGGTGGTGGTGGTGGTGGTGTTCAGACCTTGGACAAGCGGGAGG
Organism: Eptatretus atami; assembly: GCA_035128595.1. Taxonomy (NCBI): domain Eukaryota; kingdom Metazoa; phylum Chordata; class Myxini; order Myxiniformes; family Myxinidae; genus Eptatretus; species Eptatretus atami. The sequence continues at coordinate 74,630,428 of CM068968.1, read as the reverse complement.
AATAATCAACGAAGTCGGGCTCCACCTTCACTTCCACAATAAATCTGAAAATGAAAACATCCCTTCAAATCCAATTCCATACAAACATCATCTATATATGCTATGGTTCTGCAAACTGTAAGTCCCAGTAATGGCAACCAACATATTGCAGTTCCTGAGATAGTTATTTCATTAGTACTTGTTACAGATAGGGTCCTTTCTTGTATCTAATGGGCTACAAAGGGATATTTGTTTGAGGAATTAGTTTGGTTTTTTCCCCCCACTTTCTTCCCATTTTTCTACCTTTTAATTTAAACAAGATCGAACTGCGCACACCAATTTCATTGGCACATGCCACCAAACCCCTGTTCAAATCACGGCGCCAGAACTGAACCACCACGCCGCCTCAACCATGCTACCACCACCATTTTCAACCATGCTTTCAAACAACACTACAATTACCTCCACACCCCAAAACCATCAACCACTGCCACGCAGTTCAAAAACCACTCCAACCACATCTCAATGCCAGACATGAGATCAGAGCCATCTCCCGAGACATATCGCGGAGCTTTCGATACAGTCTGGCACCCTGCACAGCTCGCCAAGTCGTCTTCCATATGGTATCCAAGGCAATCTCCACTCATGGCTCGCGGATTTCCTCTCCTTGTTGCAGTCAATGCGTGGTTCTTCATGAATTCTCTCATCTCCTCTTCCTGTCCATGCTGGAATTCCTCAAGGCAGTGTTCTGGGCCCTGTGGTTTTTCTGGTTTTCATCAAATGTTCTCTCTGACTCTGGAAAAACCTCTGTCTTTGCTGATATCCACCCTTTGCCGTACCGTTTCTCATCCCTCAGATCAGCAAAGCAGCAGCTTCTTCACGCTCTGCAGACCTGGATAAAACTACAAGCTGGTCAAACACTTGGAACATGTCTTTCAATCCTGATAAACCTCATACTTCTCACTGTCTTCCGAAAGGACCGCTTTGGAAACACCCCCATCTACTTTCTCAACAATCCCTTGAATAAGTTCTTTCATTCAAGCTTTTGGGCCTCACTATCTGCCATGATCTTTACTGGAAAGCACATTTCAAGCTGGCCTCCAAAGCCAGCCGCCGAATGGGCATCCTCCGTCGGGCAAAGTTCTTCCTTGGCACACCTCAAGGTCCGCCATCACCCCTCTTCTGGTGAAACTACCAAATCAAGAAATCACTGCTTACCTCACTCTTTCAATTCCTCTTTTTCCCCACCTTTGGAATAAACTCCCACACTCTCTTCAATCCCACTCTTCCCTCCAAGTCGTAAAAACAGCTGTTCACCACCATCTCTTATTTTCCCCCATCCAAAACACGATCTTTTCTACCCCGTTAATCACCCCAAACCCACCTCCTTCAAATCCCTGCTTTCTCCTGAAAGTCCCTGTCGTTAAGGACTTGAAAGTCCTGTAGTGTCCATCTTGTTTACCCTGTGTACCCCGCTGCATCCCTCTCCCTCCACAGATCTCCTCATGTCTCTGTTCCACACTGTTTTTGTGCTTTCTCTCCCACCCCTCTTGTCTCCTGCTCTGTTATATGTTCGTGTGTTTAGCTCTTATACGAGCGTCAACAATGAATACAAAAAAAACAAATCTCAACCACTCGCCTTTGATGCTGAAGCAATCACCATCTCACACAATACAACACAGCAATCCTCTTATGATTTAGAGCATCACGACATCTTTTGACATTTTACTTTTTTTGTGGGATTGTGATGAATAACAACAAAAGATGTCATGATGCTATTCATAAGAGGACTGCAGTGCTGTGAATAACAATGAATAAACTAACGGGTTGTGCTTACACATTGTGTAAGCATATGAACCTCACCTGCATTAGATTTTCTCTTTTTTTTTTTCATTTACTTATATATGTTCATTTATGGATGCTTTCGCGAAGTTCTGTGATTTTCCTGGTGTATTTCTGTGATTTTTCCCAGTGCATTGGCTTTGACACTGTTATTGCCCGAACTGCTAAGGTCCGTGTGACATTGGGTTGCAGGAGTTAAAATCCAGTAATCTGCTGGTGTGGGTTGTTTTCCTGTAACCAAAGTCTTTAAGGAGCCGTCAGGCTTACGGTGAACTTCCACATCCAAAAGACCAATTTGCTTGTTTTTCAATTTTGATTGTGAAGTTAAGCTGGGGAATACCCGGCCAAGTTGTGTCCCAGTAGGTGGTCTACTATGTTTGTTTGCACAAGGCGAAGGCGTCATCCACACACCCTGTTCAGTACAGTGGGACCCAAATTCTCATGGACTCAAATATCTTTTGTTCGAGTTCCTCCATCACCAAAATTAGCCACAACAGGCAAGACCGGTGAACCCATAGCTGTGCCAAATATTTGTCGGTAGTGTGCACCGTCGTAGATGAAGGTCCTGCTGTTCAGACACATATCCAGTAAGCTAGCAATATCCTCAGGTGTTGGCTTTGCTGTTTTTGACAAGCCATTTTCAAATCATTTGAATGTTTCAACCGGTCGAGAGTGATGCTCACCACTAGATCCACTGGGATGTTGCTGAAAAGGGAAACCACATCGAAAGATACCATCGTCTCATCAACTTGGATTCTAACCTCCCTTATCCTTTTGAACAAATTCACCATATTCTTAACCGTTTTATCAGTCTTTCCTACAAGTCTGCCAATGATGCGTGCTAGAAAGCCTGACAATCGGTAAGATGGTGATTAACGAAGGACACGATGGGTCTCAGAGGGACATTGTCCTTTGTGGAGTTGGGAAGACCATACGGTCTGGGTGCTCAACAATGCTGCAGTAAAGCCAATTGTTGTCCTGGTTACCAAGCCTGCATGCTCATTTAGCATGGACAATCGTGTGTTCAAGGACCGTTGTTGCTTATGAGTTGGGTCATCAGGTAATTTTGAGAAGTTTTACCATCCTCAGTAGTGATATGATTTTACCATGGTAATATTCCTTCTCCATTACTGCCACTGTCCTTGTCTGCTGTGGCAAAGATCAAATCGTTCCTTCACCACTTGGCCATCTTGGATCTGATCTCAAAAAAAAATGACGTGCTTAAGTAATCCATCATTCTTTAACTGTGTGCTAAATTTGAACACATTGGTAATATGCATGTCCGATACATGATTGAGGATGTGCTCACGGGTTTTTACCTCCGCACCGAGGGTGAAGTTATTTTTTCACCCCTTTCTGTCTGTTTGATTGTTTGTCTGTTTGTTTTGTGTCTGTGTGCAGGATTCTCAAAAAGTTGTGGACGGATTCAGGGTGTGACACGGACGAACTGATGAGATTTTTGTGAAGCTCCTAATCCGGATCCGATCTGATAATTTTTTAAGTGTTTCTTCCACTTGAGACGGGGCCAAAAGCGATATAATAGAATGATACTGTATTTTAAAAAATGTATGGGCTCGATATGTTCTTGTGGATCAGGCATCAGTGGAGGTATGCGCTCTACCGGTGCCCTTCTAGTTCTTAACAAAATGGCCACCAAGTCGGCCATCTCGGATCTGAAACTCAAAAAATGGCGTGCATATGTATACCATCATGTGTTGTCTTTTTGCCAAGTAATAATAAATCGGTCCATACATGCCAGATATATGGTGGCGGACGCATGGACGCACACACGGACATGAAAATCGAGACCAAATCCATAAGCCCCGTTTCGGACTAACGTCCAACATGGGCTAAAAATCCCTCGTGCGCCGTGACAACATCACATGGCCGGTAAATAATAAAAAGGTGATTTAGAAAATTAAGTACATAATAGACAAGAGGAAATGAAAGCACAGAGGAATAGCGACAATATATTTTTTCTTTCTTTCTCGACAATATATTTCAACAGGCATGGATTGGTGAAACAGACTTTTCAAACTTCAGCTTCCTGTGTCTGATGATCCAAACAGTCCAGAAATACAAAGTACAGCAAGATGTTTGGGCATTTTCTTTGTGACGATATCCTGTCCAGTTAAGGAACAAACAGAACAATAAACAATTGTAATTGTTCTGTAAAAGGTTGGGATACTTGAGCAAGCTGAGCAAACTTCGCTGGACTCCTGAGAAGAAGAATCACAGCGTCTGCTTTACTTGAATCCTGGGATGTTTCCTCAAAGTATCCTGGGAAGTCTGAAGTAAGTTTCTTTGTAAAGTTATCTGACTATACTCGATGAGCTCCATCTGCAACCAATGCGGAAGTATTTTTATTTTACTCAACAAAGTTATGTGTGTTTTAATTGAAGTTGATTTATAAGAGGAAGATTATTTTGTTGTTGTTTAGACTTTGACAAGAGAGAAGGAATCATCAACGAACTCGGACTCACCTTAATTCCATGATGGAATCTGAAAATGAAAACACATCCCATTCAAAACCAACTTTCATCAACACATCAACCCATAAAGGCTCTACTTTAAAGAGTATGTTTATATAAACTCTTTTGCTCTTACAAAAGGCTTAACGACTGAAATGTCAACCTCTTACTTGCTCACACACTCCTTGTTAGCAACCTCAATTAACGATTTCATTACCACTTTTTCCATCTGTCCGCGACACATTGACCACGAGTCTTCACTGAAAGACCTGGTTAATTAGCTCTCATAAACAATAAACAAAGCCTGGTGTTCACTTTAGTGGTTAGGGTGTCTGGCTTGGGATCTTACGGTCCTGATGTTTGAGTCCTGTTAGCCATGAATTAACACCAGGTGGGGTTGACTCAAGCCTGTCGTCTTTTTCTGAGGTGGTGAATGAGATGCAACCAGTGTATGGTAATAGGCGAGCACAGATCAGTGGCCAGGCTGTGCCCAACAAAATGACTACTCCTGGCAGCCAGCTGTCAATGCACAAAAGAAGAAGCAAAATAAACAACAATGTTTATTGTATAATGCACAAATTATAAGTGAAAGTCATTTCACTTTTACACATTCATCAAAGAATACACACTGGTGAGAAACCCTACAAGTGCTCTTTGTGTCCTAATGTCTTTACTCATTCGGCAGGTTTATCCAAGCATCAAAAATTGCACACGGGTGAGAAACCACACAAGTGCTCATTGTGCAGCAAGGCTTTCATTTATCTCTCACAACTGAAAAGACATCAGATAACACACGCCGATGAGAAGCCCTATAAGTGTTCTGTGTGTGAAAAATCATTTCCCGTGTCGTCTGCTTTGAAA
>CM068968.1:74613382-74625117 GCA_035128595.1 Eptatretus atami | reverse complement strand
TGTCGGCAACAGAGCACTTGTGTGGTTTCTCTCCTGTGTGCAATTTTTGATGCTTGGATAAACCTGCCGATTGAGCGAAGGCCTTAGGACACAATGTGCACTTGTATGACTTCTCTCCACTGTGTATACTTGATGTTGTTTCAAAGGCAGACGACACGGGAAATGATTTTCACACACAGAACACTTATAGGGCTTCTCATCGGCGTGTGTTATCTGATGTCTTTTCAGTTGTGAGAGATAAATGAAAGCCTTGCTGCACATGAGCACTTGTGTGGTTTCTCACCCGTGTGCAATTTTTGATGCTTGGATAAACCTGCCGAATGAGTAAAGACATTAGGAAACAAAGAGCACTTGTAGGGTTTCTCACCAGTGTGTATTCTTTGATGAATGTGTAAAAGTGAAATAAAAAAGAAGCCTTGTTGCACACAGAGCACTTGTATGGCTTCTCATTAGTGTGTGTTATTTGATGTCTTTTCAATTGCGAGGTAAAACTGAAAGCTTTTATGCAAAATGAGCACTTGTGTGGTTTCTCTCCTGTGTGCAATTTTTGATGCTGGGACAAATTCTCAATCGAGTAAAAGTCTTCAGACACAAAGACATTTGTAGGGTTTCTCACGTTTATTCTCACTGTGTATTTGTTGATGATCAATATAAATTTGATGAACGAGCAAAAGCCTTCAGGCAGATAGAGCACTTGTATGGCTTCTCACCGGTGTGTGTTTCTTTGATGTCTTTTTTAAGAGGGAGATAGTATTGAAATCCTTGCTGCAAAATGAGCACTTGTATGGCTTTTCACCTGTGCGTATTTTTTGATGTAGTTTTGACGATGACAGAGCAAGTAGTTTGTCACACACACAACACGTGTGTGGTCTCTCACTTCCTTGGATATTCTTGAGGGCGTCTGTGCGTTTACAATCTTGGTTGTATGACACATTGCTGAATTTGTCAGTTTCTTCACAAAAAAGTCTGTGTCATCTGCTGATTGCAACGTTTGTATTGAATAACTGGGAACACTTGGAACAAGAAACCCATTTGATTTGTTTCTCTGCAAAGACAAGTCACAAAAAGCATCATAATTTCAGACTAACTTAAAAAAAAAAAATCACGTAACTAGGAAATACACCTGTCACTTCGCTGACGGTAATACTAAAGGTGCGAGGGAGAAAAAGAGGGAGGAAGCAGGAGAGAGGGGTGGAGGAGAGAGAACAGGGAGAGTAAAGAGGTGGAGGGGAAAGGAGAGAGGAAGGAGAGGGGGCGAGGAGGGTTGGGCAGGGAAGACTGTGTAGTGACAGGAAGGGAAGGAAGCCATGCGATGGAGCGTTAATTATGATTCATACCATCTCATCAAATGATTCCACATGGAATAACAGTGAAGATGGAAACAAAATAATGTCTGAAATCCATTTTCTACCAGTCATACTATAAACACGGCACGGAGACAAACTCCCGTCCAGAAAAGTCAAAGACAAAACTCCCGACCAGACATAAATAATGCCTGGACGCGTCCGCAGCCAAGCTATCAGGAGACAACATTGCACGGACATAACCACCGCCCGAATATGTCCAGAGACAGAGAGAAAGAGAGAGAGAGAAGAGAGAGAGAGAGAGAGAGAGAGAGAGAGGAGAGAGAGACAGAGAGAGACAGACAGACAGAGAGAGAGAGAGAGAGAGAGAGAAGAGACAGAGAGAGAGAGCGACAGAGAGCGACGAGAGGAGAGAGAGAGGAGAGAGAGAGAAGAGAGAGAGAGAGAGAGAGAGATGAGCAGAGAGAGAGAGAGAGAGAGAGACAGAGTAGTGGAGTGAGCAGAATGTTAGAACATACATACACACACACACCACACACACACACACACACACACACACACACACACACACACGTGCTTGGCCGATATCGGCATTTTTTGGAATGACAGGTTGGAGTCAATGTGACTACCAACAGTACCTATTTTATAGAACCAGAAAACCTTGAGTAGCTTTCACTGAAAAACAACGTTGCATTTATATAGATGTTTCAGCCTGGATACATTCACAGACAATATTTTCAATAACACGCATGCGTGTGAAAGGTGGAAAAAAATTTGGCTCGGTAATTTAGAAAAACACATTAATATGGCAAAACGGGCCTCGGGAATCAGGTGTTATTCTACAAGAGGTCGCTCAGGGTGACGGAGCACGAACACTCGCTCAGGGTGACGGAGTACGAACCACTCGCTCAGGGTGGCAGAGCAGCACACTCGCCAGGGTGACGGAGCCACCAACCACTTGCTCTGAATGACGTTAGCGCGGGCAAAAGCATCCGCGGAGAGTGAACGAGTCACTCGGTATGACGTCGCGCGGCACCGCTATCGACAATGGGCACTCTGCAATCATTAAGCACTCATGCAAGCACTCCTATTAAATGGTTGATGAGGTACGGTTGGCCAGGCTGTCGCTTCATACCATAAAGGATCCCTTTAACTTTAAAAGCCCGTCTTCACCGCACGTGCAGCAGTTAGTGAAATAAAATTAATCAATAGAAATAAAATGACTTTATCCATAAAAGAGTTGCAGCTTAATGCAGAACAACCTTGGAGACATCGAAAGTTCAATCGCCTGTGAAATAAGCATTGCAGATAATCAGCCTACATTGCTGCTCGTCTGTGCACGTGTTAGTGGTACATCGGTTCAGGGTCCGCGTAACGTTATAACTTTTTTTAAAACGTGTTTTTTTTTTTTTACCAGATTTGCTTTGATTCCCTGTAGAGCACCTCATGAAACCTCCGAAAATATAGACAACAGACCTGGCAGATGCTCTGGATAGGCAGTCCCTTAGGGACAGGGCATGAGGTCTAGCAGTGAAATGCATTAATTCATATCGCTCAATGAAGCTGGTTAATTTGTTACATTCTAACTTTTTTCTCACTTAATATATATCTCCAACAGTGGAAAAGATAAGTATGCTTTGGAAATTTCACATTTTTTGTGAATCTATGGAGAAGGGACATAGCCTCGCTTGCTTAAAGTAAATAGGTATATCGGCTTAGTTATAAGACTCGTTATTTCTTTAATAAAATCAGATTTCACAACAGATTTTGACACTTATTTAGTCCAGATGATTATCCGATCCTCAAACCGAAATAATATTTCGATGATATACTTTAATCAGTCCGTGAGAGTAGATCGTGGAAAATCGTGTCATATAATCGCCTCAAGCTCCTAATTGAAAACTATATATACTTACAAAAGTGATGTATACAATGATTCATAGCTATGATGAACAGGCATTCAATTCGGTGAGAAAAGAAGAAAAAAAAACTTTACAGTTAAGAACCGTTGTGGCCTGTTCCAAGTTAAGGCGTGGTTGAGCAGGCCAAAGAACATGGCGGCTTCAGACCCCAGCGAGGTTACCCAGGAAATGCATTAAGGCCCAGAGAGTGAGGTGGCGACGAATCGCCTGCTGAAGGATGTAATCTAAATAATGCCATTTAATTATCTTTAAAAGGGGGTGTTTTCATTTTCGCAAAACATTAATTTTCACTCTTGCACTTCCTTGGAGTTTTTCTTAGTATGCATGCAAAGTTTCAGGCTCCTAGTCTTATGGTTTTGAGTTATGGAGGAGACACACACATTGCCTTTTATTCTGTAGATGGCAAATATTTCACCCAGATTAGATTATTAAACATTTCTCAGATTTCTGTATTCCACTTAAGGGAGATTATCCCGAAAGGATTAAAAAAAAAAAATAGGGCTGCGCCTCATGAAGCTCACCTGGATCAGGAGGAACAGGACTCGAACCCTCCGCACACACCCTTAGACCCTGATTATTTTAATACCGTGAATTAAACTTTGGTATATCATGGGTGATTTCGGTCAAGTTTCATCGAAATTGTGTGTGTGTTTCAGAGAAGGGAGCAAATCCTATTTATGGTACGGTTGGTATGGAATGGTATGCCTGAGTTTAAAATCCCACCTAGTCGTTTTATTAATACCAGGTGGATTGATGCAGTCTGTAATCCTTCGAGGCCGGCAAAGTGAGTACCAGCTTGCTGGGATTTATGAGCCATTCAAGTATCCTGTGTCGGCGTGGCAACCGTCCAGGATTGTGCTCAATAGCCCAAGCGACTGCTTCGGCAGCACCGACGCTCTGTACAGAGTATGGTCAAGTGCATGGATGGATGGAGGAGGAGTCAAGACACCCCCCCCCCCACCCTGTAGACCCCTTCAATTAGCACAGATTTTGATGTGCTCAATATACCTTGCGTTCGGCATTAGATTTGAAGCTTATGGCCAAGTTTCCTCGAAATCTCATGTTTGGTTCAAGTGATAACGACTGCAATGTTTATGGACTGACTGACTGATTCATCACCTATGGACACTGCTCGATCACATCAGCTCACCTTACTAAAGTTCAGGAAGCTAAAAATGGAAAAATCAAAATTGGAAGAGCAGAAAAATATTTAGACTTTGCTCTGTAAAATATCCAGAAGAGACGAGCAAGAAAGAGTACCAGCTGATAAAGGAGAAAATACTCCAAGAGCATCTGAAAAGGGTCCATTGACTGTGAAGAGGAACCAAGAAAATACTCGGCCTGTTGGAGAATGCTCAGTACCCAGGCTGCTGCCTTTTGAGGTTCCCATGGAAAGTTAGCTCTCATGGACATTCCATCAGGAATGGTGAACTGGTGGAGTTCTCAAGACTGAACCTCTTGAAAAGGTTAATCCATGAAGTAATTATGAGAGATAGCTGGTTTATCCTTTCGGAGAGGTACTTGGGGACATATGCCAGACCTCGATTAAAAGTCATACTGCAGGGGATGGGACATTTTCTATTATTTGGTGGGTGTCTTTTGAAGATATAACCACTGTATTTTGTCGAATTGTCATCAGTAAATATCAGACGGTCTATGAAATGCGAAAATGGTCTTTCAAAGAAACAGTCGAGTCAATCAGTAAATCAAGAATAGATTCATATCCAAAATGCTGTCAGACCACATCATCATCTTCAATAAGTGACTTCCAAGAAATGGTGTGGATTTCACTTCCACCTCACAAAACCGATCAGAGATGTTGAAGGAAAGGGTCCAGGCCCAAACATTGCAGTGAAGGAACGGAGGAAAGTAGATGTCTTTAAGAGTGTCTGTTACTGAGTTGTTGAACAAAACTCCCTTATACAGGAAATTATCTAAAGTTGGTGTAGGCAAGTGTAACACTACATAACTTGGTGGCAGGATTTTGAAAAGACTGTGACTTGTCTTGTCTTGATCTAATGTAAGACTTGTCTGATGTAACGCAACAATCTTGAATGCACATATTGTACCACCATGATTACAGTCATAAATTTGTCTTTCACACCGAACCAGTCTAGTAATCTCACTTGGTATGCTATTCCACAGTGTGCATTTGTGAAAACAGAGATTAAATTTTTTTTATATGCCTGATAAATCTTGAGGGGTATCAATACAAAGTACAGAAAATTTTCTGGGTAGTTTATATATGTACTTGGTCTCCTTCTTTTAACAAGCCCTTTTGGGTGCACGCAATTAATGTGTCTGTCCTTCTGCAGCGACACACTGCTCTGGCGCTTTCTCCCATACCTGACCTGACCTATGGCAGGGTTGGAATGATATAATTTAATCTTAAAAAGAAGAAATGAAACATTGTGAACACATGACGCTTTTTTTCTATGTACTTGGTTTACCTTCGAGTTGCTGAGCAGGTTTGCTCAGCTCTGTGGTTGGAGAATCACAAAGTTCCTGCTTTACACCTCATTGCTCAAAGAATCCTGGGAAGTCTGAAAAAAGTTGCTTTGAAAAGTTTCTGACTTCACCAAATCAGCGTCACCTGTAAATCCATGGAACAGTTTTTTTTTTTTTTACTCGGAGGCATTTGTTTTATTTTTATTATTCTTCATGTTGAACAAGAACAGGAAGATTGTTGTTGTTGTGGTGGTGGTGGTGGTGGTGGTGGTGGTGTTCAGACCTTGGACAAGCGAGGAGGAATAATCAACGAAGTCGGGCTCCACCTTCACTTCCACAATAAATCTGAAAATGAAAACATCCCTTTCAAATCCAATTCCATACAAACATCATCTATATATTGCTATGGTTCTGCAAACTGTAAGTCCCAGTAATGGCAACCAACATATTGCAGTTCCTGAGATAGTTATTTCATTAGTACTTGTTACAGATAGGGTCCTTTCCTTGTATCTAATGGGCTACAAAGGGATATTTGTTTGAGGAATTAGTTTGGTTTTTTCCCCCCACTTTCTTCCCATTTTTTCTACCTTTTAATTTAACACAAGTCGAAACTGCGCACACCAATTTCATTGGCACATGCACCAAACCCTGTTCAAATCACGGCGCCGAACTGAACCACCGACGCCGCCTCAACCATGCTACCACCACCATTTTCAACCATGCTTTCAACAACACTACAATTACCTCCACACCCAAAACCATCAACCACTGCCACGCAGTTCCAAAAACCACTCCAACCACCATCTCAATGCCAGACATGAGATCAGAGCCATCTCCCGAGACATATGCGGAGCTTCGATACAGTCTGGCACCCTGCACAGCTCGCCAAATCTCTTCCATATGGTATCCAAGGCAATCTCCACTCATGGCTCGCGGATTTCCTCTCCTTGTTGCAGTCAATGCGTGGTCTTATGAATTCTCTCATCTCCTCTTCCTGTCCATGCTGGAATTCCTCAAGGCGTGTTCTGGGCCCTGTGGTTTTTCTGGTTTTCATCAATGTTCTCTCTGACTCTGGAAAAACCTCTGTCTTTGCTGAATGATCTCACCCTTTGCCGTACCGTTTCTCATCCCTCAGATCAGCAAGCAGCAGCTTCTTCCACGCTCTGCAGACCTGGATAAAACTACAGCTGGTCAAACACCTTGGAACATGTCTTTCAATCCTGATAAACCTCATACTTCTCACTGTCTTCCGAAAGGACCGCTTTGGAAACACCCCCATCTACTTTCTCAACAATCCCTTGAATAAGTTCTTTCATTCAAGCTTTTGGGCCTCACTATCTGCCATGATCTTTACTGGAAAGCACATTTCAAGCTGGCCTCCAAAGCCAGCCGCCGAATGGGCATCCTCCGTCGGGCAAAGTTCTTCCTTGGCACACCTCAAGGTCCGCCATCACCCCTCTTCTGGTGAAACTACCAAATCAAGAAATCACTGCTTACCTCACTCTTTCAATTCCTCTTTTTCCCCACCTTTGGAATAAACTCCCACACTCTCTTCAATCCCACTCTTCCCTCCAAGTCGTAAAAACAGCTGTTCACCACCATCTCTTATTTTCCCCCATCCAAAACACGATCTTTTCTACCCCGTTAATCACCCCAAACCCACCTCCTTCAAATCCCTGCTTTCTCCTGAAAGTCCCTGTCGTTAAGGACTTGAAAGTCCTGTAGTGTCCATCTTGTTTACCCTGTGTACCCCGCTGCATCCCTCTCCCTCCACAGATCTCCTCATGTCTCTGTTCCACACTGTTTTTGTGCTTTCTCTCCCACCCCTCTTGTCTCCTGCTCTGTTATATGTTCGTGTGTTTAGCTCTTATACGAGCGTCAACAATGAATACAAAAAAAACAAATCTCAACCACTCGCCTTTGATGCTGAAGCAATCACCATCTCACACAATACAACACAGCAATCCTCTTATGATTTAGAGCATCACGACATCTTTTGACATTTTACTTTTTTTGTGGGATTGTGATGAATAACAACAAAAGATGTCATGATGCTATTCATAAGAGGACTGCAGTGCTGTGAATAACAATGAATAAACTAACGGGTTGTGCTTACACATTGTGTAAGCATATGAACCTCACCTGCATTAGATTTTCTCTTTTTTTTTTTCATTTACTTATATATGTTCATTTATGGATGCTTTCGCGAAGTTCTGTGATTTTCCTGGTGTATTTCTGTGATTTTTCCCAGTGCATTGGCTTTGACACTGTTATTGCCCGAACTGCTAAGGTCCGTGTGACATTGGGTTGCAGGAGTTAAAATCCAGTAATCTGCTGGTGTGGGTTGTTTTCCTGTAACCAAAGTCTTTAAGGAGCCGTCAGGCTTACGGTGAACTTCCACATCCAAAAGACCAATTTGCTTGTTTTTCAATTTTGATTGTGAAGTTAAGCTGGGGAATACCCGGCCAAGTTGTGTCCCAGTAGGTGGTCTACCATGTTTGTTTGCACAAGGCGAAGGCGTCATCCACACACCCTGTTCAGTACAGTGGGACCCAAATTCTCATGGACTCAAATATCTTTTGTTCGAGTTCCTCCATCACCAAAATTAGCCACAACAGGCAAGACCGGTGAACCCATAGCTGTGCCAAATATTTGTCGGTAGTGTGCACCGTCGTAGATGAAGGTCCTGCTGTTCAGACACATATCCAGTAAGCTAGCAATATCCTCAGGTGTTGGCTTTGCTGTTTTTGACAAGCCATTTTCATAATCATTTGAATGTTTCAACCGGTCGAGAGTGATGCTCACCACTAGATCCACTGGGATGTTGCTGAAAAGGGAAACCACATCGAAAGATACCATCGTCTCATCAACTTGGATTCTAACCTCCCTTATCCTTTTGAACAAATTCACCATATTCTTAACCGTTTTATCAGTCTTTCCTACAAGTCTGCCAATGATGCGTGCTAGAAAGCCTGACAATCGGTAAGATGGTGATTAACGAAGGACACGATGGGTCTCAGAGGGACATTGTCCTTTGTGGAGTTGGGAAGACCATACGGTCTGGGTGCTCAACAATGCTGCAGTAAAGCCAATTGTTGTCCTGGTTACCAAGCCTGCATGCTCATTTAGCATGGACAATCGTGTGTTCAAGGACCGTTGTTGCTTATGAGTTGGGTCATCAGGTAATTTTGAGAAGTTTTACCATCCTCAGTAGTGATATGATTTTACCATGGTAATATTCCTTCTCCATTACTGCCACTGTCCTTGTCTGCTGTGGCAAAGATCAAATCGTTCCTTCACCACTTGGCCATCTTGGATCTGATCTCAAAAAAAAATGACGTGCTTAAGTAATCCATCATTCTTTAACTGTGTGCTAAATTTGAACACATTGGTAATATGCATGTCCGATACATGATTGAGGATGTGCTCACGGGTTTTTACCTCCGCACCGAGGGTGAAGTTATTTTTTCACCCCTTTCTGTCTGTTTGATTGTTTGTCTGTTTGTTTTGTGTCTGTGTGCAGGATTCTCAAAAAGTTGTGGACGGATTCAGGGTGTGACACGGACGAACTGATGAGATTTTTGTGAAGCTCCTAATCCGGATCCGATCTGATAATTTTTTAAGTGTTTCTTCCACTTGAGACGGGGCCAAAAGCGATATAATAGAATGATACTGTATTTTAAAAAATGTATGGGCTCGATATGTTCTTGTGGATCAGGCATCAGTGGAGGTATGCGCTCTACCGGTGCCCTTCTAGTTCTTAACAAAATGGCCACCAAGTCGGCCATCTCGGATCTGAAACTCAAAAAATGGCGTGCATATGTATACCATCATGTGTTGTCTTTTTGCCAAGTAATAATAAATCGGTCCATACATGCCAGATATATGGTGGCGGACGCATGGACGCACACACGGACATGAAAATCGAGACCAAATCCATAAGCCCCGTTTCGGACTAACGTCCAACATGGGCTAAAAATCCCTCGTGCGCCGTGACAACATCACATGGCCGGTAAATAATAAAAAGGTGATTTAGAAAATTAAGTACATAATAGACAAGAGGAAATGAAAGCACAGAGGAATAGCGACAATATATTTTTTCTTTCTTTCTCGACAATATATTTCAACAGGCATGGATTGGTGAAACAGACTTTTCAAACTTCAGCTTCCTGTGTCTGATGATCCAAACAGTCCAGAAATACAAAGTACAGCAAGATGTTTGGGCATTTTCTTTGTGACGATATCCTGTCCAGTTAAGGAACAAACAGAACAATAAACAATGTAATTGTTCTGTAAAAGGTTGGGATACTTGAGCAAGCTGAGCAAACTTCGCTGGACTCCTGAGAAGAAGAATCACAGCGTCTGCTTTACTTGAATCCTGGGATGTTTCCTCAAAGTATCCTGGGAAGTCTGAAGTAAGTTTCTTTGTAAAGTTATCTGACTATTACTCGATGAGCTCCATCTGCAACCAATGCGGAAGTATTTTTATTTTACTCAACAAAGTTATGTGTGTTTTAATTGAAGTTGATTTATAAGAGGAAGATTATTTTGTTGTTGTTTAGACTTTGACAAGAGAGAAGGAATCATCAACGAACTCGGACTCACCTTAATTCCATGATGGAATCTGAAAATGAAAACACATCCCATTCAAAACCAACTTTCATCAACACATCAACCCATAAAGGCTCTACTTTAAAGAGTATGTTTATATAAACTCTTTTGCTCTTACAAAAGGCTTAACGACTGAAATGTCAACCTCTTACTTGCTTCACACCACTCCTTGATTAGCAAACCTCAATTAACGATTTCATACCACTTTTTCATCTGTCGCGACACACTTGACCACGAAGTCTTCACTAGAAAGAACCTGGTTAATCAGCTCTCATAAACATAAACAAAAGCCTGGTGTTCACTTAGCTGGGTTAGCGGTGTCTGGCTTGGGATCTTACGGTCCTGCATGTTTTGAGTCTGTTAGCCACTGAATTAACACCAGGTGGGGTTGACTCAAAGCCTGTCGTTCTTTTCTGAAGGTTGGTGAAATGGAGCACCAGTGTATTGGTATAGGAGCACAGCATCAGTGGGCCGAGCTGTGCCCACAAAATGATAGCTCCTGGCAGCCAAGTGTCAATGCCAAAAGAAGAAGCAAATAAACAACAATTTATTGTATAATGCCAAATTATAAGTGAAAGTCAAATCATTTCCCGTGTCGTCTGCTTTGAAACAACATCAAGATATACACAGTGGAGAGAAGTCATACAAGTGTACATTGTGTCCTAAGGCCTTCGCTCAATCGGCAGCTTTATCCAAGCATCAAAAGTTCCACAAGGGAGAGAAACCACACAAGTGTTCTGTGTGAGAAGGCTTCGGTCTCGTCTCACATTTGAAAATACATTGAAAGAATACACTCTTGTGAGAAGCCCTACAACTGTTCTGTGTGCAATGAGGCTTTCTTTTTTATTTCACATTTACACATTCATCAAAGAATACACACTGGTGAGAAACCACACAAGTGCTCTGTGTGCAACAAGGCTTTCGCTCGCATCTCAGAAATGAAAATGCATCAAAGAAACACCGGCGAGAAGCCATTCAAGTGCTCTGTGTGCAATAAGGCGTTTTCTCGTTCACACATTTGTCTGGACATCAAAGAATACACAACGGGAGAGAAGCCTTACAAGTGTTCTGTGTGGTGACAAATCATTTCCCGTTTCATCAACTTTAAAACAACATCAAAATATACACAATGGAGCGAAGCCGTACAAGTGTTCTTTTTGTCCTAAGGCCTTTGCTCAATCGGCAGCTTTATCCAAGCATCAAAAGTTCCACAAGGGAGAGAAACCACACAAGTGTTCTGTGTGTGAGAAAGCTTTCGGTCTCGTCTACATTTGAAAATACATTGAAATACACTCTTGTGAGAAGCCCTACAACTGTTCTGTGTGCAATGAGGCTTTCTTTTTTATTTCACATTTACGCATTCATCAAAGAATACACACTGGTGAGAAACCACACAAGTGCTCTGTGTGCGACAAGGCTTTCGCTCGCATCTCAGAAATGAAAATGCATC